>CM053793.1:16391317-16953817 GCA_028749045.1 Cupressus sempervirens | reverse complement strand
CTCCTTATATTATTTGTCTTCCAAAGCTATTCTATTGTTTGGAGGGAGTAGGAAAAATATTTTGGAGTCCATTCTTACCATGGTTAGTGACAAATATATTTTTGGAATGTCATGAAACATGAATCTATTTGAAGATTTTTTTGTTCATTTATATCTCACATTTTAAATTAATTTTTTTCGTACACTTGAAAGTGAAATTTCAGTTAATCTTAGAGTTGTAAAAGGGATAGCTTATCACCTTGTCTTACAACCACATATGAAGAGAAAAAATCAAATGGAAAATTATTAAGAGGAGCAATACATATATTTGTGTATGTTGAAAAGTTAGACATTATCCATTTAATTCATGGCATATAATTTATCAATTGTCCAAGACCAAAGAATGTTTTTGCAAAGTAGGCTTGTTATATTTGTTAAAAATATCTAAATTTTCATTTGATGTTGCTAAGGAACCTTTTCATTAATAAACTTATTGAAATATTTTAATGCAAATTTCATTTTTATCACATGTACCCAATATGTTTAGGGCTGAGTTGGTTGATTCTTTCAAGCCCATCAGCTTGTGCAACTCCATCTATAAAATATTTACTAAGTTCTCTCCTTGCATCTAATGGAAATCGTTCTTTCAAAATGATCATAAAATATTTAATTTAGTGAGATTTAAAATTTATCAATAAATAATATATTTGATTGATTAACATAAATTAAACTAACATTCATCCCCATTATTTTCTAGTTCATTGATAGTTTTCAATTCTACTTATTTGAGTTCTACAACAATTGGAAGGGCCACTTTCACAATAGGAAGAATTTAGTGGCATTGTCCTTTAATATGGCCCACTTACAGGGTGTATACAAAAATATAGTTAATGCGTACTAAACACAAATCATACTAAAATAATAAATAATTATTGTAAAATTAAAAAATTATTGAATATAAAGTTGACTTGAAAGAAGTTGTTCACCTATAATGGTTGTTGGATTTATATGTTGGTGCCTCTTGTGCTACTGCACTATGATTTCATTGGCTCCAACCTGTCTAGTAGAGGTCTAATCTTCACTTATTAACATTATAAAGGATTTAGCAAGTATACTCAATGGTAATTACTTAGATAAAAGGGTTTGATTATGGTTCAAATGGTTTATGTAGTGTCTGCCCCTAGTTCACATTTTTCTATCATTGTTAGACTCTTTTAGGGCTAGTTTTATCTTGATGATTATTAGTGACACTACTTTGTGATTATCAGATAATGTTTTAGATTCAGTTGATCATATGATGAGATTATGTGATACTCCTTACTTCATGTATGTATGATGATTATTACAGTGTTTTTAGTTATTAATGATGATTAGTTAGATGATTTATTATCATATGTGTTTTCTTATGGATACTTACCTCATACTTGCATGTGTATGGTGTGTATGTTTGTTTCCTTTCTGTATGGCATTTCTAATGTGGTTAAGGAAGGGAGTCGTAGTCACCTACTAGTCCAGATCTACACAATACACCACTTCCTACCATTGTCTATTTAGCTTATATATATTGTTCTTGTAAATGCATGGATTTTATGTAGGTTGTAGGTACCAGGTATCAACTTCCCTGAATTGTTAGGATGAGCATACCCTATCACATTATCTCAATGGTAAGAGAGCGGAGATACATTCTCAAGTCCAAATCCCAACCCTTTAAGCTATTTGTCCTAATTAAAAATTGGAACAAGTATCTGAGTCGAGCACCCTTCAAATATGTCAGATGACATAATTCATGATATTAACCTTTTTGGTTTGATTTTGTATGTGTTTTGCTAGGATGGGTTTTTGTATTTTACTTTGTGAGTCTTTGGTGTAATTTCTATTAGTTAAGTCTAATTAAAAGATTTAATTAATGATGTAATTAAATGGAAAGTTAATATGATATTTTAATATTTATTTTTATTTAATTAATTGGGAAATTAATTAAATAAAAAGAATTAAATTTGAAGATTAAAGTTATAAGTTTAAATTTGGAATGTGGTAATATTTAGTTAATTTAATAATAATATATTTAGAGTTCATTTTTAAATAAATGTTAAATAATATTATTATTTAAGTTAATAAATATTTTATCAATTAAGTTTAGAAAATAAATTTAAAAGTGGAAAAGATATTAAAATTATTAAAAGATTCTAGATTGCATGATGTGTGCATGTGATTAAAATATAAATATATTAAGATAAAACAAGTGGATTTATTAAAGTGATTGCATAAGATTTAAAATTAATAAATTAATAAAAATAAATAAAGAAAATATTAAATAAATTAATGTGCATTATATTTATTCACATAGGAGTATGCAAGCTCTTGGGAGTTGTCATGTTGGAGTTTGCACTCTAATTATGCATGTGTTGTCTATACTTAGGAGTTAGCAAATTATTTGAGCACATGATGTCTAAAAAATTCTAGAGACCTCATCATGTCTATCTTATTGTCATGGAAGTTACGTGATTAGTTGTCATGCTTATATCCTAGTTCTTTCTAGACACATTCTAGATGCATCTTAGAGGCCTTTATATAAAGGCTCTCCTAGTGTGTATGGACAAGCTTACATGCTCATATGCTTCTACAAGCAATTCTAGTCACTTGGGGGTTTTGGTTTGTTTGATTCTTGGAGGAATGGTGAATTTTGGAGAAGGAAGGTATTTTTCTATAGATTTTTGAGGCATAGCAAATTAGCATCAATATCTAGGTGCACTCGTGATTTTTGCATATTCCATTTGCACTCTTTCTCTTCCTGTCTTCATCATGTCTATTATATGTGTCTAAATATACTTCATGAATGAATCTTCAATCTTGGAATTGGAATCTAGATATGTATTTTAATTTTTGATTGGTTATAAAGAAAACATTAGGAAACCCTAGTTTTATTTATGAAGGAAATTCATCACAAACTGCCTTGTCGCTGTCCCTTACATAGACCCCAACTTAGACATTCATAATGTTTTACTTTGACCATATTTATTCAATCACTCCATTCTAATTTGGTGCAACTTGGCCCTCTGCAACATTTTTCAAATTTGGCTCTATCCAACTATTCATTAGGGAGATATGGCCCCCGTACTGGGACTGTTTTATTTAATGATAGTCATTCCTCCATTTTCCATAACCACGAGTTCTTTGTGCTAAAACTTCACAAAAATAACTGATCAAAGCATGGAATGAATTAAAAACTAAATGAACATAGATCTAAGACATTTATACTCAAGATTTTATCCAAATGAGAAGTCTTTTCAATACAAAAAGCAAATTGTGCCCTTATGGTAGCAAGTTAGGACTCTGCAGAGAATTTAATTTGGTATTGTATGAAACTTTGTTACATTGCATCATTTCGACCACAGAAACCCTATAGACTCCCTACCATTACTCCCCTCCTAAAACTCATGCTCATCAATGATAATAATACATTTCAAACCAGTTGCAACTTCCTCAAACCGGTTACAGTTAGTTATGACTATTTAGATTTAGTTGAATGTTTTTTTTATTTGTTGTGTAGTTGACAACATGGTTGTCAAATTTGATAGCCTTACTTAATTATGAATTTTATTAATATTCCAAAGTATTTTCAACAGTTTTATCCCAACTTAAAATTCTCAAACCACTCTTCGATTCCATAAACCTTCTACGAGCCTTCTAGGCTTCATTTTGCTAATTTCTAGCAATTTACATTTTTAGGCACTTAAAATGCATTTGACACCATATAATGGCTCTACTTTCCATATTAAAATAAATTGGACCTTTGAAGGTCTTTAAATAACTCATCTACCTTAGAATCTCGAAGTGAACCCTAGGTACACTAACTCCCAAAATGCCATTAGGGCTACATCATTGATCCTTTTACAAAGTGATCAATCAAAACATTTAAAACATAAAAAAAACATTAATATTAAGTGACCATTGTGGAATTAATACAATCAAATGATCCTTCAAGGTCATGTTCATCCTTTGATCCCCCTAGGATCTATTGAGTGAACCTAGTTCCTCTAGGCCTTTTGTCCTTGGCCCCGGTACTCCTGCATAAGTTATTTGTAGAAGAAGTGTAATTAATTATTAGTCAATTTAAGTAAATGGATTTTTAAATGAGGAAAAATTAAAAGAAAAGAGATATTAATAAGTGGAATTAAATAATTGAATTATTAATGAGATTGATTTTACTTAAAATCAATGAGGATTATTTTAAATAAATGATTGTCTTTAAAGTATTTAAAGGAAATTGTAAACTAATTATTCGAAAGTTGATAAGTATTATTCTAATGTTTTGAATAATGTGACTGATTTTATCTAAAAGTCAATGGGAACTAGTTCAATAATTGATTATTTTAGAAAATTGTTTTTAAATAATGGAAGGATAATTCTATGTTTTATTCAAAAAAAATAAAATGGGTTGAGTTGTAGATTAAATGAAGAATCTTATACACTTGAAATGTACTTGAAATTGAAAACTGAAACCTAATATTTGGCTGAACCATGTAATTGCAAAAGCAAACTAAAATATGTGTTTGTATCTTGTTCTTTATGCTATCCATATTTGGGGTTTGGGTGGTCCTAGAGTGTTGACCAGTTAGGATGTATACCAGAGGCTTGGGAGTTATGCAAATGTGATGGCATGTTGATGTTATTTGGTCTTGATTATTTTAAAAATCCAACCATGGTAATGTGATGGTATGCTCTATGATATGTTTGTATTTACTGATTGTTATTGCTTTCTAGTCTTCTTGTGTGAAGCTGAGGTGTATGTATTTGAGACACTTGACTTAACCATTTTTGAGTCATCGATTAGTTATACTTGGGTTACTTTCTAGTCACCTTGATGGAACTGAAATGTTTGATTTGATCTTGATGATGTCATGTTGTGACATGTTTTGACTTGACCATTTTGGAGTCTTCGATCAGTATTACTTTGAGATATTTTTTGGTTGCAAGTTGAGAAACGATGGGTATTATGATTATCAATGGATGTTTTTCAGTTGCTCATTGAGGTTTGATGTTCTTATTGCGGATTATCTTTTGGTATTTTTCTAGTCACTTGTATAGGACTGAGGTGATTTTTTGATTTATGATTCCATGAGCCTAGGGTAGGTTATCTACTTGTAGTGTCGAGAAGTGGCTTGCAATGGGGGTCGGGGCCCTAAGTGGCTGCCAAGGTAACTCATTATAAGTTTTATTAATGAGTGAAAACATTTACACTAAATGGGGATTAAAATGAACCTAATAAGATAATTGTTTGTTCTCGCCCATGCCTCGAGTGCTAGTATAGACTAAGATGGGTGTAGAGAGAATTCTTGTTTGCGACCTTGCATTCCATAGTATGCCTTGTCAGTATGAGAGGATACTAGTGTAAGGAAACTTAGGTGCAAAAATAGCTTCCTACGCTAATCTCATAAGGAAAGTATGATGAAAATCCTATTAAAATCTTCTACACTTACAGATTCAATATAATGTAAACAACAATATTGCAGCCAACCATGCATACAAAAAATAGACAGAGAAAGGAACACACAACACAAGGATTTTTTGGTGGGGAAAAACCTTTCGGTAAAACAACCCCACCCCTTCAGAATCTGCACAATGTATTATCTTCAACACAAGGTTACAATACACTTGCAATGCAAGTTCAACATCAACAACAGAAGACTCCAGTAGCTACTCGCAGTACCAACAATACACCCATTTTGCATCACTTCTCTTTGTAACCCTAAAAACACTTATAACGTGCACTTCACTTTAGGGCTACCCCCAAAGGTAAATTATATTAGGGTTTTACCATTCTTCGAGAAAATAGGAACCCCAAACCCCACTATTGGGGTAGAGTGTACAGTACTCAAATATCTTAGTTGCCACCTATCCTCACCTATCATTGAATCTTCCAAACATAGCTCTTACGTGTCATAGGAATCCATCATAACTGTTTTAGTCATGATCTCCTTACACACAATTCAAGATGTCAACACATCAACATTATTTGCAAGAAATACATTTTACAAAACAAATAATAATGAATAGGAATTATACAAGGTTGAGACACCTTATTCCTAACATTCTCCCACTTGTCGAACACCTTGTAAGAGCAACAGGAACATAACAAGAACTAATCGCTATAGGCCAAAAGGCCCATAGACTCCGAACACCATCTAAACTTCTTAGTGCCCACTAGTTTCGTTAATGCATCTACAACATTCTTCATAGTATCTACCTTTTCCAAATTTACCTTTCCATCTTCCACCATATCTCTCACAAAGTGATACTGCACATCAATGTGCTTCGTTTTGGCATGGAAAGTTGGATTCTTTGCAAGGAAAACAACACTCTGACTATCAAACCAAAAAGTAATTTGTTCTGCATCAACACCAACATCAGAACACAATCTCTTAAGCCAAATGGCTTCCTTACAAGCATGAGTAGCAACCATGTACTCAGCTTCTGTAGTGGACAAAGCAACCATAGGTTGTCGCTTTCTCATCTAGTTGATGGCACCACCAAACTTAGTGAACACATAAGCAATGGTGGATCTCCTACAGTCAATATCACCTACCCAATCTGAATCCACCAACCCATGAATACAAATTGAATGCTGAGATCTAGAAGAGTTACCATGATAACATATGGAGTAATCTGATGTACCCCTCAAATATTTGAATACTCGCTTAACTGCATCCCAATATATCCATCTAAGATTAGCCATAAATCGACTTAGGAGTCCCACTGCTTGGGCAATGTCTGGTCTAGTACAGACCATAGCATACATAAGACTACCAACTACACTAGCATAAGGTACTCTACTGATGTCCTCCGCCTTTCTAGGAGATTTTGGACAATCATCTATAGATAACTTTGTTCCCACAGGAATAGGAACACATAGTGGTCTACAATCTGCCATGCTGAACCTGTCCAACACAGACTTCACATACTTACTCTGACTCAACCAAAGTTTTCTATTAGACCCATCTCTACTGATTTTCATACCCAAGATGTACCTAGCTGCTCAAATTGTGCTAACAACTGAGATTTAAAATCAGAAATCATAACCTTACCCTTCCCAAACAGCAACATATCATCAACATATAATGCAACAATAAGAAGGCGATCATTTTCAATTTTGAAATAAACACAATGATTTGATTTTGTTCTTACAAATCCAATTGACAGCACAAAGTCATCAAACTTAAGGTACCACCATATAGAGATTTCTTTAATCTGTAAACTAAGGATTCTTTACCTTTAACAATGTAGTGCTCAGGTTGTGACATATAAATCTCTTCCTCCAAATCACCATGAAGGAAAGCTGGCTTCACATCCATCTATTTTATCTCTAAATCATATGATGTAGCAAGAGATAACAGAAATCTAATGGATGTCAACTTTGCAACAAGAGAGAATATTTCACCATAATCTATTCCCTCTACCTGTGAAAACCCCTTTGCAACCAATCTAGCTTTGTACCTTTCTACACTGCCATCTGCATAGAATTTCTCCTTGAACACCCATTTATAGCCAAAAAAAATTCTCCCTTTAGGAAAAGGTACAAGGTCCCAAGTTTTTTTTTTCTCTAATGAATCCATCTCATCATCCATAGCCTCAATCCAGGAACCTGCATCTTCCATTTTCAAAGCCTCTTTCACAGATCTAGGCTCATCCGTATTAGTAATCAAAGCAAAAGCACAACTAGAATCTAACATGGAATAACCAAACCTTTCTGGTTGCTTTCTTTCTCTTGTGGATCTCCTCAAGGGCTGAGGTTGAGGTTGTTCTTCCTCTTCTTCTAAATTTTCAGAGCTGCTAGAGCTCTCCTCATCATTAGACCCAACATGGTCTCTTTGTTCAGTCTTCTTAGGGGTAGGAGGCAACTGAACAACATATTTTTCCTTTTCTTTTTCATCTGGTTGTAGCACAATAGGAGAAGATGTTAACTCTCTAAAAATAACATTTCTACTATACAACACCTTACTAGTCACAGGATCTCAAAGCTTGTATCCTTTCACACCAGCACTGTACCTGATGAAAATACATTTAACAGCTTTGTTTTCCAACTTAGATCTTTTCTCCATTGGAACATGTGCATAAGCTTCATAACCAAAAACAGAAAGATGTCTAGTTGAAGGCTTCTTACTAGACCACACCTCCATGGGTGTCTTACCAACAAGGGTTGATGTAGGAGATCTGTTAACCAGATAGCAAGAAATGGCCACGGCTTCAGCCCAAAACCTTTGTTCTAAACCAGCTCCACTAAGCATACTCCTAGCCTTCTCCATCAGTGTCCTATTCATTCTCTCTGCAACTCCATTTTGCTCTGAGGTATAAGGAGTTGTCTTATGCATCTCGATACCTTGTTCTATACAGAATTGTTCAAACTCTGTTGAGAAAAACTCACCACCATTGTCAGTTCTCACACACTTAATCTTCTTACTAGTCTGATTCTCTACAAGGGCTTTAAATTCCTTGAATTGACTAAAGACTTGTGTCTTAATTTTAAGGAAATAAATCCATGTCCTTCTACTATAATCATCTATATAAGATACAAAAAATATAGACTTGGAGATTGAAGGAAATTTTACAGGATCAAATACATCAGAATGAATAAGATCTAAAACATCAAAAGATTTGTGAAAACTAGAGTAAAACTGAACACAATTTTGTTTACCATATACACAGTGTTCACAGAAGTCGAACTCAAGATTGCAATCATTTGACCTCTCAACAAGATTTTTATTTTTCAGGGTTCTGAGACCCTTCTCACCAATGTGACCAAATCTCAAATGCCACAACATTGTCTTTTCTACAGGAAGCTTTCCTTCCAAAGTGTTTGCACCCTTAGGTACACTTTTTGCACTACCATTAGAACCATTAACCACAGTCTTCTTTAGTACTTGTTCAGATGGTGGGGATGAAGTGATAGCTACTCTCTTCTTTGAAACAGAAGAACTATTACACTGAGAAATGTGTGCATCAAGCTGAAACAAAGTACCTCTCCTAGTACCCTTAGCAAGTACCATAGCTCCTCTCATCATCTTACATCCATCTTTAGAAAAAACAACTTGCACACCTACATCATTCAGCATTCTTATAGATAATAGGTTTCGTGCCAAACCTGGAATGTGCAAAACTCCATTGATTCCCTTTACTCATCCATTAGGAAATTTGATAGTGACCCTTATGCATCCAACTATCTTTAGGTGAGAATCATCACCCAAGTACACCTTTCCACCATCAAACTCTTCATATTTTGAGAACCAGTTTCAATGAGAGGTCATGTGAAAAGATGCACCCGAGTCAACCAACCACACATCATCAGATGCATGGGCTACCAAAGCTATGATGAATGCATCACCATCTTCTTGAGATTTTTTAGAACCAAAATCTAAGGCTTTCTTCTTCTTCTTAGGCTCTTTACAGTCTTTATGGAAGTGCCCAGTCTTATTATAGTTCCAATATTTTTCCTTGGACTTATTGGAAGTCTTTGACTTCCCACGAGATTTGGATCTACCCTTATTGTCAGAGTTATTGTCATTTTTCTTTCCTCTTTCCATGGATCTCCCACGAATAGCAAGGGCTTCTTTTTCCAAAATGGAATCCTTTCTCCGCATCTCCTCTGATAGCAGCGAAGACACCACATCATCCATTTTGAAGGTGACTAATGTACTTCTGAGAGCCATCACAAGATGGTCCCATGAATCCGGTAAAGAACACAAAAGTGTATAGCAAGAATCCTCCTCCTCTAACTTGACACCAGCTGATGTCAACTGTGCAGCAAGTAGATTAAATACATTTAAATGATCTATTAAGGATCCACCTTCCTCCATTCGTAGAGAATACAACTTCTTCCTCAAGAATAAATTGTTCACCAAAGATTTGGCCTAATACATGACCCCAAGTCTCTCCCACAAACTATATGCAGTTTTCTAATCTAGAACATTCAAAAGGACTACATCGGTTAAACAGAGTCTTATGAGACCCTTAGGTTTACGGTCTTTGATATCCCAATCTGCTTGAGCTATAGTTGCTGGTCTTGTAGCACTTATAGTCATTTCCCATAGGTCACAATCTTCCAACATGTCTTCCATCCTGAGTTTTCACAACTCGAAATTAGTACCATTAAATTTCTCCACCTCCATTCTTCCATATGATGAACTTGCCATCTCAATTTGCAAATAAGATTCAGGATGATCTGTACAAGACTCCCACTCAACTTGAGATTAGCTCAAAAAACCCTACCCAACAACTAGGATCAAAAGTTGATCAAGCTTTGATACCACTTGTAAGGAAAATCAGGTGCGAAAATAGCTTCCTACGCTAATCTCATAAGGAAAGTATGATGCAAATCCTATTAAAATCTTCTACACTTACAGATTCAATATCATGTAAACAACAATATTGCAGCCAACCATGCATAAAAAAAATAGACAAAGAAAGGAACATACAACACAAGGATTTTTCGGTGGGGAAAAACCTTTTAGTAAAACAACCCCACCCCTTCAGAACCTGCACAATGTATTATCTTCAACACAAGGTTACAATACACTTGCAATGCAAGTTCAACATCAACAACAGAAGACTCTAGTAGCTACTCGCAGTACCAACAATAAACCCTTTTCGCATCGCTTCTCTTTGCAACCCTAAAAACACTTATAACATGCGCTTCACTTTAGGGCTACTCCCAAAGGTAAACTGTATTAGGGTTCTACCATTCTCCAAGAAAATAGGAACCCCAAACCCCACTATTGAGGTAGAGTGTACAGTACTCAAATATCTTAGTTGCCACATGTCCTCACCTATCATTGAATCTTCCTAACATAGCTCTTATGTGTCATAAGAATCAATCATAACTGTTTCACTCATGATCTCCTTACACACAATTCAAGATGTCGACACATCAACATTATTTGCAAGAAATACATTTTACAAAACAAATAATAATGAATAGGAATTATACAAGGTTGAGACACCTTATTCCTAACAACTAGTGGCTGCATAGGGATCACTAAGGGGCTGGGGTCTATTGTGAGACTACCAGGGTAACTCTAGAGTGATTCGTGCGATGACACTTTCCTGCATACATAGTAGGTTTCCTACATGTCTTTGTGCATCTCTGGGTGTAGATGTCAATTTGTGTGTTGGAACCTTTGAGTAAGTATACTTTTAAGATTCCTAGACTTAGAGAGTACTTGTGTAATGTAATTTGTTCTCTTGTGTTATGTGATTTGATATCCTGTTTGAGACTTGAGACTATCTCCTCAGCATGGTGGGAGTGGGCCATTTAGGTCCCACGCGGTTAGGTGGTTGTGCTTTTTCACTCTTACCATTTGAGATCCATCCGTAGACACTATGGTTGGAGCATTCTTGGTTGATATTTATCTTCATTCTGTTCTTGGATCTTATGATGGTTGTTATTTACTAACATGTTTCTTTATATTGATGATTAGCATGTGATAGATGATGTTATCTACTTTGTAGGATCATCTTATGCATTATTCTTGCATCTTAGATTTCTTTATGCATATGTTGTAGCATGTTAGATAATTTCGTTCTGCATATGTTGTAGTATGTTTTAGAAGTGACACTCCTACTATGATAATACCAATGATCTCTTCGATGACTTGGGATTTTATGCACGGGGGATGGCTAGGGCCCACAATGGTCTAATGATGTTATTGACAGTTGGGAGGAACCACACACTTAGATTATATGTGTTTTATGATGGATGGATATCTTTTACGATGGTTGTTATATCTTTATTGATTAACGGATGTATCATGTATGTTATTGGTTTCATTTACTTGATTGCACTTGTATCATGGATTCGATGAGGATGATTTATCTTTATTTTTACATATGTATATTCTTTTAAGCCTTTTGTACCCTGTGTCATGTACAATGGATGATTGAGCATTCTGAATTTAATTGCCAAGAGGCATTCGAAACAAATGTGTAATATGGACATTGGACTTTCTATTTATTCTTTCATATGGATGTGGCAGTGCTTAGACTTAGTATTAATTAGATCAAATGTGACTCAACATCTTGGGATCCTTAAGGAATGTAACCTATTATGTATGCTTACAGTTGATTGTACATTATTGCTTCTACTACTATGTGTTAGATGTGAATGCGTTATCTTTCATGTTTAATTTTCTTTTTTTTTTTGGAAAACTTAGTAAAATTTTAGGTTAATTGTTTTAGATCCCTTGGCGGGGCATTACAGTTTAGATTAAAGGGTAATCTGAAAGTTAAAGATTACCTAATGTGATTCTAGGGTTTGATAAATAGAGATCTATCTAAGGGTTTGGTTAAGTTTGGTTTGATTTTTAGGGAACTTACATGGTTAGATTAATAGGGTTTGTGTTAGATTTGAATTTGATTAGGATTTCATTCTAGGATTTCAGTTAGGGTAACTTGAGATAGATTAAGGTTTCAATTTGAGTTATGGTTTAAAGATTAGGATTTTAGTTACGGTTAGAGTTAGGTTCTAGGGTTATCTAGTTAGATTAAGATTAGGATTTGAGTTAAAGATTAGGGTTTGATCTAAAGGGTTCAAATGAATTCTAGATTAGGGTTTGAGTTCTAGATTAAAGGGTTTGGTTGGGGTTATGGTTGTACATTAAACTTAAACTTGGTGCGAGTTAAGGTTTGATTTAATGGGAACTTTCAATTTAGATTATTAATTTAGGGTTTGAGTTAAAGATTAGGGTTTGGTTAGCATTTGATTTAAAAAGAAATTAGGGTTTGAGTAAATGTTAGTGTTTGAGTTTTCAATTAGGAAATTAGATCTAAGGGTATGATTTAGATTAGGGTTTGACTTAGAGAGCTAAGGGTTTCGGTTAAATTTAGTTTGGATTAGATTAGGGTTGTGGTTCTACCTAGGGTTACATTAGCTCATTTTAGTTATAGAACCAGGGTTAAAGAGTTTTCAAGTTAGGGTTAGAGTTTGAGTTAGGGTTGGAAATTATGGTTAGAGTTTGAGTTAGGATCAGGGTTATGGTTAGTGTTATTTTTTAGGGTTATAGTTAGTTTTAGGGTTATGGAGATCTAGCTCATTTTAATGTTTTTGAATTTTCTACACTAACTTGTTTTCTTTTCTAATGTTTTTCTAATATTTTGTAATATTTTTTTCAAATATTTTATATAATGTTTTTCTAATATAAAATTTTTTTCTCTAATATTTTCTAATGTTACATATACTAATTTATTTTCTTTAATGTTATAATACTATTTTTTTTTTCTAATATTGTACAAGAAATTAATATTTTTTTAATATTTCACTTAGTAATGTTTTCCTAATAATTCTAAACTATTGTTTTTTTTTTTTTTTTTATAATATTTTTCAAATATTTTCTAATTTTCAAGACAAATATTTTTAAAAATAATTTCTAATAATTTCTAATGTTTTTTCTAATATTTTTCTAATGTTTTCTAATGTTTTTTTCTAATATTTTCTCATAGTTTTCTAATATTTTTCAAACTAATATTTTTAAATATATTTTCTAATGTTTCTCTAATATTTAAAAATGTAATGTTTTTCCTAATGTTTTTCTAATAAAACTAACATTTTTCTAAATTTGTATATTCTAATGTTTTTATAATAAAACTAATATTTTTCTAAAAAAATTGTTTCTAATTAAACTAATGTTTTTCTAATAAAACTAATATTTTCTAAATTTTATTTTCTAATATTCTACACTACTGTTTTAACAATATTTTATAATGTTTTTCTAATATTTTTAATTTTCAAGACTAACGTTTTAAAAAATATTTTATAATGTTTTTTCTAATATTTTTAAATGTTTTTTAATATTTTCCCATAGTTTTCTAATATTTTCCAAACTAATACTTTTTAAAATATATTTTCTAATTTTTTTCTAACATTTAAATGTAATGTTTTTTCTAATGTTATATTCTAGATTAGCAATTTTTAAAATATTTTCTAATGTTTTTCTAATATTCTAAACTATTGTTTTTCTAATATTTGTCTAATTTAACACTAATTTTTTTCTAAATTTTTTTTCTAATGATATATTAATATTTTTCTAATATATAACTAACATATACAAAAAAATTATAAATGTTAAATTAATAGAATTAAGTAACATAAATAAACAATAAAAATATTAAATTAACATTAAAATATGCTTTGAAAACATAAAAAACATTCAAATAATAACATATAGACATACTTGAAATATTGTAATGACGAGAATCCAGAGGAGAATGACGGGGCACGCTAACCAGTCAAGCACATTTGCTCCAACGTTTAAGTCAAAATTAACGTCGTAAAAATGAATAGTAAAATAGAAAAAATGGCATTTAAATGAAAGTGAAGTTGCCATAAAATATGTTCGTAGTGAACATAATTATAATATATGTTTGTAGCAAACATACCTAATATATAGGAAATAAGTTTGTTGCAAACATAATTATAATATATGTTTGCAATGAACATGGTTAATATGTTCAAGTGAACAATTGTTAAATGCGATTTGCGGATTTTGCAATTTTTTTGGAATTTCTTTGTCCCACAAAAGTGGAACCCATTATTGTGGGTTCACGCCGAGGCCCATGGGGAAGACCCTGAAAAGATAGACACTAAGCAAAATGGGCAATCTTGGGCTCTGTAATTGCACTCCTAATAGTGTCAAAGCACTTTCTTCATTGAGAAGGAGAAGATTGCAAATGCCATCTCTAATTGAGTGTATCCGCCATCAACAAATGGGGAGAAATCCATATATAACCCAAACTTGGTTAGTAATAGGTGAAATGAGTGGTATTATACCACTTCCAATCATGCCACCAAGGTCAAACAGACTAAATACCCACTTTATAAATTAAGTGTACTTGAATTGAAGAGAGCAATAAGTTAAAAGTTTTTCAATCTAAATGGACAAGATAGTACTACACTTGCATATCTTTCCAAGATGTAAAACTTATGGAAACCCTAGAGAAAAGATCTTTGCGAGTTTTGATGCCTCATTTGAAAAAATGCAAAGCACTAGCACCTTAAGTCTTGGCAAGGGGAGTACCGTGAATGGAAAATAGGGGAGACTGCCAAATATTCTACTAATTCAAAGAGAGGCCATTGCAGAACTCATCACCAAACCAGCAAAGCCAAGGCTTGATAGATTCCCAAGCTTTCTATATGCTCTTGATAACAAAAGAACCATGTATGATCACTAGCTCTTGCATGATTAGAAGGGTGTGGAAACCAATCCTTTCCAAGTTTGTTTGTTGATGGGAAAGCTAGAAGAGATGTGATGCCAAACCAAAATCTTCTAGGCTTCATCTCTAGTGATGGCATGAATAATCTATTTGACACATAGAGAAAGGCCTTGCTTCTATATGGAAAGCAAGCCAAGGCCACTAGATTCTTTTGGGAGACAACAAAAATCCTAAGAAACTTTGTGAAAGCCATGATGATCAGAACTAGAAGCCTAGAGAAAATCCCTAAGTAGTCTTTCCAATTTCTAATAGGAGGCTTTAGAGGGAGCCTAGCAAGAAGAATAATAGACATGAGTGGCTACAAGAACTTTCAAATAGGTCTGGAATTTTCCCACAAGGGAGACCAATTTCATAAGCCAATAATCTAGTTTCTCGGTGAACTTGGCAAGCACAACATTCAATAGTTCAATAGTCAAAGCTTGAAAAGTAAAAGGAATGCCAAGAAAGTTAAATATGTCCTTGTGAGTGACCCATTTCTAGTCAAATTGGCTAAGCCAAGGTAGTGCTGGCAAGAATGATTGTTGGTAGTAGAGTGTTTTATGCCATTAAATAGCAGATCTAAAGGCTTGAAAAAAAGAATCCAAGCAATTTAAGGCATTTTTGATGTTTTCTTCATCCTCTCAAAGAGTGAGGAAGGAATCATTAGCAAAATTACCATTGACCAACTGGGAAGATGATTCTGGCAATGAAATGCCATGAACCAGTCCTAAGGACACAAAGTGAGTTAGCAAATAACCAAACCCTTCAACAACAAGGACATAAAGCACTAGTGCTAGAGGGAAACCTTGCCTGATGGAACAAAAAAGCCCAAAGGTATCAGATTGAGAATTATTGATGGTAACACAAGCATTAACATCACCAAAGAGTATTTCCACAAGCTATAAGAAATTGGGACCAAAACCAAGAACCTAGAGCATAGCCAAGATTAAAAGGACATTCAGTGCGAACCTAGGCTTTAGCAAAATCAATTTTCAAAAAAATAGCTAGGTTTTTTTATTTGTGAGCCCACTCTATTCCTTTCCAAACAACAATAATTTTTTCGAGAATATATTTGGACTTAATAAAGCCAGTTTGCTCAGGCCGCACAATTAAAGGCAGAAGGTGTTAGATTTTGAGAGAGATTTCCTTGGCCATAATCTTATAAGACATGTTCAGAAGGGTAATGGGCCTCCAATTGCAAATATCCTTAGGATCTCTGGCTTTAGGTATGAATTTAATATTTCCTTTATTGATAATGGCTCCTAAGATTTTAGTATGATAGGCTTCAAGATAAACTTTGTGCAGATTAAGACCAATATGCTCCGTGAGTTGTTTGTAAAATCCATAGGGAAACCCATCACACTTGAATGATTTATCATCAGCCATGGAGTAAACTACCTCCTTAAGGTCTCAAAGGGTAAGAAGTTTCTCATAGAAATCACATTGCTCAACTGCTAGGTATTTTGGAGTAATAGAGATACACTTTTTGGGAGCTTCCTCTTGAGCAACCAACTTTCCCTATGAAGCAAAAATGTTCTCATAGTGATGAAAAAATGCTTGCAGGATGTCGGGGAGATTGGATAGAATAGAAGTGCCTTGTTTTATTTTTTTAATCCCAAGATTGGTATGATGGGCTCGAAGAGCCTAGAAGAATTCCATCGAAGCCTTATTGCCAACCTCTAACTAGTGGAGACAGGCTTTGATTTGGGCTCTATGAGTAGAATAATTATTAGCAAGTTATTTACCATGGTAAAGTTTGGCAAGCTAGATTTGCAAATTTGCATCAAAGGGATTAAGGGTGAGAGCCTTAAAACCTTTTTTTAGTACAAAAGTAATGGATTCATAAGATCACTTTCTCAAAATTGACAACTACTACCCATAGATGCATAGCAAGTGAGCAGTTCTAGTAATAGCATCATTCCACCATTGGATCCACCCTGTCTAAGAATATAGATGTGTCTCCAGATTCCAGACACATAGGATATGAGAAATGGTGGAAGCATGCATCAACATAGATGTGTTGAGAAAGAATTGTGACTTGATAACTTTCTGGATAGCTGTTTGCCATGAAATGACAAAATAGATGGGACAGTGGTCAAATAATGTCACATCTAGTAGGGGAATGACATGTAAATCATGATCCTTAGAAAAAGAGAAAAATGATTGTATAGTAATCATGGCACGATCAAGATGCTTTAAACTGCAGTCAAAGCTAGCTTGAAAGTTGGATCAAGTGTGCCAAACCCCACTATGATAACAATGATTAGTATTGGGATCAAAAAGACCCAATTTATTATGCATGTAGTAATAGGCTTCCCTTTCCCTAGCTGTCCAGTAAAACAGAAAAATGCCATCTTTGTCAGAGGCCACTTCAATCATATTGAAGTCACCACACATAACCCAAGTCGCTAGAGGAAATTTGTGAGTCAACCAACCCCACATCTAAGATCTTCCCACAACATCATTAGAAGTATAAACATTAATGACTCCAAAAGAATGATTGTTAATGGAAAGCAACAACTAAATAATTATATGCATGGGGTTAGAATTGTGTGAAATAATAATAGAATGAAGACAAGGTGACAAGAGAGTAACTAAGCCACCTCTGGTATCTTTGTGTTGAGAGGAAAATAGAATGCCATCCTACCAAATGATGTAACATGTAGAGGAAAGCATAAAACCAAAAATATTAACTTCTTGCATAAAGAGAAAATCTAAATTTCCAAGTCCATGGAAAGTGTCCCAAACATAGTAATTTCTAGAGAGGTCAGTAAGACCTCATACATTCCATGATAAAAAAATTATGAAATTTCTTCCATATCTTCCTTGTCCTCAAGAAAAGAGTAACTATTCTGCAAGAAGGTAGAAATCTAGTTAAAGTCAGAAGGAAAATCTTCTGAATTGATGGCCTGTCATTTTACCTTTTCTTTCTTAGCACATCCAGGAGGACTACGAGAATGCTATGCTACCTGTGGTGCTATGGAAGAAGTAGAAGGAGGTGTACAAACCACAACTGAGGTGATAGCCCTAGCATCCACCTTAATTCCCTATGAGCCAGTAAAGTTTGAAACCTACAAGAGACTCGAATTGGGTTTTAAAGAAATCGCTTGCATCCCTAAGCTGGCTGGGGTTTGTGCTCCTATTGAAATAGGAGGAACTATGATGACCACCACATAAGACTATTTTGGAGCCTAAGGAGCCAAGGGAACCTTTCCCTTGCACCCAATAGTAATCTATTCCTCTTTTTTCCCTTCAGCTAGCTTGGCAGGAGCTTCTTTAGGTAGGGGTTTAAACTTAGGCGTAGCCAAAGGGGAATCCCTGATCTTGTGTTCCACTTACTAGCACCTATAGAAGGTGTTAGGAAGGCTCAAATAGAGCACCTTCTAAGAGACCATTTGAGCCCCAATTTGGATTTTCATAGAATCCTTAAGATCCTTGGAAAAATCAACCTTAATGCAAACACGTCTCTAAAGGTGAGCATTGAAAAATTTCTGATGTTCCTTTGTGATAACTTTGCCAAGGGTATTGACAATGGACTCAATAAAATGCCAACATGGAAAGGGTAAACCTATGTACTCGACCCACATAGGAACCCTAAGCCTTTTATCATCAAAGACTATGAAGTTCCATGACCATTTTTGAAAACCAAGCAGGGATGAATGCACAAACCAGGTGCCATTGTTAAAAACCACATTTGCTTGCGACAAGTTAGTAAAGAAAAAAAAAAAAAACCTTTGGTAAGGTTTTCCATAGTGTCAAGGAAAACTCCATGGGGATTCTAACTCTTGTTAACCCATTCTCAGAGCATAGCTTCAAGAGGAGTCCGACCCACAAAATACATTATTAAGGTATGTTGTTCTAACCAATCACATGCAACATCAAGTTCTTGTAAAGGAAGGATAATTTCAGGATTACCTTGTGAAAAACCTTTGAGATGAATTTGTGACGATGTTTTTTATGAGGAGGCACCGCAAAAATTTTATGCAGTAGTGTGAATACTAGTAACAAGTGGGTCACCAGTGGCCAAGGCCATTATAACCTAGCCTAAGAGCTCCTGCAGTAAATGTAGTGTGACAAGTGGAAACAATAGAAGGAAAGCTTAGATGAGGAGTTGTACACAAGATAACTAAAAATTCACATGAAACCCTAGTAGAGAAATCCTTCACTGAGAAAACTAATGAGATGATTTTCTCAAAATATTTAATTTTGAATTTTCCACTATAACATTTTTTGGAATATAAAACGCTCTCATGTCTAACCACCTTAAGTCATTCAAAACTATAAAAATAAAATAAAAAATAATTTTCCTCATATTATGAAACACATAAAATGGCACACGTCTTTCATATTTTGAGAGGGTTATATCATGTCAAATTTATAACATTTTTAAATTAGTATGTAAATCAAAACTTTATAGGTAACTCCCTAAGAAAATTGGTAATAATTACTTATTTAACTCATAATTTGACAACAATTATATTTATGGAAAGCTAATAAATTCCTTAAGAACCCCTTTTCATTTTATCAAATTCAAATGAAAAGTGATTTATTTTCATATCGACACTTTTTGGCACACCATGGTCTAGCACATAGCTAGACAATCCATCCTAGTTTTGCCAAGTTTTTACCAATTGTTCATTATGAAGTTTGATGCAAGTTAGATTATTGTGGGAGAAGTACTAAGTCAAGAGGGTAGACCTATGACACTTTTTAGTGAAAGGTTCAATGAGGCTAAGTCAAGGTACTCCTTTTATGACTTAGAGTTGTATGCACTAACCTAGGCCCTTAGAAAGTATATGCATTACCTTTTTCCTAATGAGGTTGTTGTCTACACTAATAATCAAGCCTTAAGCTTCATTAATACATAGGAGAAGTGAAGTTTGAGACCTATTAAGTAGATGGAATTATTACAAACATACACTTTCACAATCAAGGAAAAAAGGGGGCAAGCTAACAAGGTAGCAACTACATCTAGTAGGAGACTCTTAATAGTTCAAGAAATTAAGCTAAATAGCAATAGAATAAAGGAACTCAAAGACCTCTATGAAGGAGATGAAGATTTTTCAAAAGATTACAATTTATGATCATCATTTAACAATCATTTTCATAGTGAGCTTTTTGACTATACCTTCCAAAGTGGGATTTTTTTTAGAGATAGTCAGTTATGTGTTCCGAGGGGTTCTATGATGGAAAACCTCTTCCAAGAAAAGAACAATGAAATTATGAGTACAAAATTTTGTTTGAATAAAACCTTAGAGCTTGTCAGTAGGTACTACTACTGACCATGAATGCAAAGGGATATTAGAAGGTATGTTGAGCAATGTATCATTTATAGAAAGGCTAAAGGAACCTCTTCAAACGTTGGCTTATATCAGCTCTTCCCAACACCTAATAGACCTTGGGAGTGCATAAGCATTTATTTCCTAGTTGGTTTATGAAGGACAAGCTTTTTTTTCTGATAATGTGTTTGTAGTAGTGGATAGATTTAATAAGATGAGTCACTTCATACCATCCAAAAAAACTCATGGTGCTAGCTACATAACACACCTTTTCTTCAAGGAAATGGTTAGAATTAATGACCTATCAACATTATTTTAGATAGAAATGTTGAGTTCATAGTGCACTTTTGGAAGACATTATGGAAGAGATTAGACACTAATATAGTTCATATTTCAGCATACCATCCCCAAACTTATAGTCAAATGGAGGTTATTAATAGAGTACTTAGTAATCTACTTAGATACTTAACCAAAGTGTATGGTAAATCATGGGATTAGGTCATACCACAGGCTAAGTTTTCTTACAATGATAGTACCAACATAATCACTAGCAAGAGCCCATTCCAAATTTTCTATGGTCTTCATACAAGGTGAGTTTTCTAGCTTAGAGAGTTGAAGGATTAGAAATGAATCAAGGGGAATGTTAAACAATTTTCTCAATCCATGAAGGAGATCCATGATCAGGTCAAGAAGAATTTAATAGAGGCAAGTCAAATATTGAAGGGCAAGGTAGATGAGGAAAGGAGAGATATTTAGTTTCAAGTGGGAGATTGGCTGTTAGTACACCTAAATAAGTCAAGCTTATAAAAGGGTGTTCCAAGTAAACTTTAGATGAAAAGGATAGGACCATGTAAGGTCTTGGCTAAGTATGGTCAAAATGCATAAAAGATAGACTTACCTTAGTGATGGGGAGGTCTATCTCTTAAGAGAACTCTTGCTCTTCCTAAGACCTATTCTTTGGTCATACTATGGAATTCCACTCTACCCTAGCTGGAGATCACTCCCAAGATCCCCTTCCTCCTTATAAAACTCACCACCAACTTCAAACACTCAACTATGTTGCTCAATCCAACTATGCACTCACAGGCTCAATTTAGCCACTAGACTTCCAAACTGATCTTGGGACTTGGAGTAGGTATTCTTACTATTCCATATCTAGTTTCAACCCATTTGGAAAGATTTTTCTTTGGTTTTTCTATCAATTTCTTACTTTTCAATTTTTAGGCCTTGTAGCACTTTTAACCCCAATTGGGCCTCCTCAAATCAGTGTTCTTGGAATAACCCTCAACTTCCCCAAAAAATCCCCTACCTAGTTAGGTATTCTTTCTAAGGTCTTCATAGGCTTCAATATTTTCTAGGTTTTAGTCCCCCTAAGTGTTTGTACATAAGACTATAACCAAATCCCTACCTTCTTGGGTTTTTAGGGCCTATGAACCATTCATAGTTCTTGGCTTCCATTGGGTTCTCTTTTCATGCCACTCATACTCTAGTGGTCACATATCAAGGGTACATGACCCTACTTACTCAAACCATTGATTGGCACAAACCAATAAATCTTGCAAGATTTCTTGCTATTGTTCTATGCAAACTCCTAGCCAAAATTTCTGTACACTCGCCTAAGCCTTGATTGAAAAAATATCTCCCCTACAAAGAAGAACCTCAAAAAAAATATTCAAGCTATTTATAGTGCCCCTTACTTGATTTCAAGTGGGCATTGAATTTTAACCACGAGAATTAAAGTAGGGCTCATTTTTAAATAGCTAGCATTGTTCAAGACAATGAACCAGAGGAAATTAAAGATTTTGTAAAATAAAAAAGAGTGATTAAAACCCTTCAAACTAACTCCATAGGATTTAACTACATAATAGAAATCAACACTTCAATGCCTCACATTAATGCATTCATTCGATTCATGTTCTAGATGAAGGTAAACACCTCTTTGTCATACAAAATTTAGTGTCTTTTCCAATGCAAGATCGTACAATCTAACAACTAAATCCTAGTTTTGGGCTTGTCTAACCTTAAATATGTGAAACCTTCTTATTTAGAACCTAAGGTCAGTGTTAGGGATCCTTTAAAGATATCTCCTAGAGATTTTGGGAAATTTTTCATGACAACTTTGCAAAGTTGCAATGTTGTCATGAGCAACTTCAATTTTTTTTGCAATTCCCCACTTCTACTATCGTCCCATGCACAATTAAACCCAAATCAAATCATATGGTAATAAAAACACTTTAAATTATCAAAATTTTAATTTCCACTCCATTTTGGATACTTGGTCTACATTTGACCCATGTTGACTTTTCTATCACTTAGCATTATACTTACTGAGAAATGACCACAAGCATGACTTTAAGTACAGCTATCTACAAACACACATCACACCTCACTTGAGACCTTATCAATAATACTTATTAACTTGGTGTTTGGATAGAATGACCTACAAGAAAATAATTAACTAGAATCTAAACAAGACCCTAGGGTGCTCCTACACCATTATCCCCCTGCAAATAAGTGGCTAAAGAACATGTGGTGTTAAGAAATCCTGAACGATGCTATGTTTCTTGAAGTAAAATTCTACTATCCAATTAGTCTCTAACTCTAATTGGTTTCTCCATTTCACCTATTGCTCCATGTATGTCTTGTGCCTAGTCTTCTTCTTCACTTTTGAATCAAGAATCTTTTCAACCCAAAGTTTGTTCTAATTAGATATTTGAGTTCCTCCACATCCTTAATCACCTTAGTATTATATTGTTCCTCATCCATCTTTGGTAATTTTTATTTTTTCAAGTCATTCACTTTGAAAATAAGAGAAATGGTAATCTCCTTAGGTAGTTCCACTTTGTAGGCATTTTGATCATATTCAGCCAACACCTTGCATGGTTCAATCCTTCTCATCTATAGCTTACTTGGTATGCCCTTTTTTAGCCTAGCCTTATTCAAGAATACCATCACCAAGTCCCCTACATGAAATTGTAAGTCTCTTCTCCCTTCATCTCTCTTAGCTTTCAACTTTTGATTGATCTCCATTAGGGTATTCTTTACATGCTCATGCACCTCTCTCATTGATTCAAAAAAATCATCAGCATGACCACTAATTCCTCCATATCTCTTTGAGCCTCTAATCTCAAGAACTTGTCTTGGGTGTAATCCATACACTACTTCAAATGGACTCCTACTAGTAGTCCTATTTGTACTATCATTATAAGAAAATTATGCTTGAGGAATGACTAGTTCCCATCCTTTTCCATACTCCTTAGTCAAATATCTCAACAAGTTACCAAGTATCCTATTAATTAACTCTATGTATCCATCCATTTGGCAATGATATGTAGAGCTATCAGATGATTTGGTTCATATCCCCCTCCAAAGGGTCTTCCAGAAGTGTCCTATGAATCTCACATCTCTATTTGCAACTATGATTATTGGAAACCCAGGTATCCATACTATCTCATTGAAGAAAAGGTGAGTAATATGATTGGCATCATGTATTGTTTTACAAAGGATAAAATGGCTCATCTTATTGAACATATCTACTACCAAAAATACATTATCCAAATAGTTGGTGTCCTAGGAAATCCTATTACAAAATCTATCCTTATGCATGTAAGAATTTGTCTTAGGAAAAATTTACCCAAGATCAAGGAACTCAAGCACAAGCTCATAATGAACCAACAGAGTATGATCAGAATAATAATATCAAAATGAATTGATGTAATTTCATGTACAAGTACACTAGGAGTGCTTGAATATAAAGGCCTCTAGATTGACTAGGAGTCAGCACATTGATAAGTCTTACAATGAGGCACATGTCCACTAGGAGTGAATTATCCTCCATTAAGCATAGGATTAAGAATGATGATGAGAGGATAAGCCTACAAAGGTGTAGCATGTAAAATTATGTTGTAGACACCGTGTGCTAAAATAGGAGTGCTAATAACTATGTTGTCAACATGACAACTTAGTTAATTATGCAAACTCTAGTGTTGTAGACACCATGTCTTGAATTAGAGTTGCTTACTCTAGTGTTGTCAACATAATAATTCATATGAGTATGCAAAATACTAAGTGTCTCACCTAAGAAATAATTAAATAATGCATTGACCTAAGTAAACTTATGTAAGTGTAAATAGTGAATACTTATTTACACCAACACTGCCCCTAATGCACTTGAGCTCATAAAGGCTAGGATGAAAAATGCATGATGGGTCCCGTCTACTAGGCCATATTAGGTACCCATGAAAAAATACAATGCAATCTCTTATAAAGTGGAGAAAGAAGGAACACCTCATGGTAAGAAAACTTCCTCAAAAAGAGAGATGAAAAATAAAGATGTATGGATGGATGGAGTAGTCAAGACCCCCCCATTTTGACATACATCAAGTATATACAAAAGAGAAGTATGAGAAGAACACAATCCCAAAAGAGGAAAAGGTCCCCCCCACATGAGAAAAGAAGAAAGGAGACAAGGTAGTCCCCCCCTCCTCAAATGTAGAATGCCCATCAGTGATAGCTGCTCCAATGTAGAAGCTAATCCAGGACTGCTGAATAATGTTCCTCCCCTTTGGAAGAAACAATGTCATAGGTACAAAGGAGATGCTTCTCCAATGTATAGAAAGAATCCCAAAGATCAATGATGCCTCTAAAACTGCTCAACTATCCCTGTGTTAATACTGACTATTGCCCCTTCTAACATTGCTAAAAAGAACATGGTCAAATCTAGCAAGGATGGATATGGAACATATTCCAAAGAACTAAATATCTCTTGAAATGATAAAGAGACCTCCTACAACTATTGTACATAAGGATCCACAATCATATCAACCTAGAAAGGCTGATCATGTAGAGAATGGACAAGAGGGTCAAAGTGGGCCCTCACAACAATTGAAGAAGGGTCATCTTGATCAAATAGAAGATGTATATCATCGATGATGTCTCCCAAATCAGATATGTATGACTCCACAAACAAACTTGAAATATATGCTATGTAGTCATCACCTAATACTAGAGCTGGAAGACAAGTTCTACCCTACTATTTTTATTTGCATGGACCTACTACTATAGCAATATATGTATGTGAAATGTGCTAGTACTATGATGTTGTGTTGTATTTTTCAATAGGATCCCACATATCTGAATCTATTGAATCACTGTCACTATTTGTTGGAAATGATTGAAAAAGATCATGAGGGAGATTGTTGGAAATGATCATATATAAAAAGTAATGGAAGTAATGGAACTGGTAAAGAATGTTCTCAATCACTATTTTGTCATTGATGTCAAACTTGCTACTTGCAGGAATGACAATTTATTTAGTGATCCAAACACTGTCAAATGGTTGATTGACAAGGAGAAGGCAATCAATAAGATGTAACTAGAACACCTAGAGAAAGGTTGAAGTTATGATGTTGTAATGAAGTACAAGGATCAGCTAAGCCATTGATGAAAAAGTGTATTGATGACATACTCTAAGACACAGAAAATGGGCACATTGAAACATATCAAAGATGCAAGGTCTTAGCTAAGTCATTTGTAAAGCCTAACTAAGTTAATTAGAGAGAGAGCCGATCAAGCTAGTAAGTGCTGAATAGATTCCTAGTTGAAGCTGAACAAGTTCAACTTCAATAAGTGATGAGTGAACTTCAGATGCCAAGCAAAAATAAGTGCTGAGTGAACTTCAAATATCGAGAAGAAATAAGTGTTGAGTGAGCTTTAGATGCCGAGTAGAAATAAGTGCGGAGTGAACTTCAAGTGACGAGCAGAAACTAGTGCCGAGCATAAACAAGTGCGAAGAAAATAAAAGTGCCAAGTAACATAAAGATGCTGAGCATCAGTAAACCAATAGTGTCGAGTTGCTGCATTATCTCAAAAAGTGAAGATTCATTAGATTTGAGTCAACAATGTTGTTATCTTAAATTCTGTGAATTAAATAGAAGATAAGAGTGATGAGCTGGTGGCATAGAACACCATGTAGAATGTTTTTGGAGAATACCCTTGGACTCTAGATGAAGTTTCTAGAAAAGAGCAAGATATGGGGTAGATACATTGTATCCTACCTAATCCATATGAAACCCTAAAGTTGGAGAGGGAGAATCGAGTGGCAAAGGCAATCCAAATTTCTATTTAAGGAATAACAAGGTCACAAAGCTAAAAGAGAGGAGAGGTCAAGCATGAAAGCATAAAGTGCTGAAGGAGGTACTAAGCAGTAAAAAAACACAGTTACTCTACTTCAACAGATGACCATAGATATGATCCCATTGGTATGATGAGTAAGCAGACTCAAGGAGATGAAGCTTGCGATGACAAGTTGTCAAAGCTGAAGTGATTAAAGCCAAGCAAAGGATTGAGCTGAAGTGTGATCTAAAATCTGCAAGATATGTTGTAAGTTGTATTAGATCAAAAAGCTAGTATTGTTACTTTCTAGAAATTGTAACAGTTAGTTTAAATCCTATGGACTTAGGTTGGTTTAATAGACATGTTGTAAATCCTTTAACAGGGTGACATTCCAAGTGAATGTTCTAAAGTCCTTTGATCAGGCCCATTCCTAACAATATGGTGAAATCCTCTAACAAGGTCACTTTTAACAATGTGTTGTAAGCCTTTAATAGGGTAGGCCTTTAATAGGGCATCACTTTAGAAGAGTGAAAATCAAGTAGCATGTTACTAGTGGTTTTTTCCAAATTGGGTTTCCACGTAAATCATTGTGTCATGTGTTGATCTTGCATATTTTATCTCTGCATATTGATTTACTCTAATTTGCTAAGGATGATTGATTTAAGCTTGGATGGATGAAAACTTTATGGATTCACTATAATTTGTGAAAAAGTATTATTAGGGCATTTGGACATTGAATAACTGATTCACCCCCACCTCCCCCCCTTCCTATTAGTTATTCTAAAAATTTCTAACAATTGGTATCAGAGCTAAACTGTTGATTCAGTTTAAAGGGACTATAAGAAGAAAAGATCATAATGCCTAAGAGAGAAGTCCCCAAACTCAACAAAGATAGCCTTGTTGCATGGAAAAGTTTGATAAAGCTACTTCTTGGATTTGTCAGTCTAATTTTCAAACCTAAAAAATTTCAAAATCATGGTGAGAAATCATTTGAATTCTTAGGTTGCCCTAAGTCTTTCCTTGTCTCATATATTATTAGAGTTTGTTGATTTCTCCAAGTTGATCTCCTAAAAACACCCATGATATTGTCCTAGGTCTAAAATTGATGGCATCCCTTTTGAATTTCTCAAAAGGAGTTGTAAAAGGTTTTAAGTTGGTCATTTACGTTCTTACAGTGTGATGATTCACGTAACAATGGAATGCCTTTTGATTTTGTTTTCTGTGGCCACACTTTTTGATACAGCGAAGAGGCGTAAAGGATTATCGCGCTTGGAAAAGCTCTCATTACGGGCTTACAAGTAAAGGTTTTTTTGTAAGCATGGAAGCAAGGTTTCATGGTGTTTACGCATCTACGATTCTTAGGTTTGCGGACAACCATAAAGCTTTGTTCTTAGCAGTGAAGGAATCATGTGGGACCTGTTGAAATGTCAGAAGGGCCCAGTTGCAGCAAATCAGATAGGGACATGACATTTATGTCAAATGGGCCCATCCCTCATGGCATATGACTTAAGCCTTTGATATTATTCCCTTACGCTTGTAGGTTAAGCGTATGAATGAAGAGCTATTTTTTCTTTCCTCCGTGGTTACGGATCAAGTCTCAGCTTGTAAGCATAAAGAGGTGAGAAGGAAAATCAGTAAAAGGGGTTTACGCTCATACGAAAAAAGGAAGACGTGAGACCGCAATAGCAGTTGAGAGGGCTCTCCGGTGATACGAATAAAGTAGAGTCGTAAGAGTAGGAGATAAAATTTTGAAGCCTTACGTTGCTCCGAGAAATGATGTAAGCAGAACAACGTAGAAGGAATTTCCAAGGTCTCCGTAGATACGTGCACGTAGGAGCGTAAAGGCAATCAGAATGGCTTGAATGAGGGTTTTACTCTCGCACGAGGAATATTAAATCGTAGAGGTGGAGATACATAGTAACAGGGCTTGAGATCCTACGGGGTAAAAGGTTTTGTAGGAACATAAAAGGGATTTATAAAACATTGTAAGAGCATCATTACGTTCCTATGATTAGGGCATTTTGAAGCTTTCTCCGAGTGAGCATAGAGATCCATCAAGAGCTTTTTCGGCATCACGAAGATTGAAGGTTTAACTCAGCGTAAGAATGGAAGGTAGTCATATAAGAAAGAACCTTTGATGTATCACGACAGATAAGAAAAAAGGAAGAAACTACTGTAACCAAGAAAAGTAAGGTTTTGAAAAGTACAATCAGAATCAAATTTTGTGGCTGATATACCTTGATGACGACCTTGCGATCATAAGTTTTAAAGCTCATGTACGCTAAATTTATTAAAAAGGTCGGCAGATATATAATTAAAACATCAAGGATTTATTTGAATTACCAGCCTCAAGAAGCTTGTTCCTATGATGTTCTGAAGTTTTAAAACCTACAGAGCTCTGTGTATCCTATGAAGTTGTAGAAGAATTCAAAAAAATAAAAATAAAAAATGGCTGACCAAGAAGTCAAAGAAGTTCACGCAGAAGAATTCGAAGTCGAAGACGAGGGTGATGATGTGGTAGAAGTCACACCAGAAGGAAAAAGGAAGAAAACTACTATCAAAACAGAAAAGAAGACAAGGGTCAGAAAACTGAACAAGCATGCAGAAGACTGGTTAAAACTTCTTCCAGGGTCATCAAATGCAATTTCTACAAACGATCATATATTCAAAGACCCTTATGCTTTTGTTTGAGATGTTGAATGCCCTAGAATTACTAGCTATGATCTTTTCATGTACTTTTATTAGAACAAAATAGAGAATGTGCCAGTATGTAACCCTTGGAATAGAAATATGGCAAAACTAATTTTTCCAGAAGTGTTTGTTGATGTTGACCTATTGAAGGCCCTAATAAAGTCATAAAATCCAGTAACCAGAACTTTTCACAGGCATAATGGGAGTGTATTATGTACATTGGACAGAACTTCTTTTATTGAAGCTTTTGGATTGATGGGACAAATGGATGTACCTATTGACATAGCAAACTTACAAGGAAAGTTCGCTAGGAATAAAACCTATTTTGTAAACAATGTCATGCTGCCGCACATTCCTTACAGAGTTAAGAAGGCAAGGTTAATTCCAAGAAAGGTGGGAGAATTTTTACCTCTGAGTAGGTTCAAAAATTATTTCAAAAACACAGTTTATGGGTTGCACAAAGTATTGGGAAGTGATGGTGCAGAGGATTGTGTATATGGTTCTCTTTTTCTAATGGCATGTGACATACAGGATCCTTTTCATCATAAAGAGTATGATTATGTGGTCTTTATCATTGACAGTATGCACATGTATATTTGTGATGCTAAGAAAGGAGAACTAAAAGACTTCAAGTTCCACCATTACTCATTATTGATGCACCTTATCCTGTATAGCAACATTGGGTACATCAGTGGAGACTTAATCGATCAAACTTCTGATGAATTTGGTGAGTTACCTGTGCAACTCTAGACTCGTATCTAGCACAAAGATTTCTTCTATTCAAATGCTCTAATTTTTTTCAATTTTTTCAGTTCTGTTATTATGAGGCAGCTAGATCATACTTTCTTTAGGGCACCCAATGTTTTGAAGACTTTTCTTAGACCCCTTTTCTTAGATGAAAAAACAAAATTAGATCATAACTAGGGAAGCATATTTTTGTTTAAAGAATGTACTTTAATCAGAGTTTTTGCATGCCCACAGCCTCCTCATCTATTGCCTAAATATCTACCCCCTAGATTGGCCATTATTGAATTCTTTTGGCAATTCTTGTTGATGAATAAAGAAATGATCCCTCCCTTGCTGCATAAGCCTAATTTTGTGTGTAGAACCTTTAAGGTAGGAGATTTTGAAATAGGCAAGAATGCTTTTGAGGAATTGAGTGACTATTTAGGTCAGTATAAATTTGCTACTGGGCCCTATAGGGTATATGATCCTGACGGTTACATTGCAAACGAGGTAAGACCATTAGGGCTTTTGTTCTGCCTCCAAGTAAGCCTATCCCTATAGAGTACCTAATTGCCAACATCGTAGCAACAGGGGAGGCAGATGAGTTATTGAGGAAATATGAAGAAATAAGGAAAGTAAAAAATGCTTTGAAGAGGACCAACCCTGATTTTAAGGGTATTAATACAGAAATCCCATATCCTAATAATTCAAGGAAAATGATTGAAGATTTTGACAATATTATGTTACAAATGCCTCATGAGCCAGAGGGAGAAGAAGCCATTGTAAATAGAGAATCCCCTGAACCAGATACACAATTAGAAATGATTTGGAAGAAGAGCAACCATCAACTTCAGCCTGGATGCCACAAGGAAATAAAAGACAAAAGAAAATGCACATCCCTGAAAAGGTGGTAAGTAGAGCTATACAGGTCATGTCTGGAAGTAGTGAGTATTTTGCTGATATTAGGCAAAATTATTTTCATCAAAGGGCTACTGAAGCAGGAAAGGCTTCTACTGAGATGCAAATTGCAGCGTCAAGGTTGGATGACAGGCTCATTCAATCTGAGAAATTCATGGAAGATGATGATTTTATTAAATCATCAGAATTTAAAAGTTCTCTCTATAAAACAAACAAAATGAACTCACGTTGAGTCTCATGCCAGGAGAAGATCCAGAAAAAAATAAAGAGTTAGTTGAAAAACTATTGGCTTATGACCCTAAAAGTGAAACAATGACTGCCGCAGAAGCTAGGGAATTAGTACATAGGAGTGGTATGATTCTAATACCACATTGGGATATTGAGAAAGCTTTTGTGTTAGACCAAGTGAGAAGACAAGATAAGGCCATTAGTTATGAAGCCACTAGCAGTGAAGGTTTTAAAAGAGGGTCAAGTTTTAATGTGGACACTAAAACCCTAGTAGTATGGAGTGTGGCCCTTGACACCAAGAAGCCTAAGATGATGGATATAGAAGAAAATACTCAGGTCAATATGATTGTGTGGACATTGGAGAGCACTAATGGGAAGGAAATCTCCAGTTTGGTGAAACATTTTGCTCTAATGAATGAGGAAAAGGTTGATGAAATTGAGGATAAGTTAGCTGCAATGTTTAATGAATGCCTTGATATCAGGAGAACATACGAAGAAGAGCTCAAAATGAGCCATGTACAGAAACAAAGAATAGAGTTGGAGGAAAAAATTAAAATTCTGGAAACAGAAATAAAATCCCTCAAAGAACAGCTCAAGATAGCAGCAGAGGCAGAGCATGCACCAAGACAAGAGGAAGAAAGAAGGTACAAAGTAGAAGCAGAGGCCCAAATAGAAGAAATGCTTATGGAAACAACAGTGTCAATGCTCATGATTAGTGTGGAAATAGAAGTTTTGCAGGTTGACAATAATACAAAGCAAACTATTTTGATGAATGTATTAAATCATAGAATCAGCATTCTGAAAAGAATATCTCAGGATACTTATAATACATTCATCAGTCTACAATCTGCAGAACAGGTATGCATGGGTGTAGTTAGGTGGCTTGAGCCTAATTTTCAATAGTGGGGACCCTATATGCAATTTTTTGATAGGTTGATACCCTTGTTAGCCAAGAAGCCAGATCTCCCAGACAAAGTTATTATTGTGAAGGAAGGTATGGACAAGGTGAAAGAATTATTGCAAATCTTCATAGGGAAGTTGGCAGTAATCCAAAGTAAATTAAAAATGCTAAAAAATGGTTTCTATTCTTTGATTCCTTCCATTATTGATTCTAATGATAAGTTAAAAGATTTTGATGAGTGGTCTAATTCTTTTGATCACATTATAGACTTGCCACAAATGGTGTCCATCCTCCAAGATGGTATTGATGGATGTCTTTTCAATGAACTAATTGATACCCTTTTCAAAATTGAAACTGAAGTGAATAGGTTTATCATAGAAGGAAGGGTGATTACTGATGCCAGATGGCAGAAAACAGTGGATGAATTAACAACAGTTAAAGAATGTGATTGGCCCACTAAAAGAGAAATATTTTTTTGGGAAGCAATCGCAGAAATCAAAGCGCTACCAACTTGTTAGAGAAAAGGAAAAAATTGAAGATTTTATGCTCCAGCTGTCATTTGCCTTCCATTTTATTTGTTTTGGTTTTGTTTGTTCGGCTCTCTTTTGAAAAGGGGTAATTTACCAAATTTTTGTAAAAGGACACATGTCACTCTCTTTAGCCCTAAGCTTGTTGCATCTCACACTATTTAAGTGAGATCCCAAGGCTAAAGAAGGGCCCAAATTCTTTTTCTTCTAATTATTGTGCTTAGTCTAGTTTTTGGTCCAAATTTTGAAGGCAAGTTTGTAATGTGTTTCTCTGTCAAATTTTCTGAAAATAAATGAAGATAGAATGAACTGTGTTTATTTCTAAAGGCTATTCTGAGTTTATTGTAAAAGATGTACCATTTTCAAAGGAAATGAATTTAAACTATGAACTGTCCCCATATCAGTTCTTTCTGAATTTTGTCTCCTGCTCAATATTTAACTACCTTGATGTTGTATGAGTAAAAGCATGTACAATTGAATGCAATCTAGTTAGGTTGTATATCCATCTATCATTTTTGTTAATTCAATGGATTAAGTAAAAGCTTTGATGAATGTGATAAGGTTCTTTAAGTATTGAAAAGGATTTTGAATGATAAGTTCTGATAAGAATTGCTGATACAATTTGTTGTAAGGCAGCAAATTAGATCTTAGATTTTGCTATAGACTCTAAAACCCCAATGAATTAGGCAGTGATCAAGTTATTTTAGTTGAAAGAGAAGTATCTTACAAATGGTTGTTCAAATACATCATCAAATAAAATTTTACTTTTATTTCCTATAGATCTTGAAAGTTGGTCAGCAGTTGTCTGCATGAAATCTTTTTAGCTTCAGTTAGCCATTGTTGTTGAAAATGTCTGTAGATCTATAGAAGACTTCTTGGCCATATCTGTTTATGGGATGTGTTTGGCAAGTTAGTAAGAATTATGTATATATTTGAGGATTTTGAAATGAGAATCAGAATGAAATAAAGAATAATCCTCATACAGTCATTTCATATTTGAACCATCCCTGGGTATACCCACCCTGGTTGTGTAGAGCCAAAAGAGTAGAAAACCGTTTGTGGTTTTGTTGAAGTTGGGTCCAAATAACTTACATATGCAATAGTTAATAAGAATAGGCTAGTCTTTAGATTGTGTATGTAATGTCATTCTGGTATTAAGCTTTTTGTCACTTAGTAGTTTTAGTACCATTTAAAACACCAACAAAATGGCGACTCTGCTGGGGACTTGTCCAACACCTCTGTGAAAAGTACTGCAGTTTCTTTGGTCCTGCTGTGTACATGTGTGTTATGTGATCTATGTCTTGCCCATGGTTATAAGGGAATATTTTAGTGTCAAACCTTGAGAATTTAAAAAAGATAGAGCCCAACTACCATTGTTACACACTGACGTACCCAACCTATCCAAGTGTCTTATCTAAACAAGCAAGAGTTGCAGTCTTATGACATCAGTGATTGGTCTGTCTGTGCCATACATTTTTGTTCCTACCTGTGTGTCAGTTTCTTTTGCTCAGCTAAAAGTGTCATTATATATTGTCCTGAAATAGGGTGGCGACTCAGTCAAGGTTTTGAAGCTAGTGCTTGTTGCAATAAAAAGATAAATATGGTGACAAGAGGAAAAATACAAGAGCTTACATGAGAGCCAATCCCGATGTATCAATGTATACTGATTTACCCCAAGGTGGTAGGAAGAACCAAAATAAGAAAAAGATAGATCCAAATCCTACTTGGAAACCCAGAGGTAATGCATCTGTCAATTCCCATTATCAACAAGTAATAGGAAGAGAGTCTTCTTTGCTTAGCTCAGGATCCAAAACTACAAGACTCTTAGGAGGCATTTTCAGTACCCCTTTACCAGATGAGAGAGTTTTTCAAGATAAGGACGTGTCTACTATGGGAGTTGCTTCATTAAGACCAGATCCTGTAGCTGATATAAATTATAGGCTAGGATTTAGGAGTTCATCTGATAATCTTTTTAATCCCAGAGTAGCCCCATACGTAGAACCAAACCTTATAGATCTGGATGACCCTGCTTATTTCGAGGCAACTTCTGCAGATCCTAAAGAAGCGCACTCTGAGATAGAATTTTTGAAGAAATGGATTGCTGAGGAAGAAGCTAAACACATTCGTCTTGAAAAAGAGAAGGAGTAAGCCACTTTATATGCCATAATAGAAAGAGATACTCTGTTAAGAAGGATGGCTGCTTTGAAAGAGCAAAATAAAAAATTAGAAGAGAATACTACAACTCTCCATAAGGATGTTTTTGGAGATATTGATAATCTGAGAGCTAAAGTGCAAGAATAGGAGAAACACCTAAATCGAAGGCAAGAACTAGTTATTTCTCAAATTCAAGCCTATAAACCTATTCAAATTGATCCTGTAGAGCCCATTGCAAAAGCTCCAGATAAAGGGAAAGGCAAGGCTTTAGGAATCCAAATAAACGAGCCTCAAGCTATACCAAGCAAATCTATACAACCCTCCATGTCAAAGTTAGATCTAGATCTTGAGAAGGCTCGAAAAGAGAGGGAAGATCTTGCAAAAGAACTTAAGAAGGTTGAAAATGAAGCTCAAGTTGCAGAAACTAGAAGGAAAATCCAATTCATAAAGTCTAATTCTGCATTGGCTTCATGGCCCAATTTGTCTATCCCACCTGCAAATCCTGCACCAGTTAGTGCTCCCACAATTTCAACCCAGGGAATACCCCAATCTGCCCCTACTTCATCCCCAAATATTGGCACCCAAGTCCCATTTGTCCCACCACAACAGTCCCAAGCTGCTCCCCTGAGTCAAGCTAATATAGCTAGCACCTCAAATGTTCTTGGTTTCCAGAAGAAACCTATATGCATGGAAAAGTACAGATAGATATCATTTTTTGCTATTCCTGGTGCCCCCCATCCCATATCATTTGATTTAAGGGATAAAGTGGTTAAGTTTTTTGAAAATAATGCTGTTACTGGTGAAGAACATTTGAGGACTTTCATTGACATGTTGAATGATTATGAAGTTGAACACAAAGACATGGTAATGAAATTGTTTGTGCATTCATTAACAGAGGATGCAAGGGATTGGTTTAGGAGGTTGCCTGATAACAGTATTACCTCATGGAGTGATATGGAAAAGTTGTTTAAAGAGTAGTATGGGGACAATACCAATGCGGGATTCATGTTCAACGAGTTCAACAATATCAAGAAGAATCCAAATGAGTCCACATTTGATTTCAATGTGAGATTCCAAAAGAGTATGTACAAACTTTTTCAATTCATGAGGTTAAATGAAGATGTATGTCTCACAACCTATTTCAGTGCTTTTGATAGCAAAATGGCTTATCAATTGAGGGATAAAGATCCTAAAACTTTGAGAGATGCCTATAGAGTTGCAGTAAATATAGAGAATAATAGAAAGGCATCTGGAAAACTAGGTAGGAGGGATGATCCTAAACTTTTTAATTCTAAGAACAATAATAAAAGGGAGGGTGACAGAACCCCTATAGGAAAAAAGCCAAAAGAACCTACTATAGGCCAGGTTTTAGAAATGCTCAAGAAGATGAATCCCACTAGTTTCAATAAGACAAATGTTGCTGAAAGACCCCCTGTGAATAACAACAACTTCAATAGATAGCCTAGGATGTAGAATTACCCTTATACCACTCAGTGGAAAGATGGTAAACCAGTTCCTAACCAGACCCAAAATGTGAAGGACAAGGGTACTCCAGACCCCCTACAAAGGAACATTGTAAATATGAATGATGATGTACCATGGTGCATTATATGCCAATCACCTCATTCTGCTAATTATTGTGCTTTTGCTTAGTCATTTGCCCAAGCCCAAGGAGTGCAAGCTGAAGAAGAAACTAAAGATAAAAGCCATGATGATATAAGCTGCAATATGGTGAGCATGTATGATGATTTGATAGATTCTAATTTAGAAGAGCCTAAAAATGATGTCACTAGCCAAAGAATTGCTTACTATCTACATCATCAGCAAGTACTCTCAGATGATGAAGGGTATGATGTAGATAAGGTATGCAGTACATTTTTTGATGTGGATCTCACAAGTCTAAGAATGCCTTCCAAGGAGGAAATTGACAGAATTACACCCGAAATGATTTCACAAGTTCATAGTAATTATAATTTGAGAAATAGAGCAATAAAAAATGATGCGGGAAAGCCATCTAGTGTCTTCATCAAGGACATCACTCATAAGATAAATGATCAAGACAAGAAAGTCCATGTAGATGTGCCTAAAATCAAGGAGAACAAGGGTAAGAAATGGGAACCAAAGAAGAAGGTTCAATTTTAGATAAGTGAAGCAACAAAACCAGTTGTGCAACCAAAGAAATTAGAACCGAATGTTGTAAAGGAAAATGTGGTGCCTACTGCTCAAAAGACTCCGACTCCAGGTACTATTGTAAAACCTACTGTGGTTGAACCTGTTGATATGATATCCATGTTATCTCAAATTACTTTAAAAGTGCCCCTGTCTGAACTTTTTAGAATTGAAGAACATAAGAATAAGGCTTTGTCATGGTTGGGTGGAATAGCAAACAATAATATTATTGTTGACCAAACTATGCCCCAACAGACCCCATTAGTAATAGAGGACAATGGTATCATATCCCAAATTCCTCAAATGTTTCTAGATGATTCCTCAGTGGCATTCATAGAAGATATTGATCCTTGTTTCCTCAGTCTAATCATAAAAGGCAAAATCCTAAAAATTGCATGATAGGCTCAAGAGCTTCCAACACTATAATGCCTTTCAAGGTAATGGAAGCCTTAGGATTGAAGGTAGATACCGAGCAAGGCAGATGCAGAGGGATGGATGCTAGACAAGTCCCAGCCATAGGTACTATAAATGCCCTACCATTCAAATTGGATGCATATCCTAAAGTAGAATTAACCATGTCTGTCCTTGTGGTAGATATACCTCCACATTATAGAATGTTACTCTCCAGAAAATGGAGTGTTGCCATGGGGGGAAGCCTATAATGTGATCTAACTTATGGCACTCTTCATATAGGGGAAAAAGCTATTAGGGTAAATAGGGAACCAAGGGTTAACCACATCTTAGGTGAAGAAATTGACAAAGATACCACTTGTTTCTTAGATACTGGGATTAATGCTTTCAAGGCTGAATTAATTATTCAGGAAGTTGAAAATTTACCTGCTATCATCAAAAATGAGGTTGAATGTTGCATGAATTCACCAAAATTATGGACAATGTTCTTTGATGGGGTTAGTTCTAAGAGGGTGCAGGGGCAGGTGTAGTCTTTGTGTCCCTTGAAAATAATACTTTTAGGTATTCATTCACCTTGAAGTTTGCCTGCACTAATAATATTGTAGAGTATGAAGCATTGTTGCTAGGGCTCAAAGTTGCCATACATCATAAGATTAAGAAATTATATGTCATAGGGGATTCTGAACTAATTATCTCTCAGATCAAAGGAACCTATTCATCAAAAAATAGGAGACTGAAACAATATAGAAATGCAGTCTGGGATCAAATAGAATTCTTTGATGCATTTGGGATCGCATGGAGAGATAGAACACAAAATAAGATGGCTGATCTGTTGGAAAATGTAGCCATCAAGCCAAAAGAAATATCATTTGCAAGAATCTCCCAGATTGAGGTGCAAAACAAGCCTTCCATACCTGACAACATTGAAAATTGGCAGGTTTTTGAAGATGATAAGGATATTACAAATTTTTTGTTAAATGAAGACAAGTATCAAGGTCAGGAGATGGATTGTAGTGGACTGATTGAAACCATAAATGGGAAGGAAACCATTTGTGGTCAAGAAATAATGCAATTAAAAACAAATAAGATGCCAAAGGGGTTAGAAGTCTTGAAAAATATTTTTGATAATCAAGACAGAGTAAAATCCGGAGTAAATGACCCCAAACCCTAGGAGTTAGAAGAAATAAACTTGGGTACTGATGAAGTTCCTAAAATGGTTTTTATTGGCCAACATTTGCCTGTTGAAATCAGGAAAACATTGATTGACCTACTTAGAAAATACATACATGTTTTTGCTTGGTCATATGATGACCTTAAGGCTTACAGGGAGGATCTTTTCCAGCATGTCATACCATTAAAGGAAAATGTAAGAGGGTAAAAGCACAAACATGTGTCACCTTTTATAAAGAAAAGTGATATCAGAATGTGACAGTTCAACATTAATGACAAATAAAATGGTATTTGCATTTAAAATATGAAGATGATGTAAACTGATGAAATGTGTAGAATTGAATGAATTTTATGCCTATAATTTTTATTATTTTTTTGACTAAGAATTTATTCATTTTATTTTATTTTGAAGTCCCTTTTTTAACTGTAAAAAATATAGGATGTAGTTCCCGTCAATCAAGTATGTGCAAATCATCTTTTTTTCTTATGATTTGAAAATATTTTATAGATGACATGTATAACTAGTGCACAAAAAAAGAAATAATTATTTTTGATGTATATTTTCTTTGTTATAAGTACTCAAGTTCGACCTTGTTAGAATCCAATAGTTTTTTCCTCCCGTCAAAACTTCCCTATCAAATCTATACCTTCTTGAAAAAAAATTACATATTCATGAAGAGGATTCTCTCCTCTAGTGATAAATATGTTTTTTTTTTATTTTTTTGATATGATTTACTATTTTTTTCCATTTTTTGAGAGAGCATCTTCTGAAATGTTGAAATATCAACTTATAATATTTTTAGATTATAACATATTATAACTAATCAAAACATTCAAAAATATATATAATGATGATATTGAATCTAAAATCTATAAAAGGGTATTTTTAGTTTGTTTTTAAAATTGAGTTTTGATAGAGAAATGAGATTTGACCAAAATAGGTTTTTGTATCACAAACGGTGACACAGATCTATGCTTTTACCCAAGACCGTTTAGGAAAAAATAGAGACCAATCAATCCTACCCTTGCCCCAAAAATGCAAGAAGAACTGACAAAACTAAGAGATGGTGGAATAATCAAACCAATCAGGCATTCCACCTGGGTTTCAAACCTGGTTCCTGTTAGGAAGAAGAATGGAGATATTAGGCTTTGTGTTGATTTTAGAAATTTAAACATTGCATCTCTGAAGGACAATTATGGCTTACTTAATATGGAAGCCATGTTGTAAGAAGTGACTGGCTTTGAATTGATGTCAATGATGGATGGCTTTTCTGGATATAATCAAGTTCTAGTAAAAGAAAGTGAATAGTTCAAGACAACCTTCACAACCCCTTGGGGAACATATGTGTATGTGAGGATGCCTTTTGGCTTGATTAATGTAGGAGCTACTTTCCAAAGAGCCATGGATGTAGCATTTCATGAGTATATTGACAAATTTATGGTTGTGTACCAGGATGATCTTACAACGTATTCTAACAAGGCTGAAGATCACTACAAACACTTGGAAAAAATCTTTATAAAATCCCTAGAATATGGGGTATCTTTAAACTCAAAGAAATGCACATTCGAGGTCACAGAAGGAAAGTTATTAGGACACATAGTGTCTAAGGATGGGGTAAAAATAGATCCTTAGAGGGTAGTAGCTATTGACAAAGTGCCCAAACCAAAAAATGTGAAAGGAATTCAGTCCTTTTTTGGCTAGGTCAATTTTTTGAGGAGATTTGTTACCAATTTTGCTGAAATCAGTAGACCCATCTCAAAGATGCTCAAGAAAGGAGCTGTTATAGATTGGAATGGTGAACCCTGACAAGCATTCCAAGATATAAAAACTGCAATAAAGAATGCTCCAGTATTGAGGACCCTAGATTATGAAAAGTCCATGCATATTTTCTCTTTTGCATCATTCCATACTGTAGTTGCAGTCTTATTACAGAAAAATCAAGAAGGATATGAGTAGCCTATTGCCTTTTTCAGCAAGTCCCTGCAGCCTGCTGAACTGAAGTATGAAATAAATGAAAAGCAAGCATATGCTTTGGTAAAGGCTGTAAAAGCTTTCATAAGTTATTTGGTAGGTGCTATTGTTGTCGCTTTTGTACCTAATGCTGTAGTCAAGGATATATTCTCTCAGCAGGATGTGTCAGGTAGGAGGTGTAGATGGATCAATAGAATCTAGAAATTTAACATTGATATACAAATAACAAAATTAGTAAGAGGTCAAGGTTCGGCCAAACTCATGGCTGAAACTAATCTAGAGGCAAATCAGATAAATTTGGTAAATGATGATCTTAGAACTGACTTATGTGACATGGACCAATGTGATTGGTACACCAATGTCATATATTATTTGCAACATATGGAAGCTCCTCCCCATCTGCCTAACAATGAAAAAAGGAATACTAAATTGCAAGCCATCAGGTACATGATTGTCCAAAATAACTTATGGTGGAGAAATTTTGAGGAAATTCTGTTGAAATGTGTGGATAAAGAAAAGGAAAAAGAGATTTTGAAAGAAATGCATGCTGGAGTATGTGGAGGACACTACATGCCCAAAACTACTGCACATAAGATAATGAGGGCTAGATTTTGGTGGCCTTCTCTGTTCAAGGATGCTCAAGTTATGGTTAGAAAATGTGATCCTTGTTAGAGGTTTTTTGGAAAGCTGAAATTCTCAGGAAATACTCCATTGAAACTAGTTGAGACTCAAGCACCTTTTCAACAATGGGGTCTGGACTTCATAGCAGAGATTTTCCCCAAGTCTAGCACTGGCTATTCTTGGATTATGTTTGCTACTGACTACTTTACAAAGTGGGTAGAGGCTATCCCCATAAGAAATGCAACAAGTAAGGTGGTAAATAATTTCCTGTTGAATAATATTATTTCTAGATTTGGATGTCCACAGAGAATTGTCACAGATAATGCTATGTGTTTCAGATCTGAGGAGTTCATCAAATTTTGTGATAAATATGGAATGACAAGATCATCATCTACTCCATATCATCCAAAAGGGAATGGACAAGCTGAGTCCACAAATAAGAGCCTGTTGAAGGTCATTAAGAGAACCTTGGATGATAATAAAAAGGCATGGGATTCCAAGTTACAGTTGGCAATATGGGCTAACAGAGTAACTGTAAAGAAAGCAATTGGTGTAGCTCCATTTGATTCAGTGTATGGAATTCAAGCTAGAATGCCTCAGAACAACTTGATGCGACTATACAATTACATCCAATTATATGATGAAGATACTACAGATGAAATGCAAGAAAGAATAGATGAATTGGTAGGATTGACTGAAACCAGAAGAGAAGCATCTTTGAGGAACCAAAAGTTGCAATTGAAAGTCAAAACACTTTATGACAAAAGAACTGTAAGCAAAAAATTTGAAAATGGAGACCTAGTCTTTATGTCAAATGCTAGAATTGAAGATAAAGGAAAACATGGAAAATTTGATCCTATTTGGTTAGGCCCATATCTCATTGAGAATACTTGGGGTGAAGATTCTTATATAATCAAAGATATATCTGACAATATTCTTGAATTGCCAGTTCATGGACAGTTCTTGAAGAGGTATTTTTCTTGAAAAATACTTATTTTCTTCCATGAACAGTAGTTTTAGGGTTCCTATCATTTTTCTTTCTCTGTAAATCCTTGTAAGTATCCTTGTGCAGTTTGGTTCTTTGTTTTTGTGTGTTGCTTTGTGCTCTCTGAAGAAGTTGTCATCTTACCAAATGTGTGGTCTACTTTCCCATAGATTCTAAATTTCTTGAATAGACTCAAGTAGTCTATCATCCCCAGACAGAGCCACTGTTGGTATGATTTTCAAACCTAAAATTTTTTAAAATCATGGTGAGAAATCATTTGAATTCTTAGGTTGCCCTAAGTCTTGCCTTGTCTCATATGTTATCAGAGTCTGTTGATTTCTCCAGGTTGATCTCCTAAAAACACCCATGATATTGTCCTAGGTCTGAAATTGATGGCATCCCTTTTGAATTTCTCAGAAGGAGTTGTAAATTTTTTTAAGTTGGTCCTTCACATTCTTACGGTGTGAGGATTCACGTAACAACATAATGCCTTTTGTTTTTGTTTTCCGTGGCCACACTTTTTGATACAACGAAGAGGTATAAAGGATTATCGTGCCTGGAAAAGCTCTCATTACGTGCTTACGAGTAAAGGTTTTTCTATAAGCACGGAAGCAAGGTTTCATGGTGTTTACACATCTACGATTCTTAGGTTTGTGGACAACCATAAAGCTTTGTTCTTAGCAGTGAAGGAATCATGTGGGACCTATTGAAATGTTAGAAGGGCCCAGTTGCAGCAAATCAGATAGAGACATGACATTTATATCAGATGGGCCCATCCCTCGTGGCATATGACTTAAGCCTTTGATATTACGCCCTTACGCTTGTAGGTTAAGCATATGAACGAAGAGCTATTTTTTCTTTCCTCCGTGGTTACGGATCCAGTCTCAGCGTGTAAGCATAAAGAGGTGAGAAGGAAAATCAGTAAAAGGGGTTTACGCTCATACCAAAAAAGGAAGACGTGAGACTGCAATAGCAGTTGAGAGGGCTCTTTGGTGATACGAATAAAGTAGAGTCATAAGAGCGAGAGATAAATTTTTGAAGCCTTACGCTGCTCCGAGAAATGAAGTAAGCGGAACAACGTAGAAGGAATTTCCAAGGTCTCCGTAGATACATGCACATAGGAGCGTAAAGGCAACCAAAATAGCTTGAATGAGGGTTTTATGCTCGCACGAGGAATATTAAATCGTAGAGGTGGAGATACATAGTAATAGGGCTTGAGATCCTACGGGGTAAAAGGTTTCGTAGAAACGTAAAAGGGATTTGTAAAACATTGTAAGAGCATCATTACGTCCCTACGATTAGGGCATTTTGAAGCTTTCTTCGAGTGAGCATAGAGATCCATCAAGAGCTTTTTCGGCATCACGAAGATTGAAGGTTTAACTTAGTGTAAGAACAGAAGGTAGTCATATAAGAAAGAACCTTTGATGTATCACGACAGATAAGAAAAAAGAACAAAACTACTGTAACCAAGAAAAGTAAGGTTTTGAAAAGTACATTCAAAATCAAATTTTGCGGCTGATATACCTTGATGACGACCTTGCGATCATAAGTTTTAAAGCTCATGCATGCTAAATTTATTAAAAAGGTTGGTAGATATATAATTAAAACATCAAGGATTTATTTGAATTACCAGCCTCAAAAATCTTGTTCCTGTGCTATTTTGAAGTTTTAAAAGCTACAGAGCTATGAGTATCCTGTGAAGTTGCAAAAGAATTCAAAAAAAAAAAAAAAATGGCCAACCAAGAAGTTGAAGAAGTCCACGCACAAGAATTTGAAGTCGAAGACGAGGGTGATGATGTGGTAGAAGTCACACCAAAAGGAAAAAGGAAGAAAACTGTTGTCAAAACAGAAAAGAAGACAAGGGTCAAAAAATCGAACAAGCATGCAGAAGACTGGTTAAAACTTCTTCCAGGGTTGTCAAATGCAATTTTTGCAAATGATAATATATTCAGAGACCCTTATGCTTTTGTTCGAGATGTTGAATGCCCTAGAATTACTGGCTATGATATTTTCATGTACTTTTATTAGAACAGAACAGAGAATGTGCTAGTATGTAACCCTTGGAATAGAAATATGGAAAAACTAATTTTTCTAGAAGTGTTCCTTGATGTTGACCTATTGAAGGCCCTAATAAAGTCATACAATCCAGTAACCAAGACTTTTCGAAAGGCATAATGGGAGTGTATTATGTACATTGGACGAAACTTCTTTTATTGAAGCTTTTGGATTGATGGGACAAATGGATGTACCTATTGACATAGCAGACTTACAAGGAAAGTTCGCTAGGAATAAAACCTATTTTGTAAACAATGTCATGCTGCCGCACATTCCTTACAGAGTTAAGAAGGCAGGGTTAATTCCAAGAAAGGTGGGAGAATTTTTACCTCTGAGCAGGTTAAAAAATTATTTCAAAAACACAGTTTATGGGTTGCACAAAGTATTGGGAAGTGATGGTGCAGAGGATTGTGTATATGGTTCTCTTTTTCTAATGGCATGTGACATACAGGATCCTTTTCATCATAAGGAGTATGATTATGTGGCCTTTATCATTGACAGTATCCACATGCAGATCTGTGATGCTAAGAAAGGAGAACTGAAAGACTTCAAGTTCCACCATTACTCATTATTGATGCACCTTATCCTGTATAGCAACATTGGGAACATCAGTGGAGACTTCATTGATCAAACTTCTAATGAATTTGGTGAGTTACCTGTGCAACTCTAGACTCGTATCTGGTACAAAGATTTCTTCTATTCAAATGCTCTAGTTTTTTTCAATTTGTTCAGTTCTGTTATTATGAGGCAGCTAGATCATACTTTCTTTAGGGCACCCAATGTTTTGAAGACTTTGCTTAGACCCCTTTCCTTAGATGAAAAAACAAAATTAGATCATAACTGGGGAAGCATATTTTTGTTTAAAGAATGTACTTTAATCAGAGTTTTTGCATGCCCACAGCCTCCTCATCTATTGCCTAAATATCTACCCCCTAGATTGGCCATTGTTGAATTCTTTTGGCAATTCTTGTTGATGAATAAAGAAATGATCCCTCCCTCGCTGCATAAGCCTACTTTTGTGTGTAGAACCTTTAAGGTAGGAGATTTTGAAATAGGCAAGAATGCTTTTGAGGAATTGAGTGACTATTTAGGTCAGTATAAATTTGTTACTTGGCCCTATACGGTATATGATCCTGATGGTTACATTGTAAATGAGGTTAAGACCATTAGGGGTTTTGTTCTGCCTCCAAGTAAGCTTGTCCCTATAGAGTACCTAATTGCCAACATAGTAGCAATAGGGGAGGCAGATGAGTTACTGAGGAAATATGAAGAAATAAGGAAAGTAAAAAATGCTCTGAAGAGGACCAACCCTGATTTTAAGGGTTTTTATACTGAAATCCCATATCCTAATAATTTGAGGAAAATGATTGAAGATTTTGACAATATTATGGTACAAATGCCTCATGAGCTAGAGGGAGAAGAAGCTGTTGTAAATAGAGAATCCCTTGAACCAGATACACAATTAGAAATTGATTTGGAAGAAGAGCAACCATCAACTTTAGCGTGGATGCCACAAGGAAATAAAAGACAAAAGACAATGCACATACCTAAAAAGGTGGTAAGCAGAGCTATACAGGTCATGTCTGGAAGTAGTGAGTATTTTGCTGATATTAGGCAAAATTATTTTCATCAAAGGGCTACTAAAGCAGGAAAAGCTTCTACTGACATGCAAATTGCAGCATCAAGGTTGGATGACAGGCTCATTCAATCTGAGAAATTCATGGAAGATGATGATTTTATTAAATCATCATTATTTAAAAATTTTCTCTATAAAATCAAACAAAATGAACTCACATTGCGTCTCATGCCAAGAGAAGATCCAAATAAAAAAAAGAGTTAGTTGAAAAACTATTGGCTTATGACCCTAAAAGTGAAACAATGACTGCCGCAGAAGCTAGGGAATTAGTACATAGGAGTGGTATGATTCTAATACCACATTTGGATATTGAGAAAGCTTTTGTGTTGGACCAAATGAGAAGACAAGATAACACCATCAGTTATGAAGCCACTAGCAGTGAAGGTTTTCAAAGAGGGTCAGGTTTTAATGTGGACACTAAAACCCTAGGAGTATGGAGTGTGGCCCCTGACACCAAGAAGCCTAAGATGATGGATATAGAAGAAACTTCTCAGGGCAATATGATTGTGTGAACATTGGAGAGCACTACTGGGAAGGAAATCTCCAGTTTGGTGAAACATTTTGGTCTAATGAATGAGCGAAAGGTTGATGAAATTGAGGATAAGTTAGCTGCAATGTTTAATGAATGCCTTGATATCAGGAGAACATACGAAGAAGAGCTCAAAATGAGCCATGTATAGAAACAAAGAATAGAGGAGTTGGAGGAAAAAATTAAAATTTTGGAAATAGAAACAAAATCCCTCAAAGAACAGCTCAAGATAGCAGCAGAGGCAGAGCATGCACCAAGACAAGAGGAAGAAAGAAGGCACAAAGTAGAAGCAGAGGCCCAAATAGAAGAAATGCTTATGGAAACAACAGTGTCAGTGCCTATGATTAGTGTGGAAATAGAAGTTTCCCACATTGACAATAATACCAAGAAAACTATTTTGATGAATGTATTAAATCATCAAATCAGCATTTTGAAAAGAATATCTCAGGATACTTATAATACATTCATCAGTCTACAATCTTCAAAATAGGTATGCGTGGGTGCAGTTAGGTGGCTTGAGCCTATTTTTCAACAGTGGGGACCCTCTATGCAATTTTTTGACAGGTTGATACCCTTGTTAGCCAAGAAGCCAGATCTCCCAGACAAAGTTATTACTATGAAGGAAGGTATGGACAAGGTGAAAGAATTATTGCAAATCTTCACAGGGAAGTTGGTAGTAATCCAAAGTAAATTAAAAATGCTAACAAATGGTTTCTATTCTTTGATTCCTTCTGTTATTGATTCTAATGATAAGTTAAAAGATTTTGATGAGTGGTCTAATTCTTTTGATCACATTATAGACTTACCACAAATGGTGTCCATCCTCCAAGATGGTATTGATGGATGTCTTTTCAATTAACTAATTGATACCCTTTTCAAAATTGAAACTAAAGTGAATAGGTTTATCATAGAAGGAAGGGTGATTACTAATGCCAGATGGCAGAAAATAGTGGATGAATTAACAACAGTTAAAGAATGTGATTGGTCCACTAAAAGAGAAATATTTGTCTAGGAAGCAATCGCAGAAATCAAAGCGCTACCAACTGGGAGCAGTTAGAGAAAAGGACAAAATTGAAGATTTTATGCTCCAGCTGTCATTTGCCTTTCGTTTTATTTGTTTTGGTTTTGTTTGTTTGACTCTCTTTTGAAAAGGGGTAATTTATGAAATTTTTGTAAAAGGACACATGTCACTCTCTTTAGCCCTAAGCTTGTTGCATCTCACACTATTTAAGTGAGATCCCAAGGCTAAAGAAGGGCCCGAATTCTTTTTCTTCTAAGTATTGTGCTAAGTCTATTTTTTGGTCCAAATTTTGAAGGCAAGTTTGTAATGTGTTTCTCTGTCAAATTTTTTGAAAATACATGAAGAGAGAATGAACTGTGTTTATTTCTGAAGCCTATTCTGAGTTTACTGTAAAAGATGTACCATTTTCAAAGGAAATGAATACAAACTATGAACTGTCCCCATATCAGTTCTTTCTAAATTTTGTCTCCTACTCAATATTTAACTACCTTGATGTTGTACGAGTAAAAGCCTGTACAATTGAATGTAATCTAGTTAGGTTGTATATCCATCTATCATTGTTCTTAATTCAATGGATTAAGTAAAAGCTTTGATGAATGTGATAAGATTCTTTAAGTATTGAAAAGGATTTTGAATGATAAGTTCTGATAAGAATTGCTGATACAATTTTTTGTAAGGCAACAAATTAGATCTTAGATTTTTCTATAGACTCTGAAACCCCAATGAATTAGGCAGTGATCAAGTTATTTCAGCTGAAAGAGAAGTATCTTACAAATGGTTGTTCAAATACATGATCAAATCAAATTTTACTTTTATTTCCTATAGATCTTCAAAGTTGGCTAGCACTTGTTTGCATGAAATCTTTTTAGGTTCAGTTAGCCATTGTTGTTGAAAACATCTGCAGATCTATAGAAGACTTCTTGGCCATATCTGTTTATGGGATGTGTTTGGCAAGTTAGTAAGAATTATGTATATATTTGAGGATTTTGAAATGAGAATAAAAATGAAATAAAGAATAATCCTCATACAATCGTTTCATATTTGAACCATCTCTTGGTATACCCACCCTGGTTTTGCAGAGCCAAAAGAGTAGAAAACCATTTTTGGTTTTGTTGAAGTTGGGTCCAAATACCTTACATATGCAATTGTTGATAAGAATAGGCTAGTCTTTAGATTGTGTATGTAATGTCATTCTGGTATTAAGCTTTTTGTCACTTAGTAGTTTTAGTACCATTTAAAACACCAACAGGATCCATAGGAGATTATGCCCAAAATTCAATTGTTACTAAACATGTTGATCCATCTGGTACTCTTACTGCAGAAGATTTGAAAAATAAATAGGAACACAATCAGACAATGCTGGAGATCACTTCTACACTCAACTATGTTGAATTTGATGATATCAAAGAATGTGACACTGCATTCAAAATGTGGAAAGCCCTATCAGACATTTATGGAGGAGATCAGAATGTCCAAAGAGAAAAAGGAGAAAGCCTCAGAGGAAACTTTAATGATATGAAAATGGAGGAAAGTGAGAATGTTGCTCAGTATGGCACAAGAATAAAGGAAGTGGTAAGTGCAATAAGATGTTTGAATGGTCAATTGTATGAAGATCCTATTAATAGTAATTTCTTAAGAACCTTGCTCCCTATCTATGCTATTAGAGTATTAGCAATACAAGAATTAAGATGTGTACCAGGAAAGAATCTAAGTTTTGAAGGAATAGTGTGTAGAGTGATTGCATTTGAGTTATCTAACTTTGATAACTATAGACTTGAGAATGTTGAATCTTCTTTTAAGGCCAAGCTATCACTGAAAGATTCTAAATAGATAAAATCATAGAAAGGAAGAAAAATGAAATATGTATCCAGTGATAGTAGCACGATGAGGAAGATGTGGAACAATTGGAATCATTGCTAGCTAGAAGATTTCATAGAGGCAAAGTAAAATTCAAAGATAAGATGCCTATCATTTGTTTCAATTGCAATGAAGTAGGACATTTTGCTGCAAGGTTTACATAGAAAAAGGATTACAAGGAAGGTAACAAATACAAATATAGAAGAGAAGATGATAAGAAATATTAAAGAGACAAAGGAAAGAAGTGTTATATTGCTGAAGAGAATTTTGATGATAATTATGATGAATTTTTTTATGTATCCATGAAGGATTAGTCTAATGAAGAAGATCCTACAGCACTGGTAACATGTATGAACAAAAATGATAGATGGATCATAGACAGTGGATGCTCGCATCACATGACAGGAGACAAAAGTAAGTTTGTTAACTTTACTCTGTATGATGGAAATAGTGTTAGATTTGGTAATGATACTCCATGTCAAATAAAAGGAAAAGGCTCCATTAAGCTTAGACAACAAATTTCATGGGATAATGCATACTATGTTGAAGGATTAAACTATAATTTGTTGAATGTGTCATAGTTAGGCAATGTAGAATGCAAAGTAGAATTTGAAAATGAAACTGCAAAAATCTATGATACTGATGGCAAATTGATAGGAAAAGGAGATCAAACAAGAAGTAATCTATTTTACCTTAATATGGACGATGTTTCTTTTTTTGTTGCAAAATTTGATGATGAATGGTTATGGCATAGAAGGCTATGTCATGTCAACTTTGACAATCTGGTCAATATCAGTAAAATGAAGAAAGTCAGAGGTTTACCTAAATTGAAAAAATTTGACAATATCATGTGCAAACAATGTCAGCTAGGAAAGATGACAAAGTCATGTTTCAAAAGAAAAAACTATACATCTAAAGAAGTACTTGAGTTAGTTCACACTAACTTATGTGGTCCAATGGAAGTACAAAGCTACAAAGGAGATAAATATATAATGTTGTTTGTTGATGACTATTCTAGGATGATGACTATTATGTTCTTAAAGCAAAAGTCTGATGCTTTTCAAATGTTTAAGTCGTATGTGGCTAGAGTTGAAAAGGAAAAAGGAAAAGGTTTGAAATGCTTGAGATGAAACAGAGGTGGTGAATTCACATCAAATGAATTCGAGATATTTTGTAATGACAAAGGAATCAAAAGACAAACGTCAGCTCCTAAAACTCCCCCATAGAATGGAATTGCTGAGAGAAGGAATAGATCTAGTAAAGTCAATCATTGTTTTGTCCTTCACAAGTATCTAGTGCAAATAGGATTTGAAAGAACTGATGATAAAAGCAACTTGTACATCAAATCAAAAGAAGGTAAGGATATTATTGTATCTGAGATCTTTTTGGATGACATAGTTTTTGGAGGAAATGAAGTACTTTGCAGAGGCTTTGCTGACAAAATGAAACATGAGTTTGAGATGTCTATGTTTGGAGAGGTCGAATTCTTTGTTGGATTGCAAGTACATCAACTAAAACATTGTATATTGGTGACTCAATCAAAATACATCAAAGAGATACTTAAAAAATTTGGATTGGAGGAGTCCAAACTAGTCAGCACACCAATGGCAATAGGAAATAAGCTATCCAAAAATGATGTATTAGTTGAAGTCAATCAAACAATGTACAGATCCATGATTAGAAAACTACAATATGTTGTACATAGCAGACCAGACATAGCATTAGCAGTTGGAATAGTGGCTAGATTCTCTGCTAATCCCAAAGAAAATCATCTCATAGCAGTAAAAAGAATAATGAGGTATCTCAAAGGAACTGATAACTTTGGTCTATATTACAAAAAGAATGAGAAGTTTGAACTCAATGCATATATAGATGTAGATTGGGGAGGCAACATTGATGACTGAAAAAGCACAAGTGGAGGTGCATTATTTTTAGGTAAAAGGCTAGTTACTTGGACCAACAAGAAACAAACATGCACATCCTAGTCCACTGCAGAATCAGAATATGTGGTAGCAATAGTCAATTGCACAAACATTGCATGGCTCACACATCTATTGAAAGGAATGAAAGAAGAAGTAACTAAACCTGTGATATTGTATTGTGATAATACGAGTGCTATAAACATATCCAAAAATCTAGTAATGCATGCAAAAACCAAGCATATTGCAATCAAGTATCACTATGTCAGAGAATTGGTAGAAGACAAAAAAGTGAAGTTGGTGTAGATTCATACAAAGGAACAAACTGCAGATATCTTCACCAAACCATTGCCCAAGGATGCTTATGAATATCTTAGAGACAAGTTGGGGGTAACACCCCTAACTTAAGCAATATAAAACAACAAGGAAGTTTCCCTGCGTCAACAGAAACAAATCATTGAAATATCAAAAGAATGATGCAGAGGATGACAGTAGGAGCAGAAACTCCAAATCAGTCACAAGCATGGTGACAGAGGGAGAAAACATGAGATGCAAAGCTTATACTTTTCATGTTAAAGATGCTACATCTTTGGCATTTATGTCAAAGAGGGAGAAATATGCAAAAAATTGATCAATATATATGAAAGAGGGAGATATATGAGATTAATAGTAAGGATGCAGAAGTCAAGATAATGCATACAATTTTGGTAGTAACTAAGTTGATCAATTGATCAGTTTGGTTTGCCATCAATGCTAAAGAGGGATATTTTTGGAAATAATTGAAAAAGATCATGAGGGAGATTTTTGGAAATGATCATATACAAAAAGTAATGGAACTGGTAAAGAATGTTCTCAATCATTGTTTTGTCATTGATGTCAAACTTGCTACTTGCAGGAATGACAATTTCTTTAGTGATCCAAACACTATCAAATGGTTGATTGACAAGGAGGAGGCAATCAATAAGATGTAACTAGAACACCTAGAGAATGGTTGAAGTTATGATGTTGTAATGCAGTACAAGGATCAGCTAAGCCATTGATGAAAAAGTGTATTGATGACATAATCTAAGACACAGAAAATGGGCACACTGAGACATATTAAAGATGCAAGGTCTTAGCTAAGTCATTTGTAAAGCCTATCTAAGTTCATTAGAGAGAGAGAGCCAAGAAAGCTAGTAAGTGCCGAATAGATTCTTGGTTGAAGCCGAGCAAGTTTAACTTCAGTAAGTGCCAAGTGAACTTCAGATGCCGAGCAGATATAAGTGTCGAGTGAACTTTAGATGTCGAGCAGAAATAAGTGCTGACTGAACTTTAGATGCCGAGTAGAAATAAGTGCCAAGTGAACTTTAAGTGTCAAGTAGAAAAAAGTGCCGAGTGAACTTCAAATGTAGAGAAAAAATAAGTTCCAAGCAGAAACAAGTGCTGAGCAGAAACAAGTGCTGAGAAAATACAAGTGTCGAGTAACATGAAGATGTCGAGCATCAGTAAACAAATAGTGCCAAGTTACTACATTATCTCAAAAATCAAAGATTCGTTAGATCTGAGCTGACAAGGTTGTTATCTTGAATTATATGAATTAAATAGAAGATAAGAGTGATGAGCTAGTGGCAGAGAACACCATGTAGAACATTTTTGGAGAATACAACTGGACTCTAGATGATGATTCTAGAAAAGAACAAGATATGGGGTAGATACATTGTATCCTACCTAATCCATATGAAACTCTAAATTTGGAGAGGGAGAATTGAGCGGAAAAGGCAATCCAGATTTCTATTTAAGGAATAACAAGGTCATGAAGCTAAAAGAGAGGAGAGGTCAAGCATGAAAGCATAAACTGCTAAAGGAGGTACTAAGGAGTAAAAAAGCACAGTTACTCTGCTTCAACAGATGACCACAGATATGATTTCATTGGTATGATGAGTAAGAAGACTTAAGGAGATGAAGCTTGAGATGACAAGCTGTCAGAGCTAAAGTGTGATCTTAAATCTGCAAGATATGTTGTAAGTTGTATCAGATCAAAAAGCTATTATTGTTACTTTCTAGCAATTGTAACAGTTAGTTTAAATCCTATGGACTTAGGTTGGTTTAATAGCCATGTTGTAAATCCTTTAACAGGGTGACATTCCAAGTGAATGTTCTAAAGTCCTTTGATCCGGCCCATTCCTAATAGTATGGTGAAATCTTCTAACAAGGTCACATTTAATAGTGTGTTCTAAGCCTTTAACTGGGCAGGCCTTTAACAAGGCATCACTTTAGAAGAGTGAAAATCAAGTAGCATGTTACTAGTGGTTTTTCCCAAATTGGGTTTCCACGTAAATCATTGTGTCATGTGTTGATCTCGCATGTTTTATCTCTACATATTGATTTACTGTAATTTGGTAAGGATGATTGATTTAAGCTTGGATGGATGAAAAGTTTATGGGTTCACTATAATTTGTGAAAAAGTATTATTAGGGCATTTGGACCTTGAATAACTGATTCACCTCCCCCTCTTAGTTATTCTAAAGAATTCTAACAATATTGTCATTATTAGTTTCTACAATGTATGAAGTACTAAGAGGATTAGAAGATAAGCTAGGTGAACTTCCCTCAAAGTGAAAATTCCTCTCTATAAAATCCTCATGAGTCTCAAGATCCATAAGTTTATATGCCTTAACACTATCTTAATATTTGATGAAAGTACAAGGCCTTGGTTGCGGTGCCTTGCATTCGCTAGAAGATATGTTTGCCCATGGTGGACAACCAAAGACTCTGAAGTGTTTCACAACTAGTTTTCTGCCACACCATGCCTCAAAAGGATTCATTCCATCTAAATATTATGAGGAGATCTATTAAGTATGTATTGGCACTTCTTATAGCTTCAACTTCAAGTGATGGATCAAGAGACTTGGCTTGAATCATGAAACTTGTCATAGACTTAAGAGTTCTAATCCTCATTTCTATAGCACTTTTCTTTTGTGGACTAAATGCTACTAGATTCTAAAGATGAATACCCTCAAGTTTACAAAAGTCTCTAAGTCTTGAGTTCACATATCTACTTTCATTGACCATGCAAAGAACTTTGATGGCTTTCCTTGATTGCTTTTCAAAAAGATTTTTGAATGCTATAAACTTGTCAAACACTTCATTTTTGTGCTCAAGAAAATAGACCCATGGGTGGCGTGAAAAATTATCAATGAAAGTGAGGATATAGCAACCCTTGCTAATTAATGTTACTAAAAAAGGACCTACTAGAACTATGTGAACCAACTCAAGAGTGACTGATTCTCTACAAGACTTCCTTTTACAATCTTCTCTTCTAGATGCATATCCATTAAATAATTTGAACACTCACCCTTAGAAAAGTTGATTGTAGGTAGACCTTTGATAATGTTGTTTGAGAAAATTTGATAAAGATAGTGGAAGACAAGATGTCCATACTGCTCCTGCCATAATTTACTTTATGAATGAGATTGAGTCAACATGGCATGTGAAGGAGACTTAAGCACAAAGTGGGAGAAAGAATAAAACCTTGTTTGATGATTGACTTTACCCACTACAATCAATTAATCATCTTTAAGATTGTGAACAATTATGGAATTAGGAAGGAGCTCAACTTTATTCCCATCTCCATAGTGAGTGATTTGGTAGATTTAGAGGAGATTTGAGCTAAGGTTGGGAACATAGAGAACTTCTTTGAACTCTCCATTTTCCATTTCGACTTGTCCTTTCCCTTCAACTTCCACTTTTGTGTCATCTCCTACCAAGATGTACGATACCTTAGACTGCTTCAATGAACAAAAGTCTCCTTGTGAAGAATCCATGTGATATGAGGCACTTGAGTTAAGAATCCATTCCGTTGAAGAACTTGAACCAGCCATCAGTGCTTTCCCTTTTACCTTTAAAGTGGGTGGAGTTGAATCCTTGAAATCATTTGGCACATTGATTATTTTCTTCTTGAGTAGGTTTTCCAACTTATTGATTCTCTTAGTCTTGCAATGATGCTCATCATGATTCGATTTCTTGCAATATGCATGAAATAGTTTATCCTTCTTGTCATTGTTTTGCTTCTTGTTAAAAGAAGAATTACCTTGTTGTGAGGAGGTAGATTGTTGTGTCTCTGACTATGATTTTTTCTTCCACTACTTCTTCTTTCTATTGGTAGAACTCTTGCCACTTTTATTTGATTGGTTTTCATTGCTAGCCACCAATGCCTTGGTGTTTGATGACTTGAGAATGTCCATATCTATCAACTTGGATTGTTCCAACATCAACATTTTTGCAAATGCATTAAATGTAGGCTTAGTGAAGGCACTTCCCATGGTCAACCTATAAGTTTTGTAACTCAACACAAAAGATGCATACTCTAAAGGTAGCCTCTTTAAAATATGATAAATCAATTGATCATCCTTCATGTGATTACCACAATCTTTAAGTAGTGCTCTCAGCTCATTGGCTTTGTTGATATAATCTTGAATTGTGTCAAAATTCTTAAGATCCAAGAGAAGTAGGTCATCCTCAATTTGGTATCCCTTTTCCTCATCCACCTTACAATATAACCCTTCAAGTTTATCCCAAGTAGGCTTGGCTTCCTTAAAGCTGGTAATGTGGAAGAAAAGATCTCCATGAACACAACTCCTACTAATTCCTAAAGCCTTATTGTCTTTAATTTTCAAATCAACTAGTGTTGTAACATCAGTGACACATAAATTTAAACCTTTTTCTATTAATATACTCCATAGAATATCTTTCCATGTAGTATAATTGTGTGAAGTTAGAAGAGGAGTTTAGGTGAACCCATGATGCACAAAATGAAAAGAGCACAAAAGAGAGACACAAAACATAAGAGACACTCCCCCTATTCACTTAATCAAAAGACTTCCCCCAAAAGATGATTTTGGCACTTTATATGTAGTGTGAGTACAATAGGCCACTTGACAAAATGTACAAAGTGAAATTTTGATTTTACTATTTACAACTACCTTTTGAGGCTCAAATTTTTCACTAAGCACTGCAGCTCAGATGTACAAATTTTTTGAAAAGTAATCAAAGCATTACAATGCAAAAAAAGGACCTTTTTCTAAAAGTGATATTTTTGTCCACACAAACCTATAATCTGAATGTAGAACTAAAAAGTAGATGAAAAATTTTGTACTTTCAAAAAAAATAGAACCTCTTTTGGAGTCCAGATGGGCCCGTACGGAGCGTTTGAAGTTGCAAAATGCATGATTGGACATGTATAGTTGCCAAGAAATGTAATTTCTAGAAAATCCATGCACCAAAACTAGAAAAGAACAACAACAATAAAATTTTAAGAAATTCTACCCAAAATCAAAAAAAAATTGCACCCAATTTGGAGTCTAGATGACTGAGTTATGGCCTGCCAAAGTAAGACTAGCAAATCAAAATTGAATTTGTAGAGGGGACTGGGCAGAAAAACATAGTGTTAAATTTGATGGTTAAATAATTGTCACAGTAGTGTTATTTGGCCTAGAAATGATGGTTAGTTGACTATCAAATTTAGGCTCATAAAATGTTGATGTCAACAAGAAAAAGGCCACCTTGATGACGTGGTAGGTATGGTTGCTAATGTCTCATATGGATGGTTCCATGTGGTAGACACATGTACTCTATGAAAGAGCTAAGTCATCTATTGATGTGCATGTTGTACAAGGGTCCATGTGGTAGGATCGTCTGCTAACTAGACATGGCTCCACGTGGTGTAGACTGCGCAAGTGGCCTCCACATGAGCGGGTTCACAAATGCCAATTTTCCTATTGTGAGTTGGCTAGCTACAAAGATGCCATATGGTGGCTTGGTGGTCTAAGTTGGCTAAGTGGATAGGGAGGAGGGGTCCACATGTCACTACGTGACATGTATTATTGAGTCACTGACAGTGATTATTTAAACAACAGGTCAAAAAGTTGAAAATGCAAGCGAGTCTTGATGAGATCAGTGCCGAGGGCCTAGAAATTTGGAAATGGCCTAAATTCTATTTATTAGGTGTCGGGTATGTGTTGACTGATAGGGTGATTTGACCAAACAGTTGTGGCCTATAGTTTAACACCGTCGTGAAGGAAGATCACCACTGGTGGTTGAGGATGTTGCCGAGGGTGAGTAGATTAGTCCCACATGTGGTGGGTAGTTGATTTGCAATGTGAATAAAAACAAGAGCCTGTTGGAATCAAACAAACTGAAGCTACAAGCTAGTTGTTGTGTAGAAGCTAAAATGTGGTGTCGGTAAATGGTATTAAGCCATCGAAATGTAAATGCCCATGCTATGAATAGTTGATGACCATTGTGTTTTGAGGAATTTGGTAGATATTATGGCTAGTTTATGAAGAATATTTCAAGAATATTCTCTATAGGGGCTGGGGTGTCACTGCCTAGTTCCTGCAAAAAAAATTCTCTACAAGTTGTATTGGCCTAAGTTTTTTTTTGAAAAATTGTAGATGAAAATTTGACAAATTTGCAGAGAAAAAATAAATCCAATCTAAAAATAAAATTGTAGATCTAAAAGATGATCATAATAGATTTGCAAATCAGGCCTTCGGGTGCCGATTTGCAAAAAAAATTTGCCTCAAAATCAACTATGGCCCAATATAGGCAAATTTATAGTTGATTTTCACCAAATCAACATTTCAAATGCAATGGCGATGTCCTCTTTGGCTCAAGATGCTCCCAATGACTATGATACTCTAGATTTGGGTCATGGTGTCCTCAGAGAGGTGAAGTAAGATCGATCTCTAGTGGCTATGTGAAGAGAAAATTCTCTCAGCTTTGATACCATGCAAGAATTTATCTTAGTGAAAATTTAGCCAAGATCAAGGAACTCAAGCACAAGCACATAATAGACCAATAGAGTATGATCAGAGTAACAATATCAAAATGAATTGATGTAATGTCATGTACAAGTACACTAGGAGTGCCTCAATATAAAGGCCTCTAGATTGACTAGGAGTCAGCACATTGATAAGTCTTGCAATGAGGCACATGTCCACTAGGAGTGGATTATCCTCCATTAAGCAAATGAGTAACTGCAATGATGAGAGGATAAGCCTACAAAGGTGTAGCACAAAAAATTATGTTGTAGACACCATGTGCTAAAATAAGAATGCTAATAAATATGTTGTCAACATGACAACTCAGTTAATTATTCAAAATCTAGTATTGTAGACACCATGTGTTGAATTAGAGTTGCTTACTCTAGTGTTGTCAACATGACAACTCATATGAGTATGCAAAATCCTAAGTGTCTTACCTAAGAAATAATAAAATAATGCATTGACCTAAGTAAACTTAAGTAAGTGTAATTAGTGAATTCTTATTTACGCCAATAATACACTCCCAAGGTCTATTTGGGATGGACAATGGCTAGTAGAGACTTACATTTGATGATTTGCCCTTTGCTTTCTAACACACCCCACACTGTTCCACATATTTCCTTACATCATTTTTCATCTTAGGCCAATAATAGAACCTCTCTACTAGGTCTAGAATCTTGTTCAAGCCGAAGTGCCCTCTCAAACTCCTATTGTCTTTCTATTGAAAGGGATTCTCCCTCATGGAACCTCTTGGAACACACAATTCTTTTCCCTTAAATAGTAACCCATTTTGGAATGTGTAGTTAGAATATTCACTATGAAAATGATTATCAAATTTAGTGCATACTTTTTGGATCTCTAAGAAGTTTGCATCTCCTTTGTAAAGGTCTTTGAATTCCTCAACTCAAATGCTCTACAACTGGATCTCTCAGATAGTGATAAACCTTCTACTAAGTGCATCTACAAACTTCATATTGACTCCCTTCTTGTGTTTAATGGTGAAGGTGTAAGACATTAGAAATTCGATCCACTTGATATGCCTCAAACTTAACTTGTCTTGAGTGTTGATGTAACTTAGTGCTTGGTTATCAGTAAAAACCACAAACTCCTTAGGAAATAGGTAGTGCCTCCACTTCTTAAGGGCCTATAATAAAGAATATAGTTTTAAGTTATAGGATGAATACCTAGACTTGGCTTCATTTAGCTTCTCACTAAAGAATGTTGCTACCTTTCCCTCTTGGCTTATGACTGCACCCACTGCAATGTTACTTGTATCACATTTCACTATGAGTGGCTTATCAAAAAGTGGCAAAACAATTATAGGTTGGATAACCACTTCCTTTTTCAATCTCTTAAATTGTTCATTGGCTTCCTTGGTCCACACAAACTTTTTTTTGAGTCCTCCTTTTATAGTGTCAAGGACTAGTGCACAAATCTCACTAAATCTCCTTATAAACTTTATAAACATAATATAAACCTAAGCCAATCCATGAAAAATTCAAACTTTAGTCCCTATCTTATGAGTAGGCCAACTTATAATGGCTTCAACCTTTCTCTTATCTATCATAAAGTTTCCTTGTGATACTACAAATCCCAAGTAGACTAGTTCTTCTTCACGAACTCACTCTTTTCAAGGTTTATGGTGAGCTTCTCCTCTTGGAGTTTCTTCGACACAAGTTCTAGGTGATTCATGTGCTCTTCCCTTTTGTACTAAAAATGAGAACATCATCTAGGTAGATACCACAAATACACCTATTTAATCTTTTAGAACCTAATTCATCACACTCATAAAGGTACTAGGTGCATTTGTAATCCCAAATGGCATTACTAACCACTCATATAACCCCTCTGTGGTTTTAGAGATTGACTTCCACTCATCACCCTCTTTCATCCTAATCTGATAGTATCCACTCTTTCAATCAATCTTGGAAAAGCATTTAGCACCTCGTAAGCAATCTATTAAATCTTCTATTCTAGGAAATGAAAACCTATATCTAATAGTTATCCTATTTATTGCCCTAGAATCAGTAAACATCCTCCACTTACCTCCCTTCTTAGGTGCTAATACCACTAGAACAACACATGAGCTAATATTCTTCTTGACTAGGCCTTGATCTGAAAGTTTTTGAACTTGCCTTTCTATCTCCTTGTTCTATTTTGGTTTTTTCTTATATGTAGCCTTGCACAAAGTCAATTTGGTGACTAATATCTCTCTTTCATGGTAATGTGGCTAGTGTACCCTCACAAATATTATCCTTGAGCTAGTCTAATAGTTTCTCCACCTTTTCTGGCATAGGTGACTATTTAGGTGACTCCTCCTCACTTGGTTTAACCAATATGGCATATCCAACTCCTTTTCTCATATCTTTTCTAGGAATTCCTTTCCACTCACTAAAAGTGTACTGGAGTCTATCTTCTCAACTGTGTCTTCTTCAATCAAGGACTAGATTTTCTAAGTGACCCCATGCTTCTTGAATGAGTACTTATTCTCCTTGCCATGGTGTACTAATTCCCTCTCATATTGCCATGGTCTACCAAGCAATACATGGCATACATCTATTGGTAATAGATCAAAGTATATTTTGTCTTGATAATTTCCTATGGTGAACTCAACCCATACTTTCTCATTGACTAACATGTTTTTCCCATTGTTCAACCGAGTGACTTTATAGGGACACACATGAGGTATCTTGGTGAGGTTCAAATTCTAGATTTCCTCCTCTAAGATGACATTATTGGTAGATCTTGAATTAATTATGACCCTACATACTTTTCCTAATATCTTGCACTTGACCCTAAAAAGAGCCCTCCTTTGTTTGTGCTCATCCTTGGTAGGTTATTTGATCAATATCCTTCTAAGCATCATATTTTCACCTTTCTATAAATCAATTGTTTATCTAACAATCCCCCTCTTGCACATATGTTATCTTTTTCTCCCCTTGTGAAGATGATGCTTTATCAGGACACTTGTATGCTAGGTGACCCAATTTCCCACAATTGTAACACTTCATGGAGACAAAATGAGAGCTTCTTCCAAATCCACCTAACCTTCCTCTTCCTCCACTAGAAAAACTTCTTGCTCTACCATAACCACCGCTATTATTAGGTGCATGTTCTTTTTCAATGAACTTGGAGTCTCCTTGGCCTCTATGCTCAAGGATTCTTCCACTAGAATGTCTTCTATGTCCACCTAAGGAATCTCTACCTCTTCCTCTACCCCTAATACTTGAGTCTTGTTTCTTTTTCAACTTTTTTTCCACTTTGATAGCCATATAATAAAATCTATGGAGGGTAGTAAGTGTAAGGAGACCAAGTTCTTGTATATTCCATCTAAGGTCATTTAGATACCTAGAAACCTTAATGCTTTCACTTTCTTGCAGTCTAAACCAAAGGCTTAGTTTTTGAAACTCCTTAGTATAGGCAGCCACTTGTAGGTCTCTCTATCTACAATTTTGTCTCTTCTTGTGTAGTTGGATGTCATAATCCTCTAGAAAATATTTTTCCTTTACTTTAGCCACCAGAGTCTTCCGTTCAAATATTTTTTTCTTGTCTTCCTTCTCTCTTTCTTCTTGCATTCACTTCCACCAAATTAATGCTTGTCCTCTAAACCTTGATTCATCCATCTTCACATTTTGGGCCTTTGTGATCCCATCACACTCAAACTAGTTTTCCATACCATCAATCCATTCCATAACTAATTATGCATCCATCCTTCCAATAAAGATAGGAATTCCTTCTAGTGCCTTTCAAACTTTGACAAAAGGTTCCTCTGCCAATTAAGGGCCTAGTTCTAATTCTATTTATTCTTCTACTTGACTCTTTCCTTTGTCTTTATCCACTTCCAACTACTCTTTCATCTTTCTTGTAGTCTCACCAACCTCTTGTAGTTTTTTCTTCATCTCTTCCACAACTTCCTCAATAAACATATTCTTCTCTTGTTTTTCTAAAAAATATCTTGCCAACTCTACATTAGTTACCATGGTGCTTTCTCCTATGGATTCATTAACCTTTGACATTCACTCTACACTTCCCAAGCCTTTCGATGACTCTAATACCAATTTGATGGGGAGCTTATCTCTCAAGAGCACTCTTTCTCTTCCTAAGACCTATTCTTTGGTCATACTAGGGAATTCCACTCTACCCTATCTAGAGATCACTCTTAGGATCCCATTTCTCCTTATAGAACTCACCACCAACTTCAAACACTCAACCATGTTCCTTAATCCAACTATGCACTCATGGGCTCAATTTAACCACTAGACTTCCAAATAGATCTTGGGACTAGGAATAGGTTTATGATTCGGTGGATATTTTTAGTGAAAATCAAAGTGCCTCATTTCTCTCCAAAATCTACACCATGAGAAAGATCTCAGCATCTTGATTCCAATGCAACTTGAATGGACAAAAACATAGTCAGAATGGAGAAGTTACACTTAGTCAATGTTCTGGTCAATAGGTAGACCAAAGGGCTAGATAAGAGGTGAAATTAGACCATCTTAAAAGTGGTCAACAATGGATGTCAAATCAAAGATCTCATCACAAGCTTTCCAATGACGTTCATTTCATCAAAAATGGACTTCGTATGTGAAAGTTATGTTTGTTTGAAGTTGGAGGCAAATTTTTTTAAATGGTGACATCATCATGATGTCAGCATAGTGACATGGAAATTTTGAAATTTGGGCAAAAAAATGTTTGATTATGAGATTTGAACTCATAACCACCCTCTCCTTACTTCCCTTCTTTACTACTACACCACTCACTCATGTTTACCATAAATAGTTGGCGGTTTTTGATAAACAACTACTTGCACTAAATGCTTATAAAAAGCCAATAGTGGGCTTTGAACCCACAACCCCAGGCCCACCAAAAACACTAGGCACTGGTGTGCTGTTGATGGCACTTAGTATACTATTGGCGCTTGTTTAATTTAAACATTAGCTTACCCGCCAACCTTATCAAAATAAGGTTTATTTTTTGTATGACCCCTAACCAACTATTTAAAGGGGGAAATGATAAAATCTATCATATCCAAATTTTTGAAAAAGGGTTATACATTTAATAATTTTGTTAAGCCTATTTAGGCTAATTTTTATGTATAGAAGGGAGGTTATTAGACCTTTTGGAAAGGCATTTAGGTGGTGAGAATAGGAGAATGTTCAGGAGATTTTGAAGACTCTTTTGCATGTCGAGGGCATGTTATGCTGATGTGTTTAAGGGGATAAGTCTTGATGCATTTGTAATCTTTTTTGGAGAATAATTGAATCGTTTGTACTCTATTGGAGCTGACCTAGAGACGTAGTCACATTTGTGGTGAACTCTGAAATCAAACTTGTTTGCACTTTCTATCTTCTTCTCTCTCAATTCTATTTATTTCACTTTAAATTCTTAAGTTTTGATGCATAATTTCATTTATGTATAAATGTATTAAGTCTTCCACTAATTTGATTTTATTTAAAAATTTAATACTGTAATTAGTCTAGATCCATTCATCTGATCAGTTTCCTTACTGTTCCCTATCTATTTTCAATCCATTTTGATCCAATTGGATGGATTCTTCTTTGATTATTGAGTTCATACTTTTCAAGTCTTAGGCCTTGTAGCCCTTTTAGCCCCAATTAGGCCTCCTCAAATCAATGTTCTTGGAATAACCCTCAATCTCCCCAAATAATCCCCCAACCTAGCTTAGGATTCTTTCTAAGGTATTCTAAGGCTTCAAAAGTTTCTAGGTTTTAGTCCCCCAAATTGTTTGTACATAGGATTGTCACCAAATCCCTATCTTCTTGGGTTTTTAGGGCCTGTGAACTAGTCTAGGTACTTGGCTTCCATTAGGTGCTCTTTTGAACTCCACTAATCCTCTCTTTGTGGTCTATTATCAAGGACACATGACCCTACATACTCCAACCATTTCTTGGCACATACCAATCAATCTTCCAAGATTTCTTGCTACTATTTTGTGCAAAATCCTAGCTAGAACACCTCTGCACTTACATAAAGCTTGATGGAAAAAATAGCTCCCCTATAAACAAGAACCTCAAAACCATATGTAAACTATTTACAATTTCCCTTGCGTGATTACAAGTGGGCTTTGAATTTCAACCATGGGAATTCAAGTAGGGCCCTTTTTTACATAATGGGCACTGTTTAGGACAACAACCGAGAGGAAATTAAAGAGTTTACAAAATGAAAAAGAATGATTCAAACTCTTCAAACTAAATCCATAGGATCTCACTATATAATAGGAATCAACACTTCAATGCCTCGCATTAATCCATTCAATCCATTCAAGGTCTAGATGAAGGTAAACACCTCTATGTTATGCAAAATTGAGTGTCTTTTCCAATGCAAGATCGTACAATCTAATAACTAACTTCTAGAATAGGGCTTCTTTAACCTTAAATATGTCAACCCTACTATTCAAATCTTAAGGTATGGGTTAGGGCTCCTTTCAAAAAAATTTCTAGATTTTAGGAAATGTTGTCATCACAACTTTGCAAAGTTCTTATGAGAAACTTTATATTTTTTTACAATTCCCCACTTCTACTATTCCCCCTTGCACAATTCAACCCAAATCAGATCATATTGTCATAGAAAATTTGAAAAACATCAAGTGTAATTGCCACTCCATTTTAGAGACTTGGTCAATGTTTGACCCATGTTGACTTTTTTAGGACTTAGCATTAGACTTGCTAAGGAAAGACCAAAAGTATGACTCTAAGAACACCTATCTACAAACACACATCACACCTCACTTAGGACCTTATTAGAATTCCTTATTACCTTGGTGGTTTGTTAGAACCACCTAGAAGTGAAAAATGAACTAGAATCTAAACAAGACCCTAGGGTGCTCCTGCACCACTCATAAGTTAGCTCTTTCACCAATCTTCAATGTGAAAGATCTACTTTCATACAAAAGCCTTGAACTGACAGAGGAAAAAAATAAATCAAAGTTTGATAAATACATCAAGGACATCAATATACTTGCTCAAATCAAGCCATAAGTTGAGAGGGTACTTGATTCAAGAGTGAAGAAGAAGACAAGGCACAAAATCTCCATGGAGAGCCTTGTGAAGTGGATACATATTCCTACTACAGAGGCTACTTGGGTAGCTAAAACTAATTTCAAAAATCTATGTATTAGCATAGATTTTTTACCTGAAGATCCTACTTAATTTCTTGTTGAAGGGGGAGAATAGTGCAGGAGCACCTAAGAGTCATAGGGAGAGGTCCAAGAAGTTTTATCTTGTAGGTAATTTTAGCCAACCACTAGGGAATATTTTTTAAGTATGAATCCCCAAGGGTGTGATTAGAGTTATGAAAATATGTAGGTGGGTGTGAGAAAATTAAGAGTCAAGAGGTGTCCTTAGAGTGCCTAAGTTTCTTGTAATTGCTTGTGATGTAGGAACATCTTGGGTGTAAGAGTAATCTTGCATCACCCAAAAATATTTTCATTTCAGTCTTTTCTATTTAATAAGGACTGGTAGATAGGGTGGTTACAATCTATGGGAACTTGCTATTTTTTAGTAAGTCTCTCATTTGAACTCAGAATGTTCTCATTTTATATATGAAGGTTCATTACAACATTATAAGGCTACCATAAAAATCTCATTGCTCTAGCTTTAGTATTAGAGAAGTTATTGTGGATTTTTGGTGGAAAAATTTGTCGAAAATCTTCAAGCTCACTATTGGAGGCCTTAGAGTGCCTAGATGAGGTCCAAAAATGCAATGAAAGGGTGCTAGCATAATTATATGCCTATAGATCATGAGCTAGCATTTCTAAAAAGTGGTTATAATAGCCAATCAGAGCAACGGTTCGTGAGTTATGACCTTCAGAAGTTGGGCTACTGAAATTTCTAAAATAATTTATTAAAAATGTATTTACCCAACTCTATATGTATTGTTAGGGTTTGTTGGCCCTAGGTATTAAGTTTGAGCATCTAGAACCTTCCCAGGCAGCATAAAATTTCCTATTGAAGAAAGCCCTAAACATTGTCTAGATTTTTCATTTGTGGTGATAATAAGAAGTCCATATTTTGTTCTCACATGTGTTGTTTCCTTGTTTCTATTATGAGTTTATGGTATTAAGGGGAGTCTCCTGCATCAACTTGAATGGGTCAAAGGTTGACTAAACTTTGACCAAAACCTACAAATTTGGGAAATAGTGTTAGAATTTGCTTTTGGACCTTACTAGACTCTTTGAGATGTTTTGGCATCTACCAATGGTCAAATTGCAAAGTTGTGAAAAGTTGCTCAATCAACTATGCATTTTGTAAAAGTTGCACTTGACAACAAATTGCCAAATCTAAGAAACTTGCAAGATTTGAGTCATGGATCCATACAAGAGGTTTCCACATGTGAAAATGAATTATAAAACACCATTACATGCCTAAGAGAAGGGTTTGTGTTGTGTTTGTATGAAAACACATTGAACATAATAGAAAACATAGTGCATTTTCCTATCACAATCATCTTGCACGCTCAAAATCCAAATGTTAATGGATTGATTGGGATTACTATTTTACATTTCTAGTTAGAGGATTGAATTTAGGTTTCTATATATTGATTTAGTCTCTTGACATTATATTTAAGTAGGTTTCTAAAAATTAGTTTGTAATTATATAGTGCACAACCTTGGTAGGAGTAGCACCAAGAAAAATAGCTATTTCTTGAGTTCCAATGGTAAAATCAATATATCCCTTTGGAATTAAAAAGATAAATGTACATACTATGTATATATGCATTTTTTAGTGTTTCAAATTTTTTATTTTTCTTAAAAAAGAAAATCCATAGGTGAGTAGAAGGCTATCTAGCTAGGTCAATATCACCAAAAAAAAAAAGGTCAAAAAGAATAGTATTTGGATTGACATGATGAGTCTAATTGTTTGGTTTGAAGGAGTAAACAATAATGGCACACTATGCCAAGGGTCAAGCCTTAAAGTTATAACCTTGAAGGGGTTTTGATTGACCCTAGTTAACTGTTATGACAAGCCCTCAAAACCCTTAAAAATAGTTGATTTATGGTCAAGCACTATATGTATACCTTGGCATCCCAAAACTAAGTAATTCTTTAAGTACTCTAAAAAGGGTATTGGAATCTGACCTTTTCTTGGAAACTCCTTCGAGGTATTGTGAAGTTAGAGACCTAAAACTCAATTAGGAGGCCTAATTGCTACTACCCCTAGTAGCCCTCCTAAACAAGGAATTCTTGAGATTGTCAACAAAATGATGACTCAAACCTCATAAAGCACCATGAAAATCATTGAATGCATAAGAATAGAATGCTGGTGAAGGTCTTGGTTCATCCTATGGTTGGATTCAAGACAAGGGAGGACATTTGACCTTAGAGTTAGTGAAGAGTTACAAATTGGTGGGAGTGGATTGATGAAGTAGGGGAATAGGAGAAGTATTCCCTTACTAGTACAATGAAGATAAGACCCTAAGAAGGATGTCTAAGAGCCTTGAGTGCCTTGGTGGATGGGCTGAGGAAAATTAGGAATCCCTCCTCATCAAAAAGAGTATAATCTTGCCAAATAAGAGTTTGACAACTATTCTATTCTCTAAAACAAAAGAGTCCTCTTAAATAATGAATCTATTATACTCTAGAAATTTGAAGTCAATATAATAGAAAGAAAGATTATAAATATACTTAAAATATAACATGTTAAATTCAATTTATAAGAAAATTTGGAACTTTTTTACCTTTAAAATATAGGCATGATAAATACATTAAATTACATAGAAGATTATAATAAAATTTGATCATTCATCTATATATTTAGAAGCCCTAGTTATATTACAAATTTGGGAAATTAGTACAAAATAATTCATACTTGTTATTAGAGAATTCCTAGGGATAAGGAGAATTATTGATGCTATTTATAAAGGATGATATTTCTTTTTTCCAATATAAAATATAGGCCACAATAATTTTAAAAGATTTTATAAATGGATAGAAAGAAAATTTACCTTGAGCTTGGGGGACACTCCATGTTTAAGTGCAATTGGATGTGTAAGCTCCTAAGAAGTCTCAATGATTCACTGCTATGAGAATCACATAAATTGAATCAATGATAGTTACTCCATTCATTCTCATGAGAGATCATTTTATTGGTAAAACTAATCATGAAATATGAGGTAAAATTTTTGACTAAATATTTTTTTGGTGACTTGGTTAGGTTAACAAGATATGATGTTTTCATTTATGAAAATATATAGCTAATAGGTCTTGGAGACAATGTTTTCAGATGTAAGCTTAGAAAATTGTCAAATTGCCACATAATACATCTGTTAATAGAGGGACATTTTTGGTCAATGCAGTTCATAGAAGAAATAATGACACATGCACAATTAGGTACAACTAGAAGAGACTATGAGGATGATGTATTCAAAGAGCTCATGACAATATGGACTTTATGAACATAGATATTTTGGTTTTACAGTGACAGTGTTGAGCTAACAGGATAGAGTAAAGATAAATAGTTAAGTATTTTGGGTTAAGGAATTATTTTTTCTATCAAAATAATTACTTGACTAATTAGGGATGATATCCTATATGTTAACCCTAATTTAGAAAGTATCAAGTTTGTACCAAGCATGTAAAGGAAGGCTAATAGTTAAAGAAATATGGTATAAAGGAAAGTTTTGTATGCAAATTTTAGTGTGAACTTTTTGTGATATGAATATGATATGTTTTGTGATCTAAATTATGATTTAAGATTAGAACAGTGTGAGAATCAAGTTTGGTGAAGAGAATAAATGAAAATATTAGATATTGAAGGTATCAATAGTTGGTGAACAAGAGTTTGTATCTACTCTTTGTATACTAAATATTCATTATATATTGCATGTTTGGGTAGTAAGCTCATCTTGCATACATTTCTTAATTATAATAATAACTCCAAATAGGGTTGGGGATTCTAACAAGGACCAAGACACTATACAGATGTAACAACTTCCTAATAGGGTCAATATCTTTAACTACATACTTTTGATTTATGGATAATTTTGTGGGTACCATCCCCATTGGGATTTTCCCTTGGCTAGGGTTTCCCTAGTTAAAAACAAATGGTGTCATGAGTTACTTTATTCTATGGTTGTGTTTATTGTCCAACATTATTAGTTTACTTTCTTATGCAAGTTATAAAGTTGTTAAAGATATCTAGTTTTGGGAAAAAGCTTTTGAAATACTAATTTAGCCTCCACTCTCTAATTATTTCCCATTTCTAACAATTGGTATCAAATAATAGTTACTCAAAGAAGGCCTAACAACTTGAGTAAGATACTTATGGGTATGGAATAGTTACAAAAGAACCTAGAAGAAGTTCTTGAGTACACTAATAATCTTACTAAAGAAAGATATACTTTGAAAGACATGTATGAAGATGCTAAATATTACACTAGGAAGCTAAAAGACAAGATATATTGTTGTAAGTCCAAGAAAGATCCTAAAGATCAAACCAAAGATAGTGATGAAGTTTCAAGATTGAAGAAAGAAAATGTGATCCTAAAGCATGAACTGAAGATTACTAACTTGAATATGAGCTTGAAAGATGATGCCAATAAAGTTGAGTCAGCTTTGAAAGCTGAAAATGTAGATATGAGATCCAACCTTATAAAAGTGACATGTGATCTTGTGTCAACAAATTTGTAGTATGAAAAACTTGAGAACTAAAATATTGTTGTAAAATGAGAGTTAAGTTAGTCTAAGCTACAACTTGAAAAGTTATATTATAGTTCAAAATAGGTTGATGAGCAGATCTTTATAAAAAGACCCTATTATGAAAAGATAGGTCTTGTATATCTTGGAGAAAATTTAGCTAAGAAGTTTGAAGATAGAAAAGAACCAAATCTTGTGATCCATAAGCTTGAACATAAAGACAATAATCTAAACAAGATTGAGTCATAGAAATGCTAAGTAAACATATAAAAATAATATAACATGATATATTATTAATGTTTTTGTTAACATATTATTAATATATGACCTTACTCATGTGGCCAGAGCCTTCGTTAATAAAGGGAGATTCATGAAGGTTCTTTGTTAGACATATATTGTCCTAAATCCTAAAATTGGTAATCCCATGAGAATGCAAGTTTTTTGGCCCATTAACCTCTCTAACATGGTGTATAAGATTATTTATAAAGTAATTTTCAATTGGCTGAAGCTGCTCTTGGACATGTTTGTTAGCCAATCTCAAAATGGCTTTGTCCCTCATCATTAGATTTTGGATGCAACTATTACTTCTCATGAAATTTGGCACTCTATGAAGAGGAGTAGGAACCCAAGGATGGAAATGAAACTAGATATCTCAAAGGAATATGATAAAGTGAGATGGGAATTCCATTTTGAAATCTTGGCAAGACCTAGATTAGGGGATAAATTTATCCTTCTGATAAAGGAGATTATCAACTATGTCCACTTCATTGTTCTCCTTCATGGAACTCCTTTGAAGTTCACTAATACTACTATAGGGCTTTGACATTGTGATGGATAAAAGGCATTAAACCAGTCACTACCCTCCCCCATAAGGTTCTACATTGATTTGTGGATGATAATTTGAGGATCTACGATAATTTTTGCATTGACAAACTGTTTACTTTTATTGAAATCTCTTTAAGCTCTCTATATGCTTATGGACCTCCTTCATCTTCCCCCCATTTTTCATGGTTTTAAAAGGCCATTTAGTGTCTAAAACTGGGATTTGAACTTTTCTTAGGAGGTCTTGAGGCAACTTAAAATTGCAGTAACTTTTAAACTGTGAAACATTTTGACCCAATTCTTTTTTTGGAGTACTTGAAACTTAAATTATAGCTTGCTCTCCAATACACACCCTCTGAAACTACATAATTTTGTGTCTATACAAAAAGAACCAATTTTCTACATTTGCACATATCTAAACATGCACAAAAAATCTAACCTAAAAAAGTAATAATGGGAATATGTGAGTTAGAATCTCTGTTAGTCCCAAATCAATATCCAAGAAAAAAATACATTAAACAAAAACTATCACTAAGCATATTTTTGGGTGATACAGGATTGCCCTTACACCAATGGATGCTCCTACATTAGACACCTAGGGTAATTTGAAAAAAACCTTGGTCAACCTCCAACTTGTATGACTAGGTGAAATATTCCACTAGTTGTTCCTTCTACTTCACTAGTTACCCCTCGTACTTCTTGTTTCTAGTACTCCTTCTCACAAGACTATCTATGATTTCTTCAATCTTCTCCTTCTCAAAAGTAGGAATGGGACATGGTACAAGTACAAGCTCCTCCTCAACACCATGTTCATGATATTCTATTAAGTACATAATATTAAAAACATGGAAAGTATGGATTCCATCTAGAAATTTCACCCCATATCCATTCCCCAAATCATGTCTCTTCAAAATCTTGTAGGAAAAAAAATTATTCATCTTTAGCTTGTTGTAGGTTCTCATTAGAAATTATTCCTTACTCAAGTACAATTACCAGATCCCCAACTTGGAACTTTTTATGTCTCCTCTTTTAAACTTCTCTACCCTTATATTTCATGTTCATCTTTGTGATATGTTCATGTAATTCTTCATGTAGGCTCTTGACATGTTCAACAAAGTCCTTTTCCTTAGCACTAGTTCTACCTCATTGCTTCATCTTCCTTAATTTTCATGTAGTCTTGGAACTACCATACCAAATTTGGAATTATGACCTACTAGTATTCCTATTCACAAAATTATTGTAAGAAAATCCTTCCTGTGGTATAATCAAATCCCATCCCTTGGGCTTATCCACTACTAAACACCTCAAAAAGTTACTCAGAATTCTATTCACCTCTTTAGTTTCCCCATCAATTTGGAGTTGATGTAAAGAACCAAACTTTGACTCTTTCTTCAATTTGTTCCACATAGTCCTCTAGAAATACCTAAAAAACTTTGTATCTCTATCTACAATGATACTTCTTGGAAGACCATGTAACCTTTCCACCTCTTTGAAAATATATCTACAATGTGAACCACATCACATTGAACCACATCATGATTCTTGTAGAAAGGAATCAAATGGCCCATTTTCAAAAATCTATCAAGCACCATAAATATCCTACAATCACCCCTTTGCATCCTTGGTAGACAAGAATGAAATCCATAGTTATATCTTCCCATAGCCTTGAGGACAAAATTTTGAAAGTGAAGTTGAGTTTTATAAAGTTACTGCAAAATTTTTATAAAGTTATTGTGAATTTTTGAAGGCAATGGAATTTTTTTTTATTTTTATGATTTTTTGATGGGGAAACAAGAAAGGAAGACAAAGAAAACATGCAAGGAAGAGATCTCATATAGTAGAACAAAGAAATCTTCAGAAAACTTTGACATGTTATCATCAAATTAAACAAGGTTTGTAATAAACACACACACACACACACACACACACACACACACACACACAAAGTTTATTTTCATCGTCTTGAATTTAATTATGTATCAACCTTATTTTTTATCTAATTTGATTCATTTATAAACTTGTTGCAGACAATCAACAAAGTGAAGGTGAACAGAACATTGAAGGAGGCTCAACAAAAGTAGAAGAAGTGCACATCGGAGAAGGATCCAAATCTCTCCCTACAGAATCTAAAAAAATGAATGTTTAAGAAGGTTCAAGATAACTCCCTACATAAGTTCAAGTAAAAAAGTTGGAGAAGGGTCAGAATCTTTGCTGTAGAATCTCAAACAATGAATGTTGGAGAAGGTTCAAGATCTCTCCCTAAAGAAATTCTAGTAATAGAAGTCAAAGAATGGTCAAAATCAAGTGCAAGAACTGGTATGGATGAGCTCATAAATATTTCCCAATCTATAATGAATGAAATTTCTCATAAAAATTTAGATCATTTACTTAAAATGGATGTGGATAAATTGAGAACACTTGCAACTACTATTTAGCCCTTAATTTTATCTAAGAAAAGGTCAATAAATAAGAAGATAAGAGAAATAATAACTTAATTTGATAACATACTTGAACAAGCTCAGTTGCTTTCACTTTTGCTTACACAAAAGAAGTTGCAAGAGGCATTGAAATTGTTAGGTGCAGACACAAAATCAAAGAAGAGAAGATTTTCTAACATGCAAATTAATGTGATTGGAAAATCTTAAACAAGGTTTGAGAAACATAGGAAAGTAGTCTCAAACTAAAGATAAGTCCATGGAAAGAAAATTGATGTTGATGTCTTTTGTAAATAATAATATGACCCAAAATAGACAAATGTCTTCAATTTCATCTGAAATGGGTTTTACTAGGAAAATAATGAGAGAATATGTTAAGAGAAGATTAATTTTGGATGACAGTACTATGGAAGGAAATTGGGAAATCATGTGTAGTGCATCTCATTCTAATAGGATTGATGAGGGATTCAAAAATTTAGTCATATCATTTTGGATTGATAACACTCGTCCTTCATCAAATAGTAGAGATGTTATCAGGCATAGGATTGCATCTTGTCAATATGAAAATCATACAAAACATTGGTTGGACACAACACAAAATGAGTTATATGTGTCATTTTGTAGTGAACATCCTAATGTAAAAAATTAGAAAATGTTGTTTGAAAAATTGATGCGATACTTTGTGAGGTCAAAAAAAGTGTTTGAAACATGTTGTCATTATCATATTGAGTTTGATCTCCACTATCAAGTATTTCAAAAGTTTGTAGAAGACACATATGTTTTTCATGTTGCTCCTCCTAGTAGGAGAAGTGAGTTTATATCATCCATTCTATGTCACAAATTAGATGATCCAGCTAGTCAAATAAATTGCATCAAAGGATTATGTGAAACATGTGGTGAATTGGCTCTATTTCCTTTGAAAATTGAAAATATTGATGTAACAAAAAAGTTGAATTACAAAAGTTACAAGTCTTTGAAGAATGAAACAAAGTGGGGGAAAGAGAAAAAAATGTTAGAATATGTTGAAGAGAAGTTACCTATTGTAACATTTATGTACAGATTTAAAAGTTTGATTCAACCTTATATTTGTCACACATTTTTTGCAAAGTGGCAAGCACAAAAATTTCAAAATTTGAGAGATAATTTCCCACTTGGAATGATTGTATCAGTCATTGATTTTGCAAAGAACTAGTCCTTTGTTCATTAGAAAGAAATTCAATCAGATTATTTCTTTTCTAAGTAGGTCACTATTATGGTACATGTTTGTTATTGGCATGCACACTTAGATTTGGATGGTTTGTAGAGTACACCGTAAGCATGAGTCATTAAAAACGAATATCACTTTTATATAAGTGATGATAATGAACATGACATTAACTATGTAAAACATTGCTTCAATATTTTCTTTTCTTATTTGAAAGAAAGAGACATAAATGTTGATAAAAATTATGTTTGGTTTGATGGATGTGCTGCAGAGTTAAAATCATCTAGACTATTTTATGCATTAAGTAGATATGATCGTAATGAGAATATAAAACACATGGAATTTATTTGAGAGTTGGCATGGAAAAGGTGAACATGATGGTGCTGGAGCTTGCATCACACATGCTTTGTGAAAGTATCAAATAAATTATCAAGGAGTTCATATAAATGATGTACATGATGTTGTTGAATGGTGTAAGACACATTTTGTATCAGACGAGGTTAGGACATCATCAAGAATGAGTTAATAGTTACCATATAGAGTCTTTTGGGAGATAATAGGCATGGATGTGTACATTTGTTTGAATTTTATGCAATTAAGTTTTAAATTTTTATTTTTAGGTTTTATCTTGATTCATTGAATTTTAGATTTAATTTGTCCATATTCTCAATGTAATGTACTTTTAGGTTTTACTAGAAAAAATATGCATGGTTGCAAGAGGATAGAAAAGCCATGTTCCTTACATTAGGTCATGAGTACAAATAATCGCAATTAGACATTGAAGACAAGAGAATACTCATGTTTTTATGATAGTTGCATTAATGAGGACTATCAAGAATGCATCAATCAAACATGTGGTTATACAAGTCCATGGATTTTGGTACCACTTGATGTTACCAATACATTTGATAAATATGATGAAATTTTTTATGATATTCCATTGGTTTCTGATGATTATAATCATATCTTTGGATTGATAAAAGTGGGCGAGTATCATAAAAATTAATCTCAGCTTGCCCATTAATCTCAATTTTTTATTTAATTATCAATGAATTGTCTTATATATTGTAGATGCATGTATACTTGTTTCGCAGGAGATGTCTTTGCAGTGATTGTTGAGCCTAGAAATCATGAAGGTGTCAGTTATTATTTATTGTGATGTACTATAGAGAGGACAAAGTTATCTGATCCTAAAGAAAGTGATGAAATGTTGTTCCCCATAGGTATTATACATACATGTGTACACATGTATATGAATTTATATATATCTGGGTAATTTTATGTCTATCAAAATTTAAAATATGTAAATTTGTGGTGCAAGTTCTATTGTGATACAGGGAACACATTTCAAGCAAGACAAAATAGTCCAGCATGGAATACACTTTGTTGATTATCAACCTGACAACCTGGTTGTTGCTAGCAGGCTTTGTGTACATCCAGTCAAATTTAAGTGTGTATGTCGCAAGTGGAGACTTGACAGTGAAGATCATGAGAAGATATTACATGTTATAAGTGTACATCATGGTTGAACTAGACTTTGAGATGGTCTAGTTTAATTTAAATCAAATTTTAAGACCTTCAAATGTAGACAATTAGAAGGGATGAAAGTTATATTAATTTAATAATATTTTCTTAAATAGGTATTAGTTCTTCTTAAGATTTATTTTATAATAATTTGAATTAATTTAAAGTTTTTTGCCTCGATATATCAAATTTTAGGACCTTTAAATGTATACATTTTAATAATATTAATTACCATGGATGAATGTTTTTAAGAATATTATATTTTGTAAAAGTTTTTTAAAATAATGTATTGGCTTACCTACTAGCATATTTTTATCCACATAAAACAAATATGTATCTTTAGTCCTACTAATTGATTATTTTATAATGATTACAAATAAATATAATATTTTGAATCTATAATCTAAATCATTTGGGTTAATTTAGTAGTTTTGAGCACCTGTATTAATATAATTGGCATGAAAAATAATTCAATCGCTTAGATAAAATGGGCATATAGTTTGAACATAAGCTAGTGATGATAATAATACAACATTAATTAGGTATATTTAAAAAAACAAATAATGAATTAAATTCAATCACCCTATATTAATATTTTTTTGAATTATAAATTAGGTTCATAGATCAATTTCAAACTTCTTCATATTTAACTATTGAAGTAGGTAAAGAGAAGTTAATTTGATTATTTTATAATGATCACAAAAAAATCTAAAGTTTAAAATCTATAATCTAATTCATGAAGAATGTTATACAAAAATACAAAAATATACACATACATATGTCTCAAGAATGAACATCTAGATCTAATATCTATACTGAAATGCATGTATGCAAACTACAAGTCCTGAATAAACATGTATATGTAAAATCTAAATAGTCAAATACATTTCATCCAACTACTGAAGTACTAAATAGTCAAATAAATAGTGAAATGTACATGTCATCAAGGTACTGAAATACACATGTATGTAAGTCTCCAGAATAGGTAAACATGTATACAAAGTCTCCAATATATATATGCATCAAAAAATATATAAATCTACTACTAATGGAGGGACCCTACAAGACATATATGAATAGAATGACCCTCTAATCAAATCTCCTGTACATCCTATAGTCGAGACACAACAACTGAGCCTTGCAAATATATATACATTAGAACTATCTAAACATATATATACATGTGTACATAAATAAGAGTGCATATAGTTTGAAACATAAATAACTTTATAAACTATTTAAAACTTGTACCTGAGCACTACTAGGTGTCTCACTAGAATCCTCTCTCTGATGTACATATCCTGACCCAACACTAGATGTATTAATGTGCTCAGTGACCTATGCCTTCATGATTTATTATAAATTTTTAATATCTATTTGATCTATTTTTAAATTTCATATATTTAAATTTAAAAATATTATATATAAGCACCTATGTCTTAGGAGCTAGAGAATGTTCATCAAACTCCATCATATCATCTATCAATGCATCTCTAGTGTCAATATCCTATCCTAATATACCAACATAATCTCCTAAAATTCCAACACCTACTGTACCACCCTCAGCGCCACAATCTCCTAAAGCACCCTTGATGCCACAATCTCCAACTGCTAGTAATGATGACTGAAGTGATGCATGTTACTAGCTGGGTAATGGTGTAGAATTAGTGTCAGGTGAGAATAACATGTCCATGCATGATGAAAATCCCATGCTCTTACTATTATCAATCTCAGATACCCCTCGTAACTTCTCACCAAAATCATCAAGGCCCTTTGTTGTTATCCTAACATTGCCAACTCATATGCCGAAGCCATCTGTAGAGTGTCATGAGCCTAGTGTAGAATGTTGTGAGCTATGCTATGTGGTGACTGTCACTAGTGTGATCTGTGCCTATGGAACTATGGGTCTCTGATGTAGTCTAATGGGGTCCATCACTTGGTGAACTTTTATCCCCTATGTATCAAAAATATAACTAATACCTTGCAATAGGTCCTCCAAAAAATATAGTGATAGATCCATATGTGTGTGTTGTCCAAAAAGAGCACAAACATCACCTAGTATTTGTAGTCCAACATCTCTATATGCCTCATCAAGGGAGGTGCCTTAAGTGCTACTTGATGCCTCTGAAGATGGTCAACCTAGATGACTCCATCAAGTGTTAATATAGTGACCAAGAGAGTCAGACATGATACTAGTAGCTGCAAATGTAATGTGTCCAATATTGTTAATTGCTCCCCTCTAGGAAGTAATAACAACTATATCAACAATAGGAGCTAGCGCTAGAGCCACTAGAGGAAGTCTCTAGCCAATGAACTATCTGACATCTAGAGGTGGCAGACGCTATGCACTATGATACTAGTCATGATCTATGATTTAACCATGCCCCTATCTGTGATAATCTAGAATATCTAAGTAGTTGATGTTGAGCCCCATGAAAAACTCAGCGTACAACTGTTGTGCAAAAGTAAGAGGTATCTAATCATTATTAGGATAATGACAATGTACAGCTAAGAAAAAAGGATAGATCATACTAGCGACAATAGGATCTCTGCAACGTGTAACTTGATAACCTCTCACCCTTACCTAGGTACCCTCATATGATGGAAACTAATCTCGTTTGATGATGTCTCTGGGGGCCATCATCTTGAAATCATCAAAAGATGCATCTCCTAAAATCTTAGATCTAAGCTCCCTAGATATGGCAGCTAATACATCAAGGGTCACATATATGTCTCTATATAAACCATCATAGGAGGACAATATAGACTACTCTAATCTAATAACCTCTTGCTCTACAAATGCAAATAATGCATCAATATCAATGCATCGAGGTGCTGCATCAAGAACTGCACTAGGACCTCCAACTAGAGCCACACCAGGAGCCACACCAGGAGCCACACCAGGAGTTGTAATAGGAGCCACACTAGGACCTATAGCAGGAGCCACACCAAGTGCTATAGGAGGAGCTACATGAGGAGCCACAACATGAACCCCACCATGAGCTGCACAATGACAGGAGGAGCTATATGAGGAGCCACAACATGAGCCCCACCATGAACCACACCATAAGTGCCATCATTAGAAACACCATAAACTACACCACAAGCTACAGTAGGAGTCATAGCAAGAGCTGCAATAGGACGAGTCACAACAAGAGCCACAATAGGAGCCTCATCACCCTCAATCTGATGAGTAGGCTTATTGTGTGAAGTCATATCTACAATGATGGAGCTAATATATATTGTAAATACACATATACATACATGTAGTCTAGTACACAAATTTTTATTTAAAAGCTATGTAATCATACATGAGAGTTAGAGTTAGCATTAGAGTTTGAGCTAGAGTTAAAGTTTGGGTTAGTAAATTAGGGTTATTGTTATGTAATTATGACTTTATAATTAGAGAACTATAGACCTACCTAGGTTATATACTAGGGTGAACTAGGGCTAGGGTTATGTTTTGAGTCTGAGTTTGAGTTAGGGTTACATTAGGGTTAGAGTTTGAGTTACGGTTAGAAATTAGGGTTAGAGTTTGAGTTAAGGTTAGATTAGGGTTTGAGTTTTTAGTTAGGATTAGATTAGGGTTTAAGTTAGGGTGAGGGTTAGATTAGGGTTTGAGTCTAGGGTTAGATTAAGGTTTTAGTTAGGGTTAGCATTAGATTAGGGTTTGAGTTTGAGTTAGGGTTAGATTAGGGTTAGTGTTTGAGTTAGGGTTAGATTAGGCTTTGAGCTCTAGGGTTATGGTTCTAGGGTTAGATTAGGGTTTGAGTTCTAAAATTCCAATTAGATTAGGGTTATGGATCTAGGGTTAAATTAGGGTTTTAGATATGATTAGGTTTAGATTAGGGTTTGAGGTTTAGGGTTAGAATTAGATTAGGGTTATAGTTTGGGGGTTAGATTAGGGTTTGAGTTAGGGTTAGGGTTAGATTAGAGTTTGAGTTTTAGGGATACAATTAGATTAGGGTTAGAGTTTGAGTTAGGGTTATATTAGGGTTTGATTTTATGTTCTTGGATTAGATTGGAGTTAGAGTTTGAGTTAGGTTTACGTTAGGGTTTGAGTTTTCAGTTATGATTAGATTAGGGTTTGAGTTAGGGTTAGGATTAGATTAGGGTTATGGTTTTAGGACTAGATTAGGGTTTGAGTTAGGATTTGAGTTTGAGTTATAGTTAGTTAGAGTTAGGGTTTGGCTCAGGGTTAGGGTTAAGAAATAGAAATAGAATTATAAGGTTAACAATAGGGGTACATATAGTTAAAGTTTGGGTTAGCAAATTAGGGTTATTGTTATGTAATTACAACTTTATAATTAGGGTTTGAGTTTAAGTTAAGGTTAGATTAAGGTTTTAGCTAGGGTTAGAGTGAGGGTTTGAGTTTGAGTTTGAGTTAGTTAGAGTTAAGGTTTGGCTTAGGGTGAGGGTTAAGAATTAGAATTAGAGCTTTAGGGTTAACAATAGGGGTATAGTTAAAGTTTGGGTTAGCAAATTAAGGTTATTGTTATGTAATTACAACTTTATAATTAGGTTTACAAAACTACCTAGGTTAAATGTATAGGGTGAACAAGGGTTAGAGTTAAGGTTACAGGTGGAATTAGAGATAAGATTACATGATTAAGGTTACAATTAGAGATAGAGTTAGGGTCAGTGTTAGGGTTAGGCTTCTAGAATTAAAGGGTTATCTAGTTAGAGTTTTAGTTTGAGTTAGAATTAGAGTATTTGTTAGGAATAGAATTAGAGTTAGGGTTAGGGTTAGATTAAGGTTTGAGTTACAGTTACAGTTAGATTAGGGTTACAATTCTAGGGTTATATTAGGGTTTGAGTTAGGGTTAGATTAGGGTTAGATTTTGAGTTAGGGTTTTAAATTAGGGTTTGAGTTTGAGCTAGGGCTGATTAGGGTTCAAGTTAGGGTTAAGGTTAGATTTAGGTTAGAGCTTGAGTTATGGTTAGATTAGGGTGTGAGTTTTTAGTTAAGATTAGATAAGGGTTTGAGTAAGGGTTAGGGTTAGATTAGGGTTACCATTCTAGGGTTAGATTAGGATTTGAGTTTGAGGTATAGTTAGTTAGATTTAGGGTTTGGCTTAGGCTTAAGGTTAAGAATTAGAATTAGAGTTCTAGGATTAACAATAGGGGTACATATAGTTAAAGTTTGGATTATCAAATTAGGGTGATTGTTATATAATTACAACTTTATAATTAGGGTTTGAGTTTGAGTTAGGGTTAGATTAGGGTTTGAGTTTGAGTTAGGGTTAGATTAGGATTTTAGTTAGGGTTAGATTAGGGTTAGAGTTAGGATTAGGTTTGAGTTTAAGTTAGTTACAATTAGGGTTTGGCTTAGCGTGAGGGTTAAGAATTAGACTTAGATTTCTCATAAGACTAATATTTTTCTAAATTTGTTTCATAATGTTATACTAATATTTTCTAATATTCTAGGTTAAAATATATTTTCAATATTTTCCAATGTTTTAATAATATTCTAAACTATTGGATTTTTAATATTTTGTAATGTTTTTCTAATATTTTACAATATTTTATAATAATGTTTTAAAAATATTTTCTAATATTTTCTAATTTTCTAGACCAATGTTTTTTAAAAATATTTTCTAATATTTTCTAATTCTTTTCTAATAACACTAATATTTTTCTAAATTGTTTTCATACTGTTATAGTAATTTTTTTCTAATATTCTAAACTATTGATTTTTTAATGTTTTGTAATGTTTTTCTAATATTTTCTAATATTTATCTAATTTAAAACTAATTTTTTTCTAAAATTGATTCCTAATGTTAAATTAATATTTTCTAATATTCTAGACTAATATTTTTTTAATAATTTCTAATGTTTTTCTAATAACACTAAAAAATAATAAACAAATAAAAAATTAGAAATAGAAATTCATATAATTAAATAAAATTAATAAGAAATTAAAATATTAAATTAACACGAAAACATTCTTTGAAAATATTTAAAACATTAAAAAAAATCAAATAATGATATATAAACATACCTGGAATAATGCAAAGACAAGAATCTAGACGAAAATGATGAAAAGTGACACAACTCGATGACCACTCTGATACGTTCACTCCAACATCTTAATTTTTTTTTACATGCCGTAAAAATGAGTAAAAATAAAAACTAGGCCTTTTTAGCCATAAATCGTAAATTTTGTATGTTCACACGAACATATAATGCTCTTATGTTTGTGCGAATGTGTCTTAGTTTACACAACTATGTTCACATGAACATAAGGGTATTATGTGTTTCTGCGAATATAATAAATATGTTTGCACAAATATATGGAAAATGGAAGTTGCATTTTTTCAAATGTTTCATGAATTTTTTTATGCCACTAAAGTAACACCCACTATTCTTTAAGACAACGAATGAGAGAAAATTAAAGATTTTACACAATGACAAAGAATGATTCAAACTCTTAAAATTAACTCCATAAGATTTAATTACATAATAGGAATCAACACTTCAATGCCTCACATTAATCCATTGAATCCATTCAAGGTCTAGATGAAGGTAAACACCTTTTTACTATACAAAATTGAGTGTCTTTTCCAATGAAATACTATATAACCTAATTACTAACTCCTAGATTAGGGCTTGTGTAACTTTAAATATGTCAATCCCTCCTGTCAAGACCTTAAGGTATGGGTTAGGGATCCTTTCAAGCTATTTCCTAGATTTTAGGAAATGTTGTGATCACAACTTTACAAAGTTGCAAAGTTGTCTTGACCAAAGTGTCCTCTCATTCCTCCACTATGTTTCTCCTTGATCATGTTCTCCCTCATGAAACTCCTAGGAATGCACAAGTGACTTCCCTTGAATAATATACCATCTTGAATCATGTAGTCCATGGTCACCTTATCCTATCTAGAGTAACAAGTTTCTTGCAACCCTTCCAAGCCTCTACAAAATTAGTATCCTCGGGGTATAGAGTATTGAGTTCATTAAACCCAAATACTTCAACCTTCTTGTATATTAGTAACATTTTTCTCTTGCTTAAAGCATCTACAACCTTATTAAATATTTCACTTTTATGTTTCAATACAAATGTATATCTATGCAAGAACTCTACCAATTTCAAGAATCCATAATTTATTTTATGTTATTAAATTAGGTTGATAATGCCTGATGATTGGTATGCAAAATAACTTCTTCTAGGAAAAAATAATGCATCCATTTCTTTAAAACCTAAACTATTGTGTAGAATCCCTGATCATAAACATTATACATCTTCTTTGTACCGTTAAACTTCTCACTAAAATATAAAATAGACTTACCTTCTTGTCTATATATAGCTCCAATGGCATTGGTATTGGCATCATAGTCCACTTGGAAAACCTTATTAAAATTATTGATGCGAATAGAAGTTTATTTATCACCTTCTTCTTCAAAAACTCAAAACTTTTTTTTTATCTTGTCTAGTCCACCTAAAATATTTTATATCCCTTGCCATTGTTTCAGTCAACGGTGCACACATAGCATTAAACTTCCTAATGAACCTCCTAAGAAACCTAGCCAAACCATGGAAAACCTCACCTCAGTGATAGACCATGGGGATTGTCATTCTAACATGATTTTCATCTTCGATAGGTCCATTTTCACTAGTAGAATTTTGGGAAATAAATGACTATGTGACTAAAACTTTTAGTCACAAGACTAAAAAATTTAGTCACATGACTAAAAGTGATGAAATTTTTGTAATGTTTTCTAATTTACATGTTAGGTTCTCTTTAATTATGGTCAAGCCTCCCAAGGCTAGAAAATTTCCTTGACGATGTGAAGTCTTATGAGTTCCACCCATATTTACATTTAGAAAATAGTTATGTAGAGTATATAAGAGTCAATGATGTGTTTACCATGAAAATTTGGAGGGAGCTCTAGGGATGCCCAAAGAGGATATTTAGATTGTAAGCTATGGTCGCCATTAGTTAGTTCAAGAGTTATCTTTTCTAGTTCTCATTATTTTCATATTTGCATCTTGTAGCATTTGATGGATACCCCTTGAAGCTACCATGATACCCAAGCAACATGATTGTTTTGATCAAGATCAAGAGACAAGCCATTCAAGTGAATGTGCTAAGTGGGAGTCTAAAGAAGAAAGGTTATGAGTTCCATATGAAAATGGGAGCTTTCAGTTGTGAGTCACATTCTAATGCAAAGGACATGTTAAAGGTGTTTGAAATGAAATATAAATTGGAGATGTATGAAGTTGTATGCCTAGCCAAATGTAGAGAAAAAGGTGAACGAACTGAAAGACAACACCATTACTCTAGTTCCCTCACCTCATAGTAGTCTAGTTCCATCTGTAAGCCCCATACTTCTCCTCCCAAGCAGCCCTCATGTCCAAGTAGTGGACTTAGGAGATGGAGGAAGTAGTGATAGCAATTCCACTAAGTCAAATGAAGCAGCCAAGAAGACTGTAGAGACACAGAAAGGCCAAGAGTCCTCAAAGCTCATTTTTCAAGCCAAAAAAAATCCCTTCTCTTTGATAGCGAAAGAAATCACTCTGGTTGAAAGGAAAATGTTTAGCATAGAGTCTCTTGGGATGGCCTTAAAGGTCATAGGCATAGGTTCATGGTTGGAAGATACTCTAGATAGGAAGAGGAGGAAAGATGAAGGTGCTCCCAACAAGGCTACCTTATCCCTTGCTATTGATTCTAGATCTATATTGACTAAGGTTAAGAAACAAAAGACCTTGTCTATCCTTAGTAAAGACCCTAAAATAGGGCATTTAACAATGGAGATAGTGAAACCCATTAAAGAAGAAGGATTGAGGATATGACTATGGATGATTTCACCATGCATTTAGTAGATCTTTGGGAAGCTAGACATGACACCAAAGTTGGCTTGTGGAAGTCCACAAATGAGGTGATTGAAGGACAACTCAAAAGCATTAAGTTGTCAAAGGTCTAGATGAAAGAAGAAATATAGGAATTGAATAGTTTCATAAGGCAATTAATCACCCCTTTGGAAAACATTTCAAAGATGCCCATTACTAGAGATCCCACAGCTGCAAATGTATAGACACTTATCTCTCAGCTCATAGAAGATAAGCATTTTGGGCAAATCAATAGAGTGGAGTGAGAAGATAAAGGCAAAAGGACTCTCCATTATAGACTAGATTGGTAACACCATATTAAGATTGGAAATAGAGAAGTATCACATATCATCAAATAGGGCCACATTGGCTATAGAAAAGTTCAAGAGTGATAATTGTGTTTCTTTGTTGAAGATGATCATCCATATAAAGGTAAAGGATGTTGTTGAAGTAAGGATTTTACCTAAATGAGATGAGCCCCTAGTTGAGTGGTTTTAGAGTATGCAATTCAAACCTAAAATGATCATGGCAGTAGAAGAGGGACTTAAAGAAACTAAAGTCAAAGTAAAAAAGGAGTAGGATGAAGATTATGAACTACTAAGAGGTTTTCATTTGAAATCACAGTCCAGTGGGTAAGGGAAGGTAATTATTGGAGTAACTATGACGTAGAAAAATTTCTCAATTTCATAGATGATCTGACAAGAATGACTTCTAGTTGCTAGGACAAATTTTTTGAGCTTCAGAGGCTTGGTGGATGTGTGCACGTGATCATGGAAGAATTATAAGACCAGTTCAGTACCATTAAGGATCTGGCCCTAGAGCATTCTAAATGGCTCTTGAGATATATCAATGTACACATCCATAAGCATAAAGAGCTTATTCCAATCATTGTTTTAGCCAAAGCCTATAGGGCAAAGGCAAAAAAGAGAAAGACAGAAAAGTGATTCCACTTTTGTGATGTAATCATTGTAATAGATGAACTGGCTCCTTTCCATTTTTCATTTTTGAGGAGATGAACTAATTGAACTTCCATTGTAATGGACATCTCAGAATCCTATATGTATTATAATGAAAGATTAATAAAAGGTCAAATAATTTTTGGTGTGAAGTACTTGATGTTGCAAAGTCAATTGAATGGTATTTCTATATCAATTATTTTCTATTCCATTTTGGATAGTTGTTAATTACTTGTTTTTTCTCTTTATTCTGGGGTTAAATGAGGAACAAACAAAGTTTTATTCCCTTGTTTTAACAATGAGCTGAATATGATAATTATTTTCATTATAGGCTTAAAAGAGATCCTTTAGATGTTTTCATTCAATTTAATCTCTTATGCAATTTAGTTTCTAGATAGATCAATCAGACTTTGTGCATACTAGCTATGAGTTCATAAGATGTGTGAGTTCAAACATAACTATCCCTCGAAATATCATTTCTTGCTTGAGTTAAATCCCTTATAGGTTTGGCCTAGTTTACCTCTCTTGTTCTTTGGTTAAGAACATACCTTGTTCAAATTTAGGAGTAAACAAAATTCATTGTAAATTTCACAATAGGGAGTTGTACCTAACAATTCAGAGGAAAGTAAGTCTTCTTAGAAGCAACTTTCCAACTATTGTAATAAAATGTTGTTTACAAATTAGGGCATTGAAGAGTTAAAATTAGAAAGAGAAAATTTGTTTACCAGCAAATTTTTGGTGACTCTACTAGGGATACAGATAGTTAGTTGATTAAATAGGCATTTAACATGAGGGAAAATGGTAATACCTCATGAAAACATATTTCTAATACTCCAACTTGATCTTGGGTTTCAATATGACCAAGAAGACATAATCTCATCCCTTAATACATTTTTTTGGAAAAAAAGGAGGAACTCTAAACATTACAATAATGCTACCCAAATATTGGAAGAAGAAAAATCTAGAGTAGAAGCATTAGAAAGGGTTGTTCAGAGGAGAGAGATCTAAAGGGTAGAAAGACAATCAAGATGTGAAGCTCAAAGACAAAATTAATCTAGCACCCTAGAACAAACAAGGTTCCTAAAAAGTACCAAAGAATAGGGTGGGAAGGACCCTATTTTTGATAAGCTCACAGAACATGGTTTTCCCATCCTAGATATTCCTAAGCAAAAAGGTGAAAGGAAAAGTCATAGTAGACCATCTTCACCTATTAGAAGTCAAAGTTCTTCATATACCACCTACCAAGTATTGGCCTTGCATAGAGTAACTACTCCCCCAATTATCAATTTTCCACCATACACTGCTAGAACAATTATGGTTGATCCTTGGGCTGCAATAATAGGGCCATTAGCACTAACAACCTATCACCCACTCCCAGCTAATTAAAGGAAGAATTTCTCTAAATTTTTATGTGATGGGAAGGTTACCATAGATGAACATATTAAGGCCTTCTTCATAGCCTATGGGTTGCTGATGAAGATTTTGTTGTAAGTTTATTTGTAGAAACCTTGATAGAAAGTGCAATAGATTGGTTTTATCATCTAGACGATGGCTCAATCACCAATTGGGATACAATAAGAGTGACCTCTGGAACTAGGTTTAAGACTGCAAAAGATGAACATGTCTTGTTAACATAGTTGACATCCATTTTAAAACAACCCATCATGAGCATGAGAGACTTTGTTGCAACTTTTAATAAGATCACTAGCAGGATCCTGACAGCTGATAGACCTACTGTTGGCAATTTGAAAACATTCTTTATAAGATATCAATTATGATTTAAGAAGGTCTCATCCCCTATATTTAGTAGATGCACAAAAGGAAGTGGTTGAATTTGAAGATGACCTAATTTCTGCTAGGAAGTAGAAAAGGGAACTCCAAACCAAGGGAAGTTCCAGCCATACCACCTCATCTGATGAATTGATTCAAAAGTTATCAAATGAACTAGTGGTAGTGAAGAGATAGTTATTGGAGTTAAATAAATCTTACTAGAAAAAATATCAAAACCCACCGGGAAGAAATAACAATGAAAAATTTCTACAACTTATAGGGTCACAACCAAGATTGGTGATTGAAGTGGAATTGAAGAAAGGGAACATGTGTGTGTTTCATTTGACAATAGATCATGATAGTGAAAGCTGCCCAAAAATTGCTCGTATGATGTAGTTTTTATCCACTAATGAGTTAAGCATCACAACCCCCTACCCTAAGTTAGATTCATACTCAAATGGTAACTCTAGAAACTTATTCTTTGAATATGAATCCAATTATAAGCCAAAGGGTGAATGCTATATGACTATTGGTGAAACGTCATACACAGTACTAACCTGAGGTCAAAAACTCAAGAAGTCATACTCTAGTCATGTTCCAAGAAATGACCCCAACTTTTCATCAAATAATATTCATATTGATCAAGAAGCATAAACATCTCAAATAGGTAAGGACAAGACCCCTTTTGATTTCATCAAATTCTATGAAGAGTCAAAAATTCAAATCTCCCCTATAGATTATTTAAAATCTCATACCTTTGAGTTGAAAAGATTGGTAGATCATTGTAAAAGGAATGCTTTAGGTTTGAATCATAATGTGACTATTAAAGAAGGGAATGAAACTTTGACATCTAACCTATTTAACCAAGAGGATTCCACTATCCTAGCAACCTCTCCCACACAAAAATAGTACCCATTTTACATTTCATTGTATATTAATAGATGCAAATTGAGCAATTGCATAAGAGATTCAGGTGTTTGAAGCAATGTGATGCCTTATTCTATAGCTAAAGCCTTGGGTCTCACTCTCACAAAAGTTCATAGAAGGTGTTATTCTATGGATGCCAAAAAAGTCCCCTTGCTTGGACAAATCAAAGATGCTCAAGTAGCCTTAGCTTCTGATCTAGAAAAGAAACTATTATTGACCATCTTGGTTACAGATATCTTGGGAATCTATGGTCTTCTCTCAAGCATGAGTTTTTGCCGAGATTTAGGAGGAGAAATAAAACTCAACTAGTCTCAAGCAATTATCCCCATAGGGATTAGGAAAGTTAAATTAGAACCTAAGGAAAAGGAAAAATTTATTGTCTTAAAGTTAGAGGACCATAAAGCATAAGTCCTTTATCAAGAATTAGAGTTTGGCAATTACATGTTGTTCACTAAAGATACCCTGAATGGACAAGGAATCAAAAATCTAGAACCAAAAATTCTTGGTGAAGAAAAAGAATCTTTGTCTATATGGACATTAGAATTTGATGGACATTGTTCTTCTTCAGGATCTAGCGCAAGTGTAGTGTTAATACCTCCTGAAGAAGAACCTAAACCCATGGCTTTCAAATTGGAATTTTAAAACACTAATAACACCGTAAAGTATGAAGCCTTACTCCTTTGAATAATAGCCACAAAGGAAAAAGGAGTAAAGATCCTGAAAGCTCAAGCTAATGAAGAACTTATTGTGATACAAATTAAAAAGTAATACTCTGTGAAGAACCACAAGTTGAAAAACTTTAGAAAGAAAGTTTGGGATGAAATAGAAGGCCTGGATGCTTTTGCTATTGAAGTAGTACCCAGGGAAATGAACACAAAAGCTGACTCCTTAGCTATTTCCATTTCCTTACTGCTACCTCATCTTGAATTCAAAGATAAGAAATACTAGATTGAGATTGTGTATCGAGCCTCTGTTCCAGACAACATAGAATCTTGGCAAGTCTTTGAAGATGACAAGAGTTTGCAATTGTTATTAGAAAATGACACAGTTACTTGAAAACACTTAACAAAGGAAAACAACCATAGAGACCTCAAATTTGAGCAAAGAGATGATCAAACTAATGAAGTCCAATTGTGAGGTAATATTATTCCTCCATACTTTGTGTCTTTGGAAAGACTATTTAATAAGCACGATTCTTACATTAAGAAAAAGAAAATTGAAAAAAGTCCCACTATAGGTGAGTATGAAGAGGTTAATATAGGAGATAATCATAGTCCCAAAATGATTAAAATTGGAACGTGTTTTTCACCTGAAGGGAAAGAAGCTACTAGACAACTTTTCATAGAATACCAAGATGTATTTTTTTGGAGCTATGAAAATTTGAAAAGTTATAGAGGTGGGAAGGTAAAACATCAAGTTCCTCTAAAGCCTAATGCAGTTCCCTTTTGATAGAAACTGAGGAACTATAATCCTCAAGTAGCTAATGCTATATTTAGGGATGTAGACAAGATATTAAAAGATAGGAATATCTATCCCATTCATCATTCCACCTAGGTAGCCAATATAATGCCAATTAGAAAGAAAAATGGAGAAATAAGGATTTATGTTGACTTTTGGAATTTGAACCTGGCATCTTTGAAGGACAATATTTCTCTTCCCAACATGGATTACCTATTACAAACAATAGCTAGGACTGAAATGATGTCCATGCTTGATGGTTTCTCAGGGTACAATCAAATAGAAGTAGAGGATAAAGATCAACATAAAACAACCTTCACTACTCCATGGGGTACGTTTGTATACCATAGAATGCCTTTCAGAATCATTAATGCTAGTGCCACATTTCAAAGATGAATGAGAAAAATATTTTTTGATTTAAAAGATTGGATTATTGTTATATACTTAGATGATCACACTATGTTTTCAAAGAAAAGAAAGAACCATATCGAAGATTTGAAGAAGGTATTGCAAATGTGTCAAGAACATAGAATCTCCCTAAACCAAAAAAAATCTATTTTCTGTGTTACAGAAGGAAAGCTTTTGGGTCATATAGTTTCCCAGGAAGGTATTAGAATTGACCCAGAGTGGGTAGAGGCCATTCAAAGGTTAAGCTTGCTAGAAAATAAAATAGGAGTTAAGTCATTCTTTGGACAAGTAAATTTCCTCAGAAGATTCATTCTAGATTTTGCAAAAACTACTAAATGTATTCTAGATATGATGAAAGGGAATTCAAATTTTAAATGGAATGAGGCTAGAAAACAAGCTTTCCAAAACATAAAGACTGCCATTGCTAATGCTCCAATATTATGTTATCTAGATTATAAACTAGATTTCATCATTTACTATTATGCCTTTGAACACACCTTATCAGCAATCTTAATGCAAGACAACAAAGAAGGAATACAAGCCCTTGTAGCTTTCATGAGCATACCTCTGAAAAATCATGACTTGAAATACTCACAAATTGAAAAATATGCCTTTGCAGTAGTCAAAGCAATGAAGAATTTTAGATTCTACATCTTGCACTCACATTATTTGGTTTATATGTTCCAAACATAGCAGTAAAAAGTATGTTGACACAACAAGATGTAGGGTGTAATTCTAGAGGGATGTGGATAGCAAAAAAATAAGACTATGATATTGAAATCAAGCCTACTAAGCTAGTGAGAGGTAATGCCTTGTGCAAAGCAATTATAGAAAATAGAATTGTTGAATAAATAGAGCAACCGGGAGAAAAGTAGTTAGTATTAGTAATAGGCATGCAACATTCTTGGTTTGAGAATATTACTTACTTACTGACATATGGAGAATGTCTAGAAGGCATGTTAACAAGACAGAGAAGATATATATGAAGTTGAAAGTAGCTAAATATGTAATTTGGGATGTCAAATTTTTTAAGAGGGCTATAGATGGTACTTTTATCTAATGCATCAACAAACATGTGAGACTATCATATGATAGAACAAAAAACAAATAGACTAACTCTCTTTCTACAAAAACTACTCTTCTTCAAATTAATTAATAATATTTCTTCCCTTAACCTCTCAAAGACTCTATGAATGTGAAAAAAATGCTCAACTACTACCTTAGTAAAAATCAAAATATCGTCCAAATGGACAATAACAAAATTTTCCACAAATTTCTTCAGTAGCTTGTTTATAAGTTGTATGAAGGTGCTCAACACATTGGTTAGTCTAAAGGGCATGACTCACCACTTCTATAGACCATAATTCATCTTGAATCAAGTCTTCCATCCATCTCCCTCTTGGACATGTATCTAGTCATAACCACCCTTGATATCTATCATTGTAAAGTATTGAGCTCTACTCATGTAGCCTATAAGATCATCCATCCTTTGGAGGGGAAATTATTAATTAATGGTTATCTTGGTTATAACCCTAGAGTATGTACATATCCTCCACTCTCAATCCTTCTTTGGTGCTAATAAACTAGGTAATATACATGGACTTGGCCTCTCTCAAATTATAACATTCCTCAAAAGTCCTTCAACTTATCTATTCAACTCCTCAATCTTAGTAGGAGTTATCTATTGAGCATTCCTATCAGGAAAATTGGTTCTAGGACTATATCTATTTGATGAATAATTTTTCTTACCGGTGAAAACCCCTCAAGGACATTATAAGATATGATATCTCCATACTCACTTAAAAGACTTGAGATCTCTACTCAAACTTTGCAACCATCTTCTTTAGCCACTTGAGGAATTAAAGAATAACACAAGGGCTAATGTTTCACACCATCCAAAAACTTTCTACCATAAAAAGACATACCCTATCACTACCATATAACTATTTGCATGACTATCATGAATTCCATGCCTATCATATTGCCACAACCTTCTCAACTAAAAATGGCATACATCCATTGGTATGATATCACAAAACACCTCATCATGGTAGCTTCCAATCTTTAACTTCACCAAGAAATATTCACTGACTAGGACCTTGTGGTCATCCTTTACAAAAAAAATCTAGTGTGGGTGTGGGTTTTTCTCCCTCTTGATCTTCAACTTTGTGAACATATCCTTTGAAACCAAATTTCTAGTGCTTCCACCATCACTAATCACATTACAATATTTTCCCTTAAACATACACTTGGAACAAAACAAACTCATTATTTGTCCAAGTTCACTCTTACCACTCAAAAAGAATCTTTTATTTGTAAGGACCTATCCTCTTTAAACATATTTTGAATGTGATGACTTGGAATCTTCATCCACATTAGTAACCCTTATCTTCACTTTAGCTCTCCTATTTCTCCTTCCTTGGCATTGAGAGAATTCATAAGCTCAATGGTCTTCTTATGCACAATGAAATTATATTCATGGAAGTATCATCTTCCTCTACCTCTTCTTATTTGGTATCCATAATTGTGATCATGGGAGCACTCAAAATCATCAGTCCTCTACTTTTAGCTAGTATCCACATCTTCATTTTTATTTTGGTCCTCATTTTTGCCTCCCAAACATATACCACTGAACCTTCCTGCTTGGCCTCAACCTCTTTTCTTTTCATTAACATTTTTTTTTACCTTCTCAACTCGCAAGGAAAACTAGTATGTCTCTTCAATGCTGGTGATTCTAAAAAAACTTAGCTACTTGTGAATGTTAGGTTTTAACACATCAAGATAAAGAGAAACCTTATCCTTGCTAGCTTTTTTATGTCGTATCTTGATAAGAAATCAGTATGACTCCTTTTTTTATTCCTCTTTCATATTCATGAACAAATAAAGCTCATGCTACACAAGAATTAATTGTTTCTTTATTGTGTTAACCATGTAGTCAACCCTTGTGACTTTATCCTTTCTTCCTCTATTCCTCTCTATTTGAATCTCTTGCCATTTTATTTTTGTATGAACTTCCAGTCTAACCTTTGAAAACTTAACCCTATTAGGGTCCTCAATATCTTCATACTCAAATTATTTCTCCAATTCATTGATCTAGCAAATCAACTCCTCTGGGTTAAGATTTCCTAAGATCATGGGAACCTCGAGTTTAGGTCTTTATCCCAGTATGAAAATGACCCTAAAAATATTGTCTTCCTCTTGGTTCAAGACTTTATCTTCTTCTCATTTCTATACAATATTTCTCTCTTCTTAATTTTCCTCCTCACTTCCATCCATTAACATGAGATTTGGTCATCTATGAATCTCCTCTTATACTACTCACACTTGGCTCTATAGGTCTCTAACCTGTGTGGTCACACCTTTGGTTCTTCAACCACAATTTCTTTAGGAAGGAATTTTCCCACTCTCTCACACCCCACAACCATACTCTCCTAGTGCAAACTACCTTATAATCATTGATTTGTCTACACACTTAGGAACTCCTACTCTGATACCACTTGATGAGGAAGTAATGCAAGAAAAAATGAACACAACAAGAAACAAAAGTTTTATTGTCTACAATAAGAATCTACTACATAAATTCCATTAAAAAAAGACTCAACTACATGCCCTATGGGCTTATAAAATTATAAGATTCTTGAGAAAAACCCTACCAATAGTACCTTCTTCAATACTCCACCAAAAACTATCTTTACATCACAAAATGCACCATAAGTATCTTTATTTAGGTTTAGGACTAGGAATACATTTTACATTGCACTATTTGGGTTCCCACCACCAAAAAAGAAGGTTATAAAATTCTAATTAGAAGATGATGCAAAATTAGATGATTCTAGAAAAGGTAGTCCAACTACTCAGAGGCATAAACTTTCATTTGGGACTCCAATTGACAAATGTTTTACATTTCTATAAATCTCTCTAAAAACTCTATATGACTATGGGCCTCCTTTGGCTCCCCCCTCCCACTAGCCCCTTGCACCACCCTCACACCCCACCTCCGCATTTTTCAAGGCCTCATGAGGTCATTTAGTGGCTCAAAATGGGATCCAAAGAATTATTAGGAGGTTTGTAGGCAAGTTAAAACTACAAATTTCAAAGCATGAAATCTTTTGACTATAATATTCAAACTAATGTAAATATTATTCTCAATTTATTTTCATTGGTTTGGAAGAATGATTTATGTTGATGCAATTGTCTTTTTTTGTTATTGAAACTAAGTATTTTATTTGTAAGTGATGTTAGAAATCCTCTCAAGCACCATATTTCATTCATTGTTTTTTTGGAAAAATATATGGTAAAATATCCGAAAGCCTTTGCAATATATCTTTAGTTTTATGGAATAGTAGTTGATAATCTATATTTTGATGATCAAAATTTAGAGAGATTATGTGGTTATGTTGAAGTCAATATATATTCATGTCAAATATAATTATGTAATCTAATCCCTGATTTTTGTATATGTTATTTATTTAAATAAAATAACAATTTTCATCAGTGTTATGATGCCCATTTATATCATTTTATATGATATTTATGATAGAGATTCTATATTACCAATGATTTTTGCGAAGAACAAAGTGACGGTCTCATTCGACAAGAGATTCATTAGTCCTATACTATTTTTTTAGGAAATATCATCACAAATTATAGTTTGATGATGATAGATGTCTAGGAAGGTGCTCACTTTTCAAATAGCATGTACTATAAAAAATTTGATGGCCTGTCATGATTTGCAATAGTATATGTGTCATAGTTTTTTTGACCTTTTCATGGTTTGTGATGGGTATAGTCATCAAAATTGCGATGATAACTCCATCCATCCCAATTTTTGACATAATAGTTCTTTGATGCCTTGTAGTGTCACCATTCCAATAGCTACCCATCAAAATGCCAATAGTTAGTCATCAGAAAAAGATGCAATGAATATACTAGTACCAATTTTACATTTCCATAATCTAATTCATCAAGTGTCCATACTTATCAACACTCTCTTCCATCCATTCTCTTCTTCATCCTTCAATCAACAATACATTCTTCAGATGATTTGGCATGTTACTAAATTAGTACAATGCCTTAGAATTTTAGATTTAACATCAATGACAACATAACAACTGATTTGACTCTTTCACATACATTATCTCCCTTATCCGTTGCATGATTAGTTGGATCTAACATCTCCGTGCATACAAGTGATCTTGGCTTCATGAAGTTGGATTGTAAATTTATATATATAATAGCTAAGATAACATCAATATAAGGGACATAATATGCATAAACAAATCAATACTACTTTAACATATGGGACTTGCAAACATTCCAATGTAGTTGTGATATTGCGATTAGGATTTAACTATGTAGATTTTGTGCAAAACTCATTGACTCATGTTTCAATGAGTTTGACTAAAAAATTGCATTCATTAAATCCTTGTAGTAATATCACAATTTGACTTGAAATGAAAATGTATCTCTTACTTATCAATTCTAATGTAGATGAATTGGAAATGCTTGAAATTGTGAATTTGGCAATAATTATACATGGGACAAAAGTTAAACACCATAATATTTAGGACATTGCACTACTATTCATAAGCAAGCAAAACATGTGCTACCAAGGAGGATATTTTCCAAATACCCTTAATGTACACAACTATATGTTATCATGAAAGAAAAAACTAGTGCTTACAATAATTATAAACCACAATAAGTGTCACATAAAATAAAATATTTTGTATGTAATTAAAATTGATGCCACTTATTGTATGATACTTACAATGAGTGAAATCTCAATTATCAAGGTGAATAAAAATTCATTAATTTTTATAAGTAAATATTTGCATATTTTATAATTATAATGAGAACACTATTTTTTAGAGTAAATTATAAATTAAAATAAAGCACATTTTAAATTATATTAAGTTATATATAATTTCATATTGGCTAACTATTGAACCTTTTACAAGTACTTGTTGAAATGTCTTAATTAGAAGAGTTCTTCTAAGAGTGGGGGGGGGTGGGGGTGGTGAATTAGAAGTATTGTTCTTTTAACAACTTTTAATCCCTTAATAACATATAACTGAAATGAACATGCATGCATATAAACATTAAGCAGTCATGAGAAACAAACTTGCATCACTACATAACACTTGAGATTAGTAACCCAGAAATCCTCCAGGAATAAGAAGGTAAAATTGGGGTGGGGATGATACCCACAAAATCACTACAGCAATAATTTTTAACCACTTTTGATGGTTTGCCCTATTAAAGGCTTGCCCTGTTAAAGGCTTTACACTTTGTCAATAGTGACTTGGTTAAAGGCTTTACAAACACTTTACATGAAGTGTTACCTTGTTAAAGGATTTAATCAACTTTTTAAAGGCTCTACAACATAGCTATTAAGCTAACCTATCAATATAGGGTTTCCTTTCTAATACAATGGCTAAAGAGTATTAGGTACAATAAACCTGATAGCTTACAATCCTTGATTGCTAAATACAGGCACTTGATCTGCTCTCTCTAATCTTGAGTCTCTGAAATCTGATATCTGTTTGTATCCCTTACTTTGTTCTGATCAACTAAATTTCTAACTGCTACTCTCTTCCTCTAATTCCTTTTAATCTTCATTCTAAACTCCACTATATTTTCCTCATACTCCTTCATCCATTCATAATACAATGAGATTTTGTATTTATTATAAAGAAATTCAAAGACTTAGGGTTAAGTGTGGATCTACATTCCATATTGATTCTCTATTTCTCATTCATTCCTTGCACTTTTGTTATTGGTTGCATGCCTTCTTCATTTTTCTAATTGCTTGCATGTGGTTTGCATAGGAGAAATAAAACATTCGACCTTATCTGTTTGTTCCTTCTAGATCCTTCAATGTTGGCCATAAAAATAGTTTACATATGAATTAGTGAAGTTACACACTCATATGTGCATTCTGTGTTACTCGACACTTACTAATTGATGATGCTCAACACATCTAACAAAACTATCTCACTTAGCTCCTGTTGCATTTCTATTTTGCTCGGCATCGTCTATGACTGAGCACTTAAATATCACTCGGCTCTTGTATCATACTTAGCAGTTGATCTTCACTTGGCACTTGAAGGCTACTCGGCACCTAAAGATCACTCAACACTTGTTGGATTTCTTGACTCGGCACATGTTGTGGCTTGGCATGCATAGTGTGCTTGGCTTCAACATAGAGAGTGGTTAAGTGTGTTGGAACTCAAATTTCAAAACCATTCTGAGACTAACAGTACTAGTATATAATTATACATAGTTAAAGTTATAGGGTGAAGTTTTCGAAGTTTACTAGCATAAATATAATTCATAAAAAATGTTTAAAGTAAATTAATCTAAGACATTAACATATCTAAATATAATTTATGATTATATCCTAATATTATGCCCAATGTAAAATCCTTGAATTTAATTGAATTTAATTAGCATAGATATCATGTACACACACTCCATTAGTGTTACTCCTAATAATTCTTATTCTAACTGATTTGGTATTTCTTATATTAATTAGAGAATTATTCATTTCTTAAATCATTTTAAAATTATTTTTCCATAGTCTAACATATTTTTAAAAAAAATCTGTACACAAAATATTAACAGGATAAATATAGTAAATATATTGGTCATAACAATAAATTACATTAATATTATTATTTTTTATATTTGTTGTATTTTGATAAAGTATTATTTTCTTAGTCAATGTCTAGAAGAGGAATGGATGATGAGATGAATGATATGATTCAGTAAAGTTGACTATTTAATTTGGTGAGTCAGAAGGTCAAAAGACACCATTGGCCCTTCATTTTTCCATCCCAATGACCTCTTTGATCTTCCACGTTGTGAGAGCTATAGAATTCTGACCAACTATACATATATAAGTAAAATTTGGTTTCAAAATTAGTAGTAGTGTCTTTATTTGTTTTTTTCATATTGTTTTCAGTTTGCACATAAATATGGAAATTTTTCTTTTTAAAGGATGAAGTGCACTTGAATCTCAAATTCAAGACTTCAACTCCTATACTTGATAACTTATAAATTGCTTTTCTATGTAACATTATAAGTTTGAACATCAATCTTCTTTTGGTAAACAACTAACGTGTCACAACATTCAATGAAAATGTTATTCAATTGGAGATACCTTGTTGCTACAAGTTCAAGGTCTAGATGAAGGCAAACACCTCTTTGTTATACAAATTTGAGTGTCTTTTCCTGCAATACCATACAATATAACAACTAACTCCTAGATTAGGGCTTGTCTAACCTTAAAAATGTCAACCCTTCCTATTTAGAACTTAAGGTTTGGGTTAGGGCTCTTTTCAAGAAATTTCCAAGATTTTAGGAAATGTTGTCATCGCAACTTTGCAAAGTTGCAAATTTGTCTTGAACAAAGTGTCCTCTCATTCCTCCACTATGTTTCTCCTTAATCATGTTCTCCCTCATGGAACTCTTAGGAATGCACAAGTAATATCCCTTGAATAATATACCATCTTGAATCGTGTAGTCCATGGTTACCTTGTCCTATCTAGTGTAACAAGTTCCTTGCAACCCTTCCAAGCCTCTAAAAAATTAGGATCCTCGGGGTATAGAGCCTTGATTTTATTAAACTCAACTACTTTAACCTTCTTTTATATTAGTAACATTTTTCTCCTTCTTAATGCATCTACAATCTTATTATTTATGTCACTTCTATGTTTCAATAAAAATGTATAGCTATGCAAGAACTCTACCGATTTCAAGAGTCTCTAATTTATTATATCTTGTTAATTTAGGTTTATAATGCATGATGATTAGTATACAAAAAAAATTCTTCTAGAAAAAAATAATGCTTCCATTTCTTTAAAACCTAAACTATTGTGTAGAATCACTGATCATAAACATTATACTTCTTCTTTGCACCAGTCAACTTCTCACTAGAATATGAAATACACATACCTTCTTGTATAAATATAACTCCAATGGCACTTGTGTTGGAATCACAATCCACTTCGAACACACTATTCAAATTATGGATGCTAATAGAGGTTTCTTTGTCACCTTCTTTTTCAAAAACTCAAAACTTGTTTTATCTTGTCTAGTCCACTTGAAATATTTTATATTGCTTCCCATTATTTCAATCAAGGGTGCACAAATAGTATTGAACATCCTAATGAACTTACTAAAATCCCTAGCCAAACTATGGAAAACCTCACCTCAGTAGTAGACCTCAGGGATTTCCATTCTAACATAATTTTCACCTTCTATAGGTCCATTTTGAGACCATCATATGATAGGACAAACACAAAATAGATTAATTCTAATTGTAAAAAAGATATTCTTCTTCAAATTAATCAATAATCTTTCTTCCCTCAACCTCTCAAAGATACTATGAATGTGAAAAAAAAAGTTCAACTAGTGCCTTCCCAAAAATCAAAATATCATTCAAATACACAATAACAAAAGTTTCCACAAAGTTTTTTAGTAGCTCCTACGTGAAGGTGCTCAGCACACTGGTTAGTCCAAAGGGCTTGAATAACCACTCATATAGATCATCCTTCATATTGAATGGATTCTTCCATCCATCTCCCTTTTGGACCTGTATCTAGTGACAACCACTCTTGATATCTATCTTTGTAAAGTATTGAGCTCTAGTCTAACAAACTATAAGATCATGCATCATTTGGAGGGGAAATTTTATTTTATGGTTATCTTTTTTATAGTCCTAGAGTATGTACATATCCTCCACTCTCAATCCTTCTTCGGTGATAGTACTCTAGATACTATACATGGACTTGGGCTCTCTAAAATCATAACCTTCCTCAAAAGTCCTTCAACTTGTCTATTCAACTCCTCAATATTTGTAGGAATCATCCAATGAGCATTCTTGTTATAAAAATTGGTTCTAGGGATTATATCTATTCAATGAATAATTTTTCTTGCTAGTGGAATACCCTCAATGACATTATAAGTTATGATATCTCCATACTCACTTAAAAGACTAGAGATCTCTACTCAAGCTTTGTGTCCATCTTCTTTAGCCACTCGAGGTATTAAAGAATAACACAAGTGCTAATGTTTAACACCATTCAAAAACTTTCTACCATAAAAAAGGCATATCCTAGCACTACCATATACCTTTTTTTATTACTTCATTTGGTGTTTGAACTTGTGACAAAATCCATCATTTTTCAGACAATAACTATTTTCACAACCATCATGCATTGCATGGCTATCATATCGCCACAACCTTCTAAAAATAAAATGACTTACGTCCATTGGTATGATATCATAGAGTACCTTATCGTGGTAGCTTCCAATATTTAACTTCACCAAGCACTATTCACTTAATAGGACCTTGTGGTTATCCTTCACACAACAACTCCAGTATGGGTGTGGGTTTTTCTCCCTCTTGAGCTTCAACTTAATGACCATATCCTTTGACACAAAATTTATAGTGCTTCCAACATCAATAATTACATCAAAATATTTACCCTCGGACTTACACTTGGAACAAAAAAAACTCATGTGTTGTCTAAGTTCACTATTACAACTCAACAAGAATCTTTTATTTATCAGGACCTCTCCTCTATAAACATCTTTTGAATGTGATGACTTGGCATCTTCATCCATACCAATAACCCTTATTTTCACTTTATCTCTCCTATTTTTCCTTCCTTAGCGTTGACAGGATTCATAAGCACAATGGTCTTCCTCTCCATAGTGGAAATATATTCATGGAAGTATCCTCTTCTTAGACATTTTCCTTTTCCTCTATCTCTTCTTCTTTGGTGTCCATAATCATGACCATGGGAGCACTTGAAACCCTTAGTCCTCTAGTTTTAGCTAGTACCCACATCTTCATTTTTATGTTGATCCTCATTTTGGCCTAAAAAATATATACCAATGCACCTTCCTCCTTAGACTCAACCTCTTTTCTTTCCATCAACATTTTTGTTTACCTTCTCATTAACTTGCAAGGAAAAGTAGTATGTCTCTTCAATGCTGGCAATTCTAATAAAACTTAGCTACTTCTAAATGCTAGGTATTAATAGATCAAGATAAAGGGAAACCTTATCCTTGTTAGCTTTTGCATGTCGTATCTTGATAAGGACTCAGTATAACTCCTTTTTGCATTCCTAAAAATATATTCCCACTTTCTTTAAATCTTACATCTTTTTGGTGTGAATATAGGTATTTACTATTTACACTTTACTTAAGTTTACTTAGGTTAGTGCATTATTTTATTATTTCTCTTTATGAGACACATAGGAGTTTGTGCATCTTTTATAGTTGTCATATAGACAACATAGAAGTATGCAACTCTAATTATGCACATGGTGTCTACACCATAGGAGTTTGCATCATTCACTAAGTTGTCATGTAGACAACAGAGTTTTTTGCACTCCTAATTTAGCACATGCTATCTACAACACTGATGTGCATGATTCACCTTTGTAGGCTTATCCTCTCATCATCGCACTTACTTTCATGCATAATGGAGGATAACCCATATCTGGTGGACATGTACCTGGTTTTTGGACTTATCATGATGCTGATTCTGAGGCATTCTACATGCATCTTAGAGGCCTTTATATTGAGGCACTCCTAGTGTACTTGTACATAGAATTGAATACTGTACAGTTATTTTGATCATACTCTGGTCTAATTTGTGCTTGTGTTTTGAGTTCCTTGGTCTTGCGTAATTTTTCCCTAAGGCAAATTCTTACATGGTATCAGAGTTGAGGGAGATACTCATCACATAGCCATTGCAGACCTCATTTCTTCATCTCTTTAAGGGAGCCGATTTAGATCCAGAGAATTAATTGCAATTGGGAGCATCTAGAGCCGAAGTGGACCTCGCCATTACATCTGGAGTAGTGACCTTGACTTGCAAGACACCACCTTCACAGGGTCAACAAACAGTTGAGGACATGTTCATCTTCTTCCATTAAACCTTGTTGGGCATAGTAGACCCTTGATGCAAAAGGTTCATTGGTGGGAAATCCTTCAGACACTTGGAGGACTAGGTCATAGCACAAGTCATTTCCACATGCATACATAGCCATTGCTTTAGATCCACAGTCTTTTAAGGAAGCATCAGAGATTCCAGAATAGGATGCAACTATGGAGGAAGAATACAATTCATTGATGAAAAATAACACATGGGACTTAGTTCCCATTCCTAAGGGAAGAAAAGTGGTTCAATGCAAGTGGATCTATCAAACCAAATTTGTAGCGGATGGAAGTATTGATAAACATAAAGCTAGACTTGTTGCAAAAGGTTTCTCGTGAGTTCCAGGTATTGACTATAAAGAGACTTTTGCACCAAGTGCCAAGATGAACTCCATTCACTTGACACTAGCAATTTTTGTAGCTCAAGGATGGGTTGTACACCCGATGGATTTTAAGAGCACATTTTTGAATGGTGACCTTCATGAAGAAATTTATATGGAGCAGCCATCGAGGTTCGTATAGGATTCTACTATGGTTTCCAGATTAAAGAAGTCTATTTATGGTTCAAAGCAGGCTTCTTAGGCTTGGTATGCCAAAATGGATTCATTTCTCCTCTCAGTTGGTTTCCAAAGATGTCATTCTAATTAGAATGTTTACATTCTTTAGCAAGATGACTCTCACTTGATCTTAGTGCTTTGTGTCGATGACTTGATCATTACAGGGAGCACTACATCCATTATAGCGAGTGTCTAGACCTATCTACAGGATAGATTTTCCATGATAGACTTGGGTTTGTTACACTGCTTCCTTGGCATTGAGATCATACAGTCTTCAGTAGGGATTTCACTTTCATAGCCCAAGTATGCTCTACACTTGCTTTCTCGATTTCACATGAGTGACTATAAACTTGCTCCTACTCCCTTCCTATAAGATGTTAAGCTAGAGGCTAAGTGCAAAACTCCACTTGTTGATGTGACATTAAATAGATAGTTATTTGGGAGCCTTACCTACTTGACACACACACACCCTAATATTTCCTTTGTAGTTGGTATGGTTTCACGCTTTATGCAAGAACCTTATGAGCTTCATTGGAAGGCTTCCAAATGCATTTTGCACTATATCAAGGGTACACATACACATGGGATTCATTACGTAGTAGGTACAAGGCTTCAGTTGATTGGATAGATAGATTCAGACTATGTAGGAGACTTAGATTCTTAGAAGTCTACTTCAGGGTACATATTTCACCTTGGTTCCGGACCTATTTGTTACCAAGGTAAGAAGCAAAAAAATGTTTCTCTTTCTTCCATAGAGGCTGAGTATCAAGGTGCTATCAATGTAGCTACAAAGACTCTTTGGTTATAGCACATCCTGGAGGAGTTTTGGATTTGATCTATCTAAGCCAACAGTTATTCATTGTGACAATCAAAGTGCCATTGAAAGCTCTAAGCATCAAGTTCAACATCAGCAGACAAAGAACATTGAGGTTCACATGCACTATATCATAGAGCTAATACATGAGTAGATCATTGCACTTTAGTTCTATCCTACAATAGATTAGGTCACTAATATTTTCACCAAACCCTTCACTGAGGTCAAGTATTCTCATTTACAAGATCTCTTGGGGGAGATGTTACAGAATGGGGAGGCGCTTGACTTCTCTCTTCTTCTTCTGGGAGGGATTTTTTTCCTCTTATGAGGACTCCTCTCTCTTTCTCTATTGTACTTATCTCTCTTTTTGGAGGAGGGTTTTTCCCATGAGGTTTTCCCTCTTTCTCCACTTTATGAGAGATTGCATTGCATCATTTTAGTATTTGTACATGGGTACCTAACATAGCCTAGTAGTCGCGACGCATTATGCATTAGTGAGCTTAAGAACACTCCCCTCAGTTGCACTTAAGGGGGGGTGTTGGTGTGAATAGGTATTTACTATTTACACTTTACTTAAGTTTACTTAGGTTAGTGCATTATTTTATTATTTCTCTTTATGAGACACTTAGGAGTTTGTGCATCTTCTACATTTGTCATGTAGACAACATAGAAGTATGCAACTCTAATTATGCACATGGTGTCTACAACATAGGATTTTGCATCATTCACTGAGTTTTCATGTAAAAAACTTAGTTTTTCACACTCCTAATTTAGCACATGTTTTTTACAACACTAATGTGCATGATTCACCTTTGTAGGCTTATCCTCTTATCATCACACTTACTTTCATGCATAATGGAGGATAACCCATATCTGGTGGACATGTGCTTGGTTGTTGGACTTATCATGATGCTAATTCTGAGGCATTCTAGATGCATCTCAAAGGTCTTTATATTGAGGCACTCCTAGTGTACTTGTACATAGAATTGAATACTATACAGTTATTCTGATCATACTCTAGTCTAATTTGTGCTTGTGTTCTGAGTTCCTTGGCCTTGGGTAAATTTTTTCCTAAGGCAGATTCTTACACATCTTCATGAACAAATCAAGCTCATGGTCAACATTAATTATTTGTTTCTTTATAGTGTCCACCATGTAGTCCACCCTTGTGACTTTATCCTTTCCTCTTCTATTCCTCTCTAATTGAATCTCTTGCCACTATATTTTGTATGAACTTCCAGTCTAGCCTTTAAAAACTTAACCCTATTAGGGTCATCAATATCTTCATACTCAAATTATTTCTCCAATTCATTGATCTAGCCAAGCAGCTCCTCTAGGTTAAGATTTCAGAAAAAAATGGGAACCTCGAGTTTAGGTCTTTATCCTAGTACAAAAATGGCCCTAAATTTTTTTTTCTCCTCTTGGTTAAAGACTTTATCTTCTTCTTCTCATTTTTGTACAATACTTCCCTTTTCTTCAGTTTCCTCCTCACTTTCATCCCTTAACATTAGATTTGGTCCTCTATTAATCTCCTTTTGTATTAGTCACACTTGGCTCTACAGATCTCTAACCTCAGTGGTCACACCTTTGGTTCTTCAACCACAATTTCTTCATGAAGGAATTTTCTTACTCTCTCACACCCCACAACTCTACTCTCCTAGTGCAAACTACCTTACAATCATTGATCTGTCTACACACTACATGCCCTATGGGCTTATAACATTATTAGATTCTTGAGAAAAACCCTACTAATAGTACCTTCTTCAAAACACCACCAAAAATTGTCTTTATGTCTCAAGAATGTACCATATGTTATCTTTATTTAGGTTTAGGGCTAGGAATACATTTTAAATTGTGCTATTTGGCATCCACCACCACAGTAGAATGTTGAAAATTCTAATTAGAAGATGATGCAGAATTAGATGATTCTAGAAAAGGTAGTCCAACTACTCAAATGCATAAACTTTCATCTAGGATTACAATTGACAAATGTTTTACATTTCTATAAATCTCTCTGAGCACTCTATATGACTATGGGCCTCCTTTGGTTCCAACTACTCCCCCCTCCCTTAGCCCCCCTCCACCTATCCGCCCACCTCACCCTCACCCTACAACACCCCACCCTCCCAACTCCCCATTTTGTAGGGCCTTATAAGGTTATTTAGTTCCTCAAAATGGGCCCTAAAGAATTATTAGGAGGTCTCTAGGAAAGCTAAAATTGCAATAAATTTCAAAGCATGAAATCTTTTGAATACAATATTCAAACTAATGTATACCTTATTCTTAGTTTATTTTCATTGGTTTGGAAGAATGATTTATGTTGATGCAGTTGTCTTTTTTTTGTATTGACACTGAGTATTTTATTTGTAATTGATTTTAGAAATCCTCTCAAGCACCATATTTCATTCTTTCTTATTTTGGAAAAATATATGGTAAAATATCCCAAAGCCTTTGCAATATATATTTAGTTTTATGGCATAGTAGTTGATCATCTATATTTCTACCATTAAAATCTAGAGAGATTATGTGGTTTTGTTGAAGTCAATTTATATTCATGTCAAATATCATTATGTAATCTAATCCCTAATTTTTGTAAATATTATTTATTTAAAAAATAACAATTTTCATGAGTGTTTTGATGCCCATTATCATTTTTGATGATATTTATGTTAGAGATTCTATATGACTAATGATGTTAGTGAAGAACAAAGTGATGGTCTCATCTGACAAGAGATTCATCAGTCCTATACTATTCTTTTAGAAAATATCATCGCAAATTATAGTTTGATGATGATAGATGTTCAAGGAAGGTTCTCACTTTTCAAATAGCACGTATTGTCAAAATTTTGATGCTCTATCATGATTTGCAATAGTATATGTGTCACAATTTTTTTGACCTTCTCATGGTTTTTTATGGGTATAGTCATCACAATTGCGATGATAACCCTATCAATCACAATTTTTGACATAATAGTTCTTTAATGCCCAGTAGTGTCACCATTCCAACAGCTACCCATCATAATGTTGATAGTTAGTCATTAAAAAGGTGCAATGAATATAATAGTACCAATCTTACCTCTCCATAGTCTAATTCATCAAGTGTCCATACTTATCAACATTCTCTTCCATCTCATTCTCTTCTTCATCCTTCAATCAACACTACATCCTTCAGATGATTTTCCTCTTACTAAATTAGCATATTGCCTTATCATTTTAGGTTTGACATCAATGACAACATAACAACTAATTTGACTCTTTCACATACATTATCTCCCTTATCTTTTGCATGATGAGTTGGGTCTAACATCTCCATGCATTTAGGTGATCTTGGTTTCATGTAGTTGGACTGATAATTTCTATATCTAATAGCTAAGATAACATGAAAACAAGGGGCATAATATATGTAAACAAATCAAAACTACTTTCACATATGGGACTTGTAGACATGCCAATGTAGTTGTGATATTTTCATTAGGATTAAACTATGTAGATTTTGAGAAAAACTCATTGACTCATGTTTCAATGAGTTTGACTAAAAATTACATAGTTAAATCCTTGTAGCAATATCACAATTTGACCTGCTATGAAAAGGTATCTCCTACTTATAAATTCCAATGTAGATGAATTAGAAATGCTTGAAATTGCTAATTTGACAATAATTATACATGGGACAAAGTTTAAGCACCACAATATTTAGGACATTGCACTACAATTCATAAGCAAGCAAAACATGTACTACCAAGGAGGATATTTTCCACATACCCTTAATGTACCCAACTATACATTATCATGAAAGAAAAAACTAGTCCTTAAAATAATTATAAACCACAATAAGGGTCACTTAAAATAAAATATTTTGTATGTGATTAATATTGATGTCACTTATTGTAAGATACATACAATGAGTGAAACCTCAATTATCGAGGTGAATAAAAAGTCGTCAATATTTATAAGAAAATATTTGTATAATTTAAAATTATAATGAAAATACTATCTTTTATAATAAATTTTAAATTAAACTAAAGCACATTTTAAATTATATTAACTTATATATAATTTTATATTGACTAACTATTGAACTACTTACAAGTACTAGTATATAATTATACATAGTAAAAGTTATAGGGTGAAGTTTTCAAAGTTTACCAGGATAAATATAATTCATAAAAAATGTTTAAGATAAATTAATCTAAGACATTAATAGATCTAAATATAATTTATGATTATATTCTAATATTATGTCCAATGTAAAATTCTTGAATTTAATTAATATAGATATCATGTACATACACTCCATTAGTGTTACTCCTAATAATTCTTATCCTAACTAATTTGTTGTTTCTTATATTAATTAGAGAATCATTCACTTCTTAAATCATTTTAAAATTATTTTTCCATAGTCTAACATATTTTTAAAAAATTTCTATACACAAAATATGAACAAGATAAATATAGTAAATATATTGGTTATAATTTGTTGTAATTTTATTATGTATTATGTATTTGTTGTAATTTTATTATGTATTATTTTGTTGATCGATGTGTCAAAGAGGAATGGATGATGAGATGAATGATGTGACTCTGCAAAGTCAATTGTTGAATTTGGTGAGGCAAAAGGTCAAAATACCCCATTGGCCCTTCATTTTTCTATCCTAATGACCTCTTTGATCTTCGAAGTTGTGAGAGCTATAAAATGCTAACCAACCATACATATATACATAGTAAAAAATAGTTTTGAAAATAGTAATAGTGTCTTTATTATTTTTTTCATATTGTTTTCACTTTGCACATAAATATGAAAATTTTTCATTCTAAAGGTTGTGGTGCACTTCAATCTCTCAACTTCAATACCTGATAACTCATAAATTTCTTTTCTATGTAATGTTATAAGTTTGAACATTAATATTCTTTTGGCAAACAATTCAGGAGTCACAACATTCAATCAAAATATTATTCAATTGGAAACACCTTATTGCTACAAGCTTAAGATCTGACTCCAAGTCATAATTCATTCATAAAACTCTCTTTTCTCACATCTGTAAGTAAAGATTCACTATCGATAAGGATTCAATTAGATCATGGAACTAGAGAAACAATATCTTCTTGCCTCAATTTTGTTTTCCAAAATTGATGTAAGAATTTGTGAAGATGGAATTTTAGCTCACTCCATATGTCGATTTATGCATTGTATAGCCTAAAAAAATTCTTTGGGCTAAATCATAGTGAATATCAGAGACCCAACATGACTATCCACAAGGGTGATTTTAGTGCAATTATCTTGTTATCCTTCCTTTTGGCTATACTTTAATTATATAATATTTTGATGGCCATTTCTATAGATTTCAAAAGGAGGAATCCCTAAAATATAAATGCCTTCCACTCCACATTAGAGGTTTACAAGTGCCAAACCACTACAACATGTCGTTCTTTGATCTTTTTACCATTCTTTTCCTTCTACCATGTTTGCTAGAAGTAAGGCTAAGTCAAGAACATTTCACTTATATTAGATCAACATTTTGTATATCCACTTGTCAAATGCCATCAACAAGGATTGCCTTGAACATAAACCTTCAACCAAGTTATCATCTTGATAACCATCCTTGAGTAGCTTGCTCAAATAGTTAGTGTGACTAGCATCTGTTAATTCTACTAATGAGTGCCCAAATTCTATTAAAAGCTTAAAAGTAACAAACTATTATTCTATTTTACGTACAAGTTCTATTTAACTTTGAGATGTGCTTCACTCTTAAATTTTTCATACTTTAAGATAAGTGTACTTGTACATTTAGTCATCTAGGGACAGAGATGTTTATTCTTTTCTATCCTCTAGAGTCTAAATTTCTCGAGCAATACATGTTCGTGAATTAAGATGATTGTTTTGTTTTAGGAAGAAGAGTAGTTTATACTATCTTATTTTCTCTGATATACTCTGGGGATTAAATTTTTAGTAATTAAGAAAAGATGTATAGCATTGGAAAAATATGTATAGTATGGAAAAAGAATATTTAAATTTTGTACCATGTCATTGACATTTCCTCTTTCTGTAAGACATTTACTAAAAATTGTGATTCTTTCTAACCTTCGATGTATACTTGCCTTGTTTTTTCCAAGTTAAGTGGTGATACTTGTAATAGAAGTTTCAAGCTTTCATTTTTGAGCTTCCAAGGAGTTATAGATTCATCTATACATGGACTCATTAAGAATCACAATTTGGCCAAATAAAGTATATGCATGTGTATTTGAGCTCATTTTGCCTTTTTATGTGCAAATTTTTTTAAGTTCAGTTTTTAACTTAAAACTCTAGTATTTTTGTCTATTTGATTTAAGCAATATATAAATTTATATTTTTCTTTTGTTAAATTATATATATATATATTCAAATATCTATATTTCATTAATAAAAAATGGCTTGATTTCATTAAAGTTTAATATTGAAAAAATATGTTAATTTAAGGAACCACTTTTAAAATACAAGCATAATATGTTTTGGAAGGATATGAAATTGCATAAATGTCATGATCAAATTCTAAACAATATTACAAGTATTAATACAATTGTTTACACATAAAATCAATAGATATAGTTTTCAAATCATTGTTCAATGTTAGATTATTTGTTGTCCATTCGCAATATATTTGTTTGTATAATGTGCATATTAGATTGGTAAAATTATTTTTTCTCTATAAATAAAAAAGGTAAGGGCTACTAAAAAAAATTCTAAAAAGAAAAAAGAAAAAAATACAATTTATATTTTTGTGAGGAAGTCATCCAAGAAACCTTAAAAAGTAATTAAATTTGAATAGACCCCATACCCAATTCCTTAACTAATCATCAATGATACATCAAATGACATTCTTAACTATATTGTTGAGTTTTTAGTCCTATTCGTTTTGGCTCTATGTTGTAGTCAAGTCAATCTCTAGTTTGAGTCTATGTCTAGAATTTCTCTAGGATGATCTCTCTTCTCATCATCCCATTTTCAAGCTAACCTATGCAGGAAATCATCTAAGCATTGCATTGGTGAAGGGCTAGGTAATTTAGGGTTTGGTGAGTTAGTTATATAAGCATCTCCTTAATGAGAAGAAGGTCTATAAACTCCAATGATTCATCATCTAAGGATTGAAAAGGATTTTGAGGACAAAGTTCTACAATAACTGCATTTCAATGGAAGATATCACAAGTGATCAAGCTCAAAATGTAGAGAAACTAGTTTGTATAAGTAGCTACATGGATGAGTGAAGAAGTCAATCAACAAAAGAAATGCATGAAATTGGTCAGTTGACAAGTCAATTTCTCTTAGAGATAGATCCTTAACTATCAGATGAAGATCAGATCAAAGGTCATCACAACATCACACAATTAAAATGGGAAGTTAATGCTTAAGCTACGAAGTTGTGTGCAAATGAATAGTCAATTTTACACAACTAATGCAACATCACAAGTGGCATAATGGTTGAAAATTTTCAAGTTATGAAGATGTGAAGAATGAACATGGTAGTTAAGATTTAAGGCTATCACATGGTTGCAGGTAGTGTAAGTTAATCATGAGTTAAGGCTATGGTGGAGAAAAAGCTTGAATTCATGGTGTTGCAAGGAGTTAAGGTTAACTTCTAATGTAGGTTGCGAAAGTGTGATAGATAACCAAAATTAAGGTAAACAATTTTCACAAGATCACAAGTAAAAGGCATTCAAGACATTCTGAGTTATGACCTAGTGAAAGTGGTAATAGTAAAACATTAAAACAAACATCACATTATCATAGATGTTTAAAATGACTTTCAAATTTGACTTGCGAAGCTATGAAAAGGGATCTGGGTAGTTAATTGTAAGGTGATCACAATGACACATGCAGTAATGTAGTTAAAGGATTTTAAGTGGAAAAACTATGAAAAGTAACCCAAGATATTCAAATTTTGAATTGTCAGACCATCACAAGTGGTTAATGGTTATCTAAAGTTAAGTATGCGAAAGAGTGATAGTATGTATTTTCATGTTCATAGGTGGTTAAATGTAACCTTGAGATAACATAATGAAGCAATGAGAGCCAATCATTGCATCAACACATTAGGTAAAGGTATCATATGAATGATAACAACAAAAAGTGAAAAGGGAAAAATAAAGAGGATTGTTAGGCTTTCATCATGATCACTAATTTGAGATCAGTAGTGGAAATTAAAATTTCTTATGACCGTTGTGAAAAATTATATGAATTTGGTGCCAAACAACAAAATATGAAGAAAATGAAAATTTTCACAAGGTTCCTAAAGCAACATGAAGATAGGCAATCACCATGTGTTTTCAAAGGTGGCATTGTTAGAAATAGATAATACTAAGAGAAGGGTGGGAGGTGAATCGGTATTTTCAATCATTTTACCCACAACTAAATATTATTAATTACTTTTCCACAAGCATAAGAAAGAGAACCTATAGAGCTAAACAAAATAAACACCATACATAGAGAGAGCTCATAACATGATATTTTGTTAACTAGGGAAACCCTGGTGGGGATGGAACCCATAAGATGATTCACTATATAAAGAATTTGGTTAAGGATATTGACCCTGTTAAGAGTCTATGAAAAGTGTATAGTGTGTCAAGTCCCCGTTAGGAGACTAGGCCTTATTAGAAGCCTCAACCCTATTAGTAGTTGCTTCAACCCTATTAGGAGTTGGTAGATCATATACAAATGTGTGAAAGAAGAGCCCACTACCCTAACATGCAACTATACAATTGAGTTCTTCAAGAGAATAGATATACACACATAAATGGATCACTTGTTGTACTTCACAAATCTTCTAATTTTCAGTAACTATGCATAACTAAATTACTTCTTATACTTTGTAATTCTTCTGATTGTCAGTTCTTGATACAAGGGGTAATTGTGCATATATCAAATTGCATCATAACATTACTTCACATATCATTTTCATAATACCTATTATGTGTTGACTTTGCAACTAAAGTTCTTTACATATACCAAATGCATTAATAATTTCTTCCTTAGTCAGCTCACATATCATCCTTAGAGTTAGGTCAACAAGATTTAATAGTGAAAATGATTTTGCAAGTTGTACAAGTCAATTTGTTGACATACTTTGTTCTACACTATGAGGTATTTGCATTAGTATTTCTTCCATAAGTTGAAATTGGTTGATCATACAAACATGCACACTGGTATACATCATCAAGATGACATCATGCATCTTTAATTAACTACACAAGAGAATATTCCACTATCAACAAATCTTGTCATGCTGTTGTAGCGCTATCTAATACTCAGGCAATTTTCCTTCACAAGTAAACATGACTAAACTACAAAAAAAATGTTTCCATAAATGACAATCACATTTCTCACCTTATTTATTTTATTGGTCATATTGCCAACAATCTCCCCCTTTGGCATTGATGGCAACATTTTGGGAAAATTGGCTAAGTCCCAAACATGTTGTCATACCAATAAAAGTAAATAACCATAGCATAGTAAAAATATTGTATTCATGTTTTGAAAGGATTACATCCCTTATAACTCTAATTACAAAGTTTTCTTAAAGCAAGATTTACTACTATACTTCAAACTATAACTATATACAATTATAATTTTCCTTATTTCTCCCCCTTTGACATCAATGACAATGGTGCGAATAAAAGGAAAAAACTGTCAAAATATGGTAGCTACATCAAAACTTGGAAAAATAATCACTGAAGTTAGTCTTTAACTACACAAGGTATTTCTTCCAACTATCTTTGAGTGCATTAGACACACTGATTAGTGCACATAGAGCATATGCAGCTATCTCTTTTGCATTCAAATCTATAGCCAAAAAAATTTCATATGAGGACTTGGTTGCTAACCATTCCTCCAACTGATTTTATGGCAATGTAATCTATTGGGATAAGTGATCTCTTAAAAGAGTGAACCTTTTTAGAACTTTCTCCTTTTCTTCTTGAGTATCCCTAATGCTATCATGTAGTTCTTGCATTGTATGCTCAATGGTTTCTAACTTCTAATTCTATCTTAGAAAGTTATCTATGAGTGTTTGAAGCTCAGTTATCTTCCTTTTCATTTGATCATCGAAACCTTGAAGGTGAAGGTATGCCAAGTTGTACTTAGCATAAATCTATTTCCCTTCTTTCATACTCTATCTCAATGCTTTAATGCATACATTCAAAGTTTCTATATCATTCCTTATATTTTTAAACATGGTATTAAGAAGTTTACCATCATGCTTAGTTTGTGCTTGAACTATAGTAACATTGATAAGTGTTGTAAACTCATTATCAAAATTTTTACACAAATTTTTTTCTCTCTATTGGATATCTACAGGTGTTTTAATAGGACTTACTGTCTTTTCCAATCTATTAAAAAATGAGGTTAGAGTTTTCTCAATAGACTCGACAAATTTCTTCTTTTCAAGAAATTTACTTAAAGAAGATATGAGATTTTGTGCCTCATTTTCTTCATGTGATTGTACTACTGCTATTGCTAAGGGAACACCTGAAGTAGCTACTTCAATGCTAGATTCAATTTACTTTGTGGAGGGTGCATCTTCTTCCTTATGTTCTTGACCTTTTTCTTCATGAGATGAGTTGTTGTAATTAACAATATTGACAACAATGTTGGAACCAAGATATTTAAAAGGGTCATCAATTTTATCCACTATCATATTGGTGTCATCCACTTGCATAGATTCACTATCAATGGTAATATGTGATGAATCACTTGGAATTGGTGTTTCATTTGGTTGCTCAAAATTGTGAGGTGGACTAACTATAGTAGGACTTGTTTCCTTTGTCTGCGCACTCTGATCAGATTCCGTAGGCATAGGGCTTGCCTCTTCTAGCTTCACACTCTCCTTTGGCATAGTAGACATGTATGTGACTATTTCCTTTTGAGTTTCCACATTTACTTTTTCTTAATTTCCTCCCATGAGGAGAACGAATCTCATTTTATACATCAATAATGGTGCTATTCACTTCAAAAAATTTGTTATCTCTTCCTCATTATTTACAATGCATAAATTTCTCTCCATAGTAATCCTTATCTACTTACCTTCCTCAATTATTTTTCTTTTTCCATTTAATAGTCTATTGTACAAATCTTCAGGTATCTAGGCCCTTATGCTGTCAAACCTTTTATCTTTTAGGATCATATTTCTTACTACAACATTCTCTAGCTATCTCCTATCCATATTATTATACAAGTCACAGTACTTATTTAATTGCACAAAATTGTTGTCATTAATAATTTTCATGTTAAGGTTCTCTACCTTTGGTTTGTATGCTTCTCTTCCTTCTCGGGTCCTTGCTTCCTGATCTATTGGTTCTACTAGTCTGTCACTAGTTACTTCTTCAGATTTAGAGGAACTAATTTGCAAGGTTCTTCTCTTCTTGCTTGGACCACTTGTAGTTTTTTGCACTCTCTTCTTAGGAGGGGGTTTAGTCTTTTCAAGCCTTGTAGACTTCCTTGGTACTAATGCTTCTTCTATCTTCTTTGGTTTCCTTTGAGGTTGCTACTGCACAACTGCTACATATGGCACTATAGGTGTTTGTGCAATTGACTATTCAACTATGACCCATTCAATAGGTCCTGCCACTGCTATAGGTGTAGGGGTCAATAGTTTAGATAAATTGCTAGATTTCATTTCCATGGCTATCCCTTTTACTTCTTCAAATTCCTTTCTTTTCATTCTCGATTCCTTCAAGATAAAATCAATCACTTTTTCTACCTTCTTCTTGGAGTCCTTTATTATCTAAATTTTTTTAACTTCTCTGATCTTCTCAGTATATGTCCCCCGTCTAGGAAATTCAGAATCAACTTTAGATTGTAGAATTATCGATACATATCCTTCAATTAATTCCTCACTCATCTCATAATCCATAGGTTTAATGAATTTTACCCAAGGAACTATTGCTTCCATACATGTGAAATCTGTTTCTACCATGAAGCATAGTTCATCCTTATATTTTTCCACTAGCGCAGGATGTATCCCATACCTTTGCTTCATTTCAGCTTGGAAAGACTTCATCATTCTATCAATATCACTGTCTCTAATTGTTTCTAATCTGGTTCTGTATGCACAAGTTATAATATGCCTTGTGCACTCACTTCCATCCCAATTTATGATTCTAGGAAACTTCTTTGTCACATAGAAGAATATATGTGTTAGCAAGGATTTGAACCTAAAGACTGCACTCCTAGACTTCTTGATTCTTGATATGTTATCCAATAACTGAGTTCTGCTTGTATATGAGAAATGTTAGTATGCTAATAGAAACCAAATTTAAATAAAGCTTCTATAAACTAAACAAAATTCATAAACTTCAAGATAGACTAAGATGAGCTCTCAATTGGGAATATGAGCCAATAATGGACTCTCTCAATGAGAAGCTCTCTTGTTGAGTGGCTTTGTCTAAATAGATAGGATGTATGCTCAAGCTTATGCTTCAAAAAGGGCTTCAAATGGAGTTAAAATTTGGGTGTGAGTGTATGGTTTTGATATAAAATGGCTTCTTAAAATGGCATTATGACTTTACTTCATGGATTGTGTTATTTTGCAAAGGGGAAGGATCCAATTTATAGGCAAGAGACTTGAGGGATTGAGGGCTAAGCTGCAAGGATGGGAAAAAGCTCATGGAGGGCTCAGATTGCATGAGAGGAGAGTACATGGATTGTGCTTCCTTATAGCCAATTAGAGAGTGACACATGTCACAGGGTGAGAGGATGGAGGAAAGGGGAAGGATGAGTCAATAAAGGAGGCTCAAGGGATAAAATCTTCATAAAGACCCTCATAATGACTTGTAAGAGCAATAAAAGGGCTTGGAAGAGTCATTTATGGCCTAGTGGGCTTCATAAAGTTTTATGGTTGAGATATTTTGAGGGAGATGAGAGAAATTTAGACTTAGGCTTGATTAGGAGGGTTTTAAGCTTGCTTAGGCTTGTGCAAATGATTAGAGGATGGATTAGGATGGTTTAGGATTAGCTTAGGGATAGGCAAGTGGATGGCATTTAATGAGGGTGGGTGAAGGAGGAGATATTTGTTAACTTTGGCTTGGGTTAAAAAGTTTTAACCCATGTTTAGGGAATGTGACAAGGTTAGGAGGGGATTAGGATTAGGTTTAAAGACATCTTCTAAAAGAGTCTAGATTTTGGAAGAGGATAAAGACTTTCTAGAATAGTCTAGAATTTCCTAGGATGAGGATGAAGACTTTCTAGAAGAGTCTAGAACTTCTTAGGATGAGGATGAATTAGATTTTTAGGAAATAAATAAAGTTTTATTTACTTCAAGGGTTTGGGTTGAGGAGATATTTATTAAAAAAAAATTAATAAACATGAGGATTAATATTTAATCTTAATTAAATATTTTGAGTTGGGATTAGGGGTAGGAAATGATGGGATTAGCCTTTAATTAAAATTAAAGAAGGATTAGAAGATTTTGGAAGAGGTTCTTGGTTCTAAGGAAATTGGCCAAGTTTTGGGCAAAAAATAATTTTTTTTATTTTGGGTTTTTGGGTCAATTTATTAATTAAATAATTAATAAATAAGGAAATAAGATTTAAACATTTTTGGGAGGGATTCCTTAATTAAATATTTTTAATTAAGATAAAGGGATTTAATGGCATAAAAATAAATAAATTAATTAAATAATTAATTAATTAATTAATGATGACATCATCAGGACTTTTTCAAAAAATAAAAATACTTTATTTTCTAAAGGTTTTTAGGTGTCTACATTTTGCCCCTCTTTGATATGATGCCGCAAGTGGCATGGCATCAAAGATAAGAAAATAAGATGCCCAAGGCTAGAGCAGAAGAGGAGAGAATGGGCTATGAGATGCCCCCTCAAGAAGGCAGCGGGGAGAGAAAGTGAGGCTCGATGGCTTCTTGAAAAGTACAAGAATCTCGGATGAGCAAGAAGACTCAACTTGGCTTAAGAGAAGAGGTTTAGTTAACTCAAACTCTCACTGGGAGAATGATAAAGGAGAATCGGAGGCACAAGAGGAAGCAAGCTTAAGATCTCAGGGATTACAGAGGATGAAGGAGCATAGCGCTATAAAAGGAATCCAGGATGGGGAGATGGATGAGGGGATTAAAAAGCTGATGCAACAAGATTTCAAAGAGTCAGATTGGCGGAAGATGGGTTTTGGAGATCCCTAGGACTAGGATTGTGGATCTCAAAAGATGAGGCTTGGTGGATTGATTTGGATTGGTGGATCCCTAAGACTAGGATTGTGGATCCCTAAAGCTAAAGGTGAAGAGTGATTCAAAGAGATACTGATGCATAAGCTGGGGTAGGAGAGACAGATGCTAGATATGGAAGGGGGACAATGGAGATGAAGGAAAACCATTGAAGCTTTTTGAGCGGGGGGATACTTCAAAGAGAAGTACCACCATGTAGTTGAGCACTAGATTTGCTATAGGATTGTTGGTTAATTGCCAAGGTTACCAAGAACATCAAGGCCTTTTCACCAACTGTCCAGAGGACTGACGAACTAACTCAAAACAAACACGCAAGGATTGCCCCAGTATCACACATGAGTCCTAAAAGAAGCAGCATGGAACCTACACTGGGTAACCCACAAGCAGAAAAGAAAAATAAACAAAAGACATGATCAAGACCTTATGCTCTGATTGCCCCATTCATAGTATACCATGATATGGAAGATCATGGAAACCTTGAGGAAGGAACAAGGAGATTGCTTTGAAAAGATATTTTAAGACCCAATAGGGAAGAGTCCGAATCAAAAGAAAGAAAAAATCCAAAAGAGAGTCATTTTCCAATGAGATGGGTAGGACGAGGTACTAACGGACCAAGATCAGACATGAGGAAAGGTATATCCTACAAGGACCTATCGGAGAGCACCTAAGTTGGTGGATTTGGATGAGTGATGTGTCTGGCAAGCTGAACTAAGAAAGATAAAACTTTGGTGATAGGAAATCTAGCTAAAGTATGCATTGGAATAGCTAACCAAGATGTGCGATGGGTGCAAGATGCTGATCAAGGATGAACTGACATGAATGCTAGATAAATACAATGGTACTAAGCTAAAGACGATGTACAAGCTGATGGACCAAGATATGTTACAAATGTACAAGTTTGTTCATGTTTTGGTTTTTGTGAGATGGAAATTTTTGTGAAGGATGGTATATCTATAATAGGTGATAGGTGGATAGGTAGATGTTTTGCAAAAATCTTAAGTTAAAATGGGGTTTTGTGTGTGCATGTGATAGTATACAAGCTAGGATACAAGATTATTGATAGGCTAGAATATGGTACAAACTTTGGACAAGATTCGAATATACAAGGTATGGTACAGGATTTACAAGGTATAATACAAGCTTTGGTACAAGATTTTACAAGCTGTACAGGTGGTATTTACAAGCTCCTTTAGATTTTGGTTATTTGGTTGGAACACCAAGGGAACAAGCAGGTATTTTATGGGATGGTGGGTGAATGGATGAGGGATAGGATAGTGGTAGATAATGGATTAGTCTTAATACACAAGGCACCTAAATTACCAGGTTTTCACTAAGGTACCTATCCAAGGCACTTGAATTGCCAAGTTTTCACCATTGGACGCTTATTTCTCTTTACTATTTTTATTTTTTATTTTTCAAAAGCTAGGTATACCAAGGATCTTCAAGCATAGAACTTCTTAAGATGAATGATGTTAGTAGGATCATTCAAGAGTTCTCCTTTCGGTGTAGATAGGTGATAGGCTCCAAAGCCAAAGGAAGCAGTGACAACATAAGGACCAAGCCATGTAGGTTCAAACTTGCCTTTCTTTTCTCGATATGCTTAGACTTTCATGTTTTCTTTAAGGACCATGTCACCTGGCTGAAAGTGTTGTTGAAGCACCTTCTTGTTGAAATACCTTTTGAGATGAGTTTGATAGACTATGAGATGATCATAGGCTTGTTGTCACTTCTCGTCTAAGAGATCTAGCTGGGTGAGCCGAGCTACTCTATATTCTTCATCTGATATTTTCCCTTGCAAAGATATGCGCAAGGAGGGAAGTTCAATCTCTATAGGTAGTACCACTTTGACACCATAGACTAGGGAGTATGGAGTTGTGCCTGTGGATGTACGGAAGGAAGTTTGATAGGCCCATAGGGCTGGATTTATTTGTAGGTACCAATCACGACCGAAATCATTGACAACTTTCTTTAGGATTTTGAGGAGGGTTTTGTTAGTTGCCTCTTCCTGGCTGTTACCTTGTGGGAAATATGGGCTAGAAAAGCGGTGATGGATGTGGAGGGAAGTGCATAATTCTTCCATGTTGAGATTTTCAAAGTTACCTCCATGGTCGGTGAAGATGGTGAATGGGATGCTGAAGCGGCAAACAATGTGGTACAAGATGAACTTGGAGACCTGAACTCCTATAGCTGAGACTAGGGGGACTGCTTCCACCCATTTAGTGAAATAGTTTGTAGTTGTTATTATCCATTTATGTCCATTAGATGAGAGGGGTGTGATAGTTCCAACTAGATCAAGGCCCCAACAAGCGAAAGGCCAAGGTGGTGCAATAGGCTATAGATCATGTGCTGGAGCATGCACAAGATTTGCATGCTGCTAACATGGGAGACACTTTCTGACAAAGTCACAAGAGTCTTCTTCAATGGTAGGCCAATAGTAGCCTGCACTGAGAATTTGTCACGCTAGGACAATACCACTCATGTGGGCACCTCAAAGTATAGAGTGTACTTCCTTTAACACCCTTGCGACCTCATTTTGGTCTAAACATCGAGAGAGAGTATCGTGATAACCCTGACGATATAGGGTATTGGCTATGATAATATAGCGGGATGATTTTTGGACGAGGTTCTGGTGTTGGGTACGTGTGAGGTGAGGGGATATGATACCATTGTTAAGGTAAGCATGAATCTCATGGTACCAAGGGGATTGGGGACCAACCAAGATACAAACACGGTTTGAATCCTCATTCACATAGGCGGGTGTGAGGAGCTGCTCCACTAAAAACTCATACTGTGTAGCTGCTTGGGGAATTTCTAAGAGCGAGCCTATAGTAGCCGTAGCATCTACTGCCTTGTTTTTTATTCGAGGCACTTGTGTAAATGAAAGCCTTGTAAAATGCTGGGTTAGCTGATCAACTAGGTCTTTTTAGGGTAATAGCTTTTCATCTTTGGTTTGATATTCATTTAGGGCTTGCTTGATGATGAGCTAAGAATCGCCAAAGATTTGTAGATCAGCAATGTTCCATTCTGCAGCTATCTTTAATCCTGCTATGAGGGCCTCATATTCAGCTATATTGTTGGTGCTAGGGAATTGTAGGTTGAAGGCTTTTGGAATGTAATCTCCTTGAGGTGTGACCAACAATATTCCTGCCCCTAATCCATGAGATGTGTATGAGCCATCAAAATAAAGTTTCCATGGGGGTTGTTCTTCAATTAGACAAATATGCTCATCTGGAAATTCTGTGATAAACGAATAAGCATCTATTAGAGGTGCATCAGCTAGGTGATCTTCTATAGCTTGCCCTTTGATTGTCTTTCTGTCCACATACTGGATGTCAAATTTGCTAAGGAGCATAACCCATTTGGCCAAACGGCCTATAAGTGTTGTTCTAGAGAGCATATACTTGAGAGGGTCAATCTTGGAGACTAGTTGGATGGTATGACTTAGCATGTAATGGCGAAGCTTTTGAGTTGAGAAAATAACTGCCAAACAAGCTTTTTCCATAGGAGTGTAATTGAGTTCATAACCAACTAGGGTTCTACTGATGTAGTAGATGGCTCTTTCTCTGTTGTAGTCATCGAGTTGTGCTAGAAGTGCCCCTAGACCAGTAGGTGTTACTGATATGTACAAAATCAAGGGACGACCAGGAACTAGTGGAACCAAGATAGGGGGATTGATGAGATACTGCTTGAGATGGTCGAAGTTGTGCTGACTTAAAGGATCCCACTTGAAGTTCTCATCCTTCTTCAGTAAATGTGAAAATGGTGTACACTTATCTACAAGCTGGGAGATGAAGCACCGAATATATTGAAGCTTTCCCTAAAGAGAACAAAGTTGTCGCAGTGTCTGGGGAGGAGGCATGTTTAAGATAGCCTTGACCTTCTTGGGGTCGATTTATATACCTTGTTTAGAAACTATAAAGCCTAGAACCTTGCCAGATGTGACCCTAAAGACACATTTCTTGGGATTCAACATGAGATGATATTTGGCTAACCTATCAAAGACTTTCTCCAGGTCAGCAAGATGATCCATAAAGTTATGAGACTTGACCAAGATATCATCCACATAATCCTCCAAAATGTTATGGATGAGATCATGAAAGATGACTATCATAGCTCTTTGATAGGTAGCCCCAGCATTCTTTAGGCCAAAAGGCATCATGTTGTAGCAAAAGGTTCCCCAAGGGGTAGTGAATGTTGTCTTATGTTGATCCTCTTCTGCAATCTTGATTTGATTATACCAAGAAAATCCATCCATGAGGGACAAAATTTCATGTCTAGCTGTAAGATCTACAATCATATCTATGTTGGGCAAGGGAAAATCATCTTTTGGATAAGCTTTGTTAAGATCTCTGAAATCAGTGTAGATTTTGATGTCACCAGAAGGCTTAGTGACGGGGACCATGTTGGAGATCCACTCTGAATAGTCAATAGGTCGGATAACCTTAGTAGCTAACATTCTTTCTAATTCAGCTTTGACCAATAATGCCACCTTGGGGTGCATTTTTCTAAGCTTTTGTCTAATGGGCTTGATCTTTGGATCAACTATAAGATGATGAACTACAAGCTTTGGATCAAGCCCTGGCATGTCCTGATATGACCATGCAAATTGACCAATTTTTTCTCTTAAGACTTCAAAGAGGAGATTAGCTTGGTCTTGTGATAGGGATGCCTTTATGTGAACAAGTCTGGGGATCTCTGAAGAACCAATGTTGACTTCTCAAGTATCCTCAATTAGAATAGAAGACACCTCTGGTCGATTATCTTGAGGAGGCAATGCTAAATCCTCATGTTCTTCTTTTGGCTCTGGATTTTATTGCTGAGGGGTTCTCTTTGTTGCCTTAACTAGTTCTGGATTCACCTTAGTTCCAATTTTGGGTGTATCGGAACTAGGTTGGGGATTTTCTCCAAAATACCCCTTGGGATCTAGCTTGTAGATATATGTAGAATCTAGCTTTTTTTTCTTGTGAGGTGTTTCGGCTCCCATGAATCTTAGAAGTGCTTCCTCTGATGTGAACTCATCAATGTGTATCACGTTTGGTTGGTCCCAATCTATGAGTTGTGGATCGGCGAGTGGTAGGTCAATGAGGTGGATGGATAGTTCTTGGAGAATAGAGTCTCTAAGGGAGATTTGGTCTAGGATATCTTCGTAGGCTCTCTTTTCAACTTCCTCAAGAATGTCTTCAATTTCGACAAGGTCATGGTGAATGTTCGAAAAAGTGTGACTGTCCATATTGGTGCCCTCAGTTGTGGGTATGCCAAAGCCAAGACTTGACTTTGATTCCCACTTGTGTGTGTCGATGGGGCACTACATGCCTCTTTCTTTTGGTCCTAGACGACCACTTTGATAGTTCCATTTGTCAGTGATGAGCTTATGTTCTTGGGGATACTTCTGGCTAAAGTGATCAAGGTGTGCTTGATTTCTTTGAGGTGGATCCTTATGTAACCAATTGTTGATATCTGGAGTGAGCTCCTCATGAAGAGGGATTTTCGAGGATACAAAGGTTGTTGGACCAAATTGTTTGTATCGAAGAGGTGGAATCTCCTTAGCTTTGTGATATGTCGATCTTCTATGGGCATGTGGATCAAGTGGGAGTGCCCTGATAGCAAAGGCATCTGATAGACTATACTCTCCATAGCCTTTGTTATTGATCTTCACAGTAGATAGGGTGGAGGTGAGGATGGTTTCTGGGTCATTACAAAAGTGGGATGAGCTGGGGATGGCTGTGCCGATATTAATTCCAGGGCAATGGATTGTATATGAGGCTTCAACCACATTTTAGTAAGCAAAGGGTTCTGGATCAGCATGGATGGTTACCTTAGTGTCTTGATGCAAAAATTTGACGCACTAATGGTAAGTGGATGGAATGGCTTTCATGGCATGAATCCATGGGCAACCGAGGAGGATGTTGAATGGTAGGTTTAGATCAATAACATGGAAAAGTGTTTCTTGGATGACTGGCCCAACCTTGATTAGCAGCAAAATAGTTCCTTCTGTGGTTCTTTCCAAGTTGTCATAAGCTCTGATGGTGATAACCTCACTGGTGATATCTGCCTCAGTATACCAAGCTTGTTTTATGAATTTTAGGGTGCAAGTATTCAAGGCTGATCCATTATCTATCATTACTCTTTTCACAAAAAAATTGGATACCATGATGGCTATGTGAAGCGAAAGGGTGTGATCTAGCTTGACCACGGGTATGTCGGTGGGTTTGCAAGATAGGGCACATGAGGAGGATAGGTGTCCAAAAATATTACAAAAATTAGTAGCATTGATATCTAAAGGGACATGGGATTCTATGAGAGCACTGTCAAGGATGTTCTTGTACACAGGACTAGTGCGAAGAAGGTCTAAAATGGAGATTTGGGCTGGCATGTTCCCAAGGTGTTCCAAGATATTGTACTGGCTTTTTGATGGAGCTGATGGTGTTGGTGGAACAATTGGGCTTGTGATGTTAAATTGCGCTCTTCGAGTGGTGATTGCACACTCATTGTTTGGTCCTTGGATATTGATAACATTGACAGAAAGCTCTTTCTCGGATATACAACCTATAAGGCTACCATAGTCTATATAGGATGAAGTGTGGTCATTGTTCTTCCCATGCTATTGGTTTGGTTGATGGTTTTTGGTGTTGTTGTTGGTTTGGATAGGTGCTTTTCTAGGATTTTGGTTGTGGTGTGGAGGAAAAGCATTTTGATAGATCTGTAAGCCTGCATTGGGAGAGGTTTGGGCACCAACAGTGATTTCCTTCTGATCAATGAGGTCCTGCACATAGTCTTTCAGTTTCATGCATCTGAGGGTAGTGTGACCTTTTACCCTATGAAATTTTTAGTACTCATTATCTTTGTACCATGTAGCTTTAGATTGTCTTGGGTTGATTTGCTGGGTAGGAGGAAATTTGATGAGATTTTCCTTGACTAATTTCTCAAAAATGACATCCAAAGGTTCACCAAGGGGTGTATAATTTCTAGGTGCAGGTTGGAATCTGGGCTTTTGTCCTATAGCTACATTGATGGCATTAGCTTGATTGCTAGACCCTTGAAAGTTGGGTCTTGGATTTTGGTTTTGATAGCTTTGGCGATTATGCTATTGGTAATTGATAGCTTGTTGATTGTTTGGTTAATATGGTGGGTTGGATAGGTTTTGAGAAGGACCAACAATATTCACATGTCTGGTGTCAGTGACGCCATCTGTTGCAATGTGCTTTTTTTTTTCCAATACCTAAAATTTTCATTGGAATGTGATTGATTTTGGTTGGCTTCCTTGTAAATCTTGACCACACCATCTTTAATGAGTCCTTGCTCAAGGATCATTCCTTTCTCTTTGATATCTTTGTAGGTCTGCAAATAGTTCATGGTCATGTGGTGAGCCAAGCTAGGATGGGCATTATAAATAAACATTTTCACCACATGGCGCTCTAGCAAGGTGCAGGATGTGCGGGTGGTAAGGGTTTGCCATCTTTGCAGGTATTCAGCAAGGCTTTCTACACCTTTTTGCTTAGTGTGGACAAGGTAAACTATTGATAGCTCTGTTTCAACAAGATGGGCATATTGGGCTACGAATGCCTCAGATAATTTAGCAAAGTTTTTAATTGTTCCATAGGGGATTCTATAAAACCATTCAAGAGCTGGTCCAGCCAAGCTTTTGGGAAAAAGGCGCAAGAGGAAGACATCATTGTATGCTACGTCCTGGCAGTGCATGTAAAATTCTTTGATATGTGTGACAGGGTCTCCTTTTCCTCTGAATTTGTCAAATTTGGGTACCTCAAAGTGTTTGGGAAATGGTGTCATGGTAATGGCTCTATCAAATGGGTAAGGACACACATTCTCAAACTTGAATGTCTTTGAATCATTCCCTTCTTGGATGGCTTTTAGAGCTATCTTCATTTGCTCCCATTCTGAATTGATAGGTGATGGCTGGGGTGCCCCTAATGTAGGAGTTCCTTGAGGTAGGTATGCACTATATGGGGCCACTGAATATGGATGGCTGTGAGGGATTTTTTGATAGGGATTGTACATTGTTTGGGTAGCTGCATGGTGGATGACGGGTTGTTGAGGGGGAGGTGGTGCATATTGCTACATGTGCTGCGAGGCTTGTTGTTGATATGGGATTTGAGGTTGGGATTGAGGAACATAAGCTGGCTGTGGGATAAATGAATGGCTTTGTGGAGGTAAGGTATAAGATGGCTGTGAAGCTTGGGGAAAGGGTCAGGGGGCTTGTGGGGTTTGACCAAGGTATGTGGGATGTGCCCCCATTTGGGATGGTACCTGCAAATAATTGGTGGTTGGCTGGATTGGTGGATTACCTCCTAGAAGTGGCATTGAAAAGTAGTTGGTAATAGGAGGTAATAAATTAGTTGGTGGTGGAGGTGGTGTGAATTGAAAGCTTGGGAATGGAACTGATGGGGTTTGATAGCTTGGTGACTGGATTTGAAAGCTTGGTAGAGTGGTGGCGGGAGCTGGGGTTACTTGGGAGCTTGGTAGAAAATTGGTAGTAGCTTGTGGGGTTTGATAGCTTTGTGGAGTGAGGGTAGTAGCTTTTGGATTTGTGGTTGATGGCACTGAGCTCCCAAGACCTAATGGAAATGATGGGATTGTGCTTTGGGTTGTAGTGAAAAAGCTGGGGGTGATGAAAGGTTGATTACTTGGCCCCATGGGTGGCATCCCTATTGTATATTGTTGAGGTTGGCCAAAGATGCTAGCACTGATTTGGGAGATGGGTGGATTCGGAAGGCTGGGTTGGGGAGCAGTAGTAGCAATAGTGAAGGGGGTGAACGGTGAGGTGTTTTGGGTAAAGGGGGTTTGGAGCGAAGAGGTATGAACCAAGGATGGAGTGGTGGTGGCTGGGTTAGCTTGCAGCATGGAGATTTCAACTTGGGTGGATGATGGTATTTTTGGGTCTGTTGGATCATATGGATTGGCTGGAGGCTCTTCTTTTCGCATATATTAAGGATAATTTGGATCATAAGAGCCTATGGGTGGTGGCAGCTGCCCAAAAAATGGGTGAGATGGATATGATAATGGAGGGGGTCTTCCAAAGTCAAAGGTTCCTATATTGTCCCTTCAAAAATTAGCCATGATTGTCTCTTTGTTCTTGTCTATAATGGCATTTACCAATACTGCATTGCCTGGTTGGTTCATGAAAGCTTCAATGTCAGTAGATGATGGCATAGCTTTCTCTGGGCTGAAGGATGGCTGAGTGCTCAAGGGGGGTGAGGTTGTTCGATTCAAATGATAGGGCTCCATTATTTCTTTCTTCTTGGCTAAGCGAGTGACGGGTGGCATGAAAAATGCTCCTAGGGATGAGATGCAACAAATGCTGGTGGATGCAAAAGGGAGGAAGGCTTTTCTATGCAAATGATTTCCTAGGTTGAGACAAAGCTATATGACAAAACCTAAGGAGGATTGGGTTGGGGATTCTAACTTCAAAGATATGTTGCCAAAGCACAAAAGGTCTGCTTTCCTATGTGCAAGCTTGGTGGTGGTTGTGTCAACTTAAGGATAGATTGATGATCCTTTAGGAAGAACATGAGATTGACCACTTGTGGATCCCAACCTTTAGCTCAAGGTGATGAGGGATAACAAGTGGAAAAGCTAGATTACCCTAGACAAAGCTCTGTCAAAGGGATAACCTTGGTGAGATTGATGGATTTGGAAGATTTTAGGAGTGGCAAACTTTTGGCAAAAGTGACAACAATTTTGAAGGCTTGGATGTGAGGTTTTGATTGCTGGCTAGATGGTTTGGTTCTAAATGAGATGAATGAGCTAATAATGCTTAGGGGGATAACCTAAAATGGCTGGCTTTTCTACAAATATGACTCTAAAGTGAAGCTTATCTAAGAAGATGTGGAGAAACAAGGGGGTCTAATCATAGAAATCATGCCTAGTTGGTAAGGCATAAGTAGGATTAACTCTTGGATTTTGGCTAAATTTGATGGTGCGCTCTAACTAGGCCTCTTGAAGTGCTTTGTCGGCAGCTTTGTTCTCTACTTTGTGGAGTTTGGCAATTCAAGGACTTGGTGTTAGTTCCCTTCTCTTGGTTGAAAGTTCTTGGTATGCCTGAGATGGTTTGAGTTTAACTTTGTGGAACTTCTGTTTGGGTTTGGGTTGCTCTGACATCAATTCTTGAATTTTCTTAGCTTTGAGAGACCTTAGTTATTTTTCTTCAACTTGTTCAACTTCTAGGATAAGTAGTGACTACGCTAAGTGTGCCCTAAGCTAGGATTGACCAAGTTTGGCAAACATGCATTCAATAAGTAAAAGACCAAGCAATAGATAGAAACAACCGGATAGAAGTTTTCATTCCCAGAATGTGATACTGGTGCCAAGGAGTGTGTGTGTTCTACAAATGTTTCGATCAGTCACTTCAAACACATTAACATCCTAGATGGTTGTCTACAAGGCTGACAGTTGGTTTAGCTAGGGAGTCCTCAATATACCCAAAGGTACGTGAGGCCCAAATCCGTAGATGAAACCAAAAATATGTCACACAGTTGAGAGGAGTGGTAACTCACTTCTCCTCTTTCACTTCTCAAGGGTATAAAGTTCCTTGAGGCTTAGCCCGAGTGACAAAAATTTTGATTCCAAGAGAGGTGTCTTTGGATTCACCTCCCGATCTTTATACTCCACTAGAATGCTGGAGTTGAGGTCGTCCCAAGGTGTGATGAAATTCCCAAGTAGGCCTCCTAAAAAGAAACAAGGTTTTGGATCCTAATCTTATGCACCCAAGATGGCCTTGAAAGATGACAAGGGGAAAGAAGACTTGGATGACCTTGGGCTAAAAAATATGCTTGTTCTTTTACCAACTGAATCTTATGTGTGCTGATCTAGACTTTGCAAGCACTCATGTTTAAGAGACAATGTTCAATTCCAACTTGAAGCACCAACAAAACAAAATCGAGCAAAGAATGAATACAAGAAGAAGAGTTAGGGTCAACAAAAAAGTAAACTCACGCGCCCGGAGGCCCTCCACATCAAGTATTGATTAATTTCCTTTTAAAGAATTCAAGAGTTGGTGTGATTTTTTTTTAAAGCCCAAAGCAAAGATGTGTGAGACTCGATTTGTCAAGTGTGTGCCTAGAGGCCCTCCATGTCAATAGTTGTTCAATTTTATTGCCCAAACTTGAAGTGTGATTGATTTAATCTAGAGTTTTGATCATTTAAGAATTTTGATAGAGTTAAAGAAAATGTTCAAAGACCAAGTGAGTGATTTAGATTGTGGAACATTTAACACCTTTTTCAAGTAGACCCATCCCCATAAATGGAACTAAGATTGCAACCAATGGTTGAATTGATGGGTGATTAGAAAATAGGCGAGTCCAAGGAACTACTCAAATTGATTTTTGCAAATTTATATTTAACTTAACAAAGTTTCTTAAATGTCCAAAAATCAAACTTTACCTAGATTGCATGTGGAAAAGAGATTTGTTTTGTTCAATTTTAGAAGCTCCAAATGAAGTGTTTGATATTGCAATGGTTAATTGATCCTTGGCATTCAAGATTGGATTTGTTGTTTTAATCATGCATTCAAGGAAAATTTGATTTTAATCCATGGCATTCAAGAGTGTGTTTAGCAACATGCATTCAAAGACAAGTGATTAAACATTCAAGTTTTTTACCTTTGAGCATTCAAGATTGAGATTTTGTGTGTTTTTTTAAGAACTTTGAAGTGATTTGTTTTAAACTTAGATCATTCAAGATTTTTTTGGACTCAAAAGTGAAAATGACTCTTTGAACTTTGGTTTTCATTCAAGATTTTGTGTTCTAGTTTTCATATATTAAGCCCAAAAATGATATTCTTAGATTGTTTTGATGAATGAAAAACCTAAGAAACATTCAAGATTTTGCAACAAGACATTTGTTTGGAACAAATAACAAAGCTTTTAGGACAATTTTTGGCAACCATTTAGGATCCTTAGCTTTCATGAGATCTTTTAAAAGAACTTTAAAATATTTGCAAATGAGGTTCATTTTATCGTTGATTGATGCTTTGAGTTTGACTTAGATTTTAGTGTGCACTTAGTGTTGATTTTGAACCTTTTGACATGGAAATTTGAAGTTCTTTTTTAAATTCCCAAAAATGAAGTGTTCCTTACTTTGCATGAATGCATCTAAAACCTTGATGTTGCAAGGGTGAAAATGATTGGATTGGTTTAGTTTCACTTGTTAAAATGCTTCTATTTTTTTTTGCAAATTTTTAGTTTTTAATGGATTTAAGTATGATTTAGGGGTTCATTTTAAGCACTAAAAAGAAGTGTGTACGATTTTTCTTCCTTAAAAAAAATGGCCATGATCTCCCACAAGAAGAAGAAGAAGTAGATGGAATAAGAAGAATATAGACAAGAAGAGGAAGAAGAATTCCAAGTGCTTTGTCCACCTATAAGCTTGAAAAATCTGCAAACACTATGAGATTGACTATGAGTTCCTTTGTCTTCTTCATGCTCATGTGGACCTACAAAACCAATTTATACAATCCTACCAATCACAAAAATAAGCAAAATTAGCCAAAATTAGCAAATGACATACAAAACTTGACTAAAAAAGCTAATGAAGATGACCCATGCAGGTTCCCATCGAGCGTGCCAAAATGTATATGAGCAATGTTAGTATGCTAATAGAAACCAAATTTAAATAAAGCTTCTACAAACTAAACAAAATTCATAAACTTCAAGATAGATTAAGATGAGCTCTCAATTAAGAATACGAGCCATCAATGGACTCTCTCAATGAGAAGCTCTCTTGTTGAGTGGCTTCATCTAAATACATAGGATGTATGCTCAAGCTTATGCTTCAAAAAGGGCTTCAAATAGAGTTAGAATTTGGGTGTAAGTGTATGGTTTTGATGTAAAATGGCTTCTTAAAATGGCATTATGACTTTACTTCATGGATTGCGTTATTTTGCAAAGGGGAAGGATCCAATTTATAGGCAAGAGGCTTGAGGGATTGAGGGCTAAGATGCAAGGATGGGAAAAAGCTCATGGAGGGCTCAGATTGCATGAGAGGAGAGCACATGGATTGTGCTTCCTTACAACCAATCAGGGAGTGACACATGTCACAGGGTGAGAGGATGGAGGAAAGGAGAAGGATGAGTCAACAAAGGAGGCTCAAGGGATAAAATCTTCATAAAGACCCTCATAATGACTTGTAAGAGAAATAAAAGAGCTTGGGAGAGTTATTTATGGCCCAGTGTGCTTCATAAAGTTTTATGGTTGAGATATTTTGAGGGAGATGAGAGAAATCTAGACTTGGGCTTGATTAGGAGGGTTTTAAGCTTGCTTAGGCTTGTGCAAATGATTAGAGGATGGATTAGGATGGTTTAGGATTAGCTTAGGGATAGGCAAGTGGATGGCATTTAATGAGGGTGGGTGAAGGAGGAGATATTTGTTAACTTTGGCTTGGGTTAGTAAGTTTTAACCCATGTTTAGGGAATGTGACAAGGTTAGGAGGGGATTAGGATTAGGTTTAAAGACATCTTCTAGAAGAGTCTAGATTTTGGATGAGGATAAAGACTTTCTAGAATACTCTAGAATTTCCTAGGATGAGGATGAAGACTTTCTAGAAGAATCTAAAACTTCTTAGGATGAGGATGAATTAGATTTTTAGGAAATAAATAAAGTTTTATTTATTTCAAGGGTTTGGGTTGAGGAGATATTTATTAAAACTTTTTTAATAAACATGAGGATTAATATTTAATCTTAATTAAATATTTTGAGTTGGGATTATGGGTAGGAAATGATGGGATTAGCCTTTAATTAAAATTAAAGAAGGATTAGAAGATTTTGGAAGAGGTTAGTGGTCTTAAGGAAATTGGCCAAGTTTTGGGCAAATTTTTTTTAAAATTTTTTTTTGGGTTTTTTGGTCAATTTATTAATTAAATAATTAATAAATAAGGAAATAATGTTTAAATAAGATTTAAACATTTTTGGGAGGGATTCTTTTATTAAATATTTTTAATTAAGATAAAGGGATTTAATGGCATAAAAATAAATAAATTAATTAATAAATGATGATGTCATCAGGACTTTTTCAGAAAATAAAAATACTTTATTTTCTAAAGGTTTTTAGGTGTCTACACTGATAATGTCACAAAGATTAACCTCTTCACCCTTTACTACCATGTAAGCTACATGAAGAAATCTTGTAGGAACTAAATCTATTCTAGATCAATGGTTGAACCTGTATCCTAAAATTTTACTAGTGAGACTCACTTTGTCATCTTAAATGGTATTGACCTTCATGTTTCTACCATCAAAATATGTGTTGAGATTTGTTTCAACTAACTTGCACACATTCTTTATTTTCATAGGATTGTATCCTTCATTACTCAAACTTGTGACCTTGTGAATTAGGTCATTATCAATACATATGATAGAATCTCCCAACCATAGAACATCATCATGAACTCTTCTTAGAATTATTCTTGTCCATTCATGATTATCAAAGTCTATGTAGGACATATGCTTAACTAGGTTAAGTTGCTCTATGTATCCATGTTCTTTTTTTAGTGACAAATCATTGTTGCACATTATCTCCAATTACTTATGAATCTTTGTATCACCTATGCTTTCAATTTTTTAGTGATTATAGCCTCTTATATCTTCAACATGAAGAACATTTTCTGAAACTTGCGAAAATGATCCAATAGGGTCATCAAGAAAAGAGATAAATGGGTGTTTCTTGAAATTATATCTAGGTCTATTGCTTACATTAAACACTTCTTGTCTTGCTATTTCTAAAAAATATATTCAACAACTCAAAAAATACCTTAATTTCATGTTTTAGGGTTTTGACAAATGCGTGTATCTACAAACTTCCTTAGCACTTGAAATATTGGTTTGATCTCGCACTTAAGACTTCACACAAGCAAATGATGTTTACAAATCAATCTGCATCCTTTAAATCTTTCACAATCTATACTTTTCATTAAATGCATTTCTGTCACTAGTTTTGTATATTGTCTCTATATAAAAATGAGGTTATTCTTCTTATATATTCTTATCCTAATCATATTAAGTAATGCAAACTCTACTGTAGACTCCTCTCAATGTCTAGTACATGTTGTTAACTACACAACCTATGATATTTTCTCTAACATTAGTTGTTAATAATTGATGCACTATTTTATTGAGAATGGTTAATTCTGGTAGGATGAGTCACAAACAATAAGTGACGTTATTGTCTTGTCAGGTACATCTTTTAGAACTATATCAGATCTTTAAGTTTCCTTTTCCTTTACAAATTTTTCCATTAATTCTTCTGTCTACTCCTTCATTTCTTTCTTTAGACTATCTTCATTTCTTCTATTGTTCCTTCTATAATTTTGATTCTTGTTTAGGTCTCTTCTATCGATTTTGCAAAACTTTGCGATGTGTCCAAAATGATTACATAATTGGCATATAGGTACATTCCTTATTTGTTCATTTTGTTGGTCATCAGGTGCTCTACAATTCCTTGCAATGTGTCCAAGATTGTTGCATCTATAATGAACAATTTCTCTTCTTTCTCCACTTTAATTGTTCAAGTATGTTCAAGCTCATCACACTAGGCATGAGATTCCTTTCTTCTATAATCCTCATCTTGATGAGATTCTTTATATTTCTCAGAGTGAGTAACATTCTCTTTGTCTTTAGATGTATCATCTATTTTTCTTAGATCCTTCTTGACTTTAGGAGTGTCAAGTTATTTTCTCTCAATAAATTTCTTGGGGGATTGTCCAAGGAAAAATTCAAGTCCATTTTTGTCATAATTGGGTCTTTGTACAAATATTTGTTCTTTAATCTTTTCACTGCTGGTATATAATTTCTGAAGTTGTTGTTTGGTTTGTACCAACTCACCTTTCACAATAGTTTTGTATTTTTCTAGTTTTGCATGCTCTAACTTGATGGATTCCAATTCAAATGTTGCCTTACATCACTGGGATCTTAGATCTACATTTTCAACTTTTATTTCTAAGTCATGCTTTCCTCCATTTTTCTTAAGACTTAGCTTGAGTTCTACTTGTATATGAGCAATGTTAGTATGCTAATAGAAACCAAATTTAAATAAAGCTTCTACAAACTAAACAAAATTCATAAACTTCAAGATAGACTAAGATGAAATCTCAATTGAGAATATGAGCCATTAATGGACTCTCTCAATAAGAAGCTCTCTTGTTGAGTGGATTTGTCTAAATAGATAGGATGTATGCTCAAGCTTATGCTTCAAAAAGAGCTTCAAATGGAGTTGGAATTTGGGTGTGAGTGTATGGTTTTGATGTAAAATGGCTTCTTAAAATGGCATTATGACTTTACTTCATGGATTGTGTTGTTTTGCAAAGGGGAATGATCCAATTTATAGGCAAGAGGCTTGAGGGATTGAGGGCTAAGATGAAAGGATGGGAAAAAGCTCATGGAGGGCTCAGATTGCATGAGAGGAGAGCACATGGATTGTGGTTCCTTACAGCCAAACAGAGAGTGACACATGTCACAGGGTGAGAGGATGGAGGAAAGGGGAAGGATGAGTCAACAAAGGAGGCTCAAGGGATAAAATCTTCATAAAGACCCTCATAATAGCTTGTAAGAGCAATAAAAGGGCTTGGAAGAGTCATTTATGGCCTAATGGGCTTCATAAAGTTTAATGGTTGAGATATTTTGAGGGAGATGAGAGCAATTTCGACTTGGGCTTGATTAGGAAGGTTTTAATCTTGCTTAGGCTTGTGCAAATGATTAGAGGATGGATTAGGATGGTTTAGGATTAGCTTAGGGATAGGCAAGTGGATGGCATTTAATGAGGGTGGGTGAAGGAGGAGATATTTGTTAACTTTGGCTTGGGTTAGTAAGTTTTAACCCATGTTTAGGGAATGTGACAAGGTTAGGAGGGGATTAGGATTAGGTTTAAAGACATCTTCTAGAAGAGTCTAGACTTTGGATGAGGATAAAGACTTTCTAGAATAGTCTAGAATTTCCTAAGATGAGGATGAAGACTTTCTAGAAGAGTCTAGAACTTCTTAGGATGAGGATAAATTAGATTTTTAGGAAATAAATAAAGTTTTATTTATTTCAGGGGTTTGGGTTGAGGAGATATTTATTAAAATTTTTTTAATAAACATGAAGATTAATATTTAATCTTAATTAAATATTTTGAGTTGGGATTAGGGGTAGGAAATGATGGGATTAGCCTTTAATCAAAATTAAAGAAGGATTAGAATATTTTGGAAGAGGTTAGTGGTCTTAAGGAAATTGGCCAAGTTTTGGGCAAAAAATAAATTTTTTATTTATTTTGGGTTTTTTGGTCAATTTATTAATTAAATAATTAATAAATAAGGAAATAATGTTTAAATAAGATTTAAACATTTTTGGGAGGGATTCCTTAATTAAATATTTTTAATTAAGATAAAGGTATTTAATGGCATAAAAATAAATAAATTAATTAAATAATTAATTAATTTATAAATGATGATGTCATCAAAAAATTTTCAGAAAATAAAAATACTTTATTTTCTAAAAGATTTTAGGTGTCTACATTTTGCCCCTCTTTGATGTGATGCCGCAAGTGGCATGGCATCAAAAATAAGAAAATAAGATGCCCAAGGCTAGAGCAGAAGAGGAGAGAATGAACTGCAAGATGCCCCCTCAAGAAGGCAGCGGGGAGAGAGAGCGAGGCTCGATGACTTCTTGAAAAGTACAAAAATCTGAGATGAGCAAGAAGACTCAGATTGGCTTAAGAGAAGGGGTTTAGTTAGCTCAAACTCTCACTACGAGAGAATGATAAAGGGAGAATCAGAGGCATAAGAGGAAGCAAGCTTAAGATCTCAGGGATTGAGGAGGATGAAGGAGCAGAATGCTATAAAAGGAATCTAAGATGGGGAGATGGATGAGGGGATTAAAAAGCTGATGTAATAGGATTTCAAAGAGTCAGATTAGAGAAAGATGGGTTTCACAGATCCCTAGGACTAGGATTGTGGATCTCAAAAGATGAGGCTTGGTGGATTGATTTGGATTGGTGGATCTCTAAGACTAGGATTGTGTATCCCTAAAGCTAAAGGTGAGGAGTGATTCAAAGAGATATTGATGCATAAGCTGGGGTAGGAGAGATGGATGCTAGATATGGATGGGGGATAATGGGGATGAAGGAAAACCATTGAAGCTTTTTGAGCGGGGGGATACTTCAAAGAGAAGTACCACCATGTAGTTGAGCACTAGATTTGCTATAGGACTGTTGGTTAATTGCCAAGGTTACCAAGAACATCAAGGCCTTTTCACCAACTATCCAGAGGACTGATGAACTGACTCAAAAAAAACATGCAAGGATTGCCCCAGTATCACACATGAATCCCAGAGGAAGCAGTGTGGAAACGACACTCGGTAACCCACAAGCAGAAAAGAAAACAAGAAAAAGACATGATCAAGACCTTATGCTCTGATTGCCCCATTTGCAGTATACCATGATATAGAAGATCATGGCAACCTTGAGGAGGGAATAAGGAGATTGCTTGGAAATGATATTTTAAGACCCAATAGGGAAGAGTCCAAATCAAAAGAAAGTGAAAATCCAAAAGAGAACCATTTTCCAACAAGATGGGTAGGACGAGGTACTAATAGACCAAGATCAGACATGAGGAAAGTTATATCCTGAAAGGATCTATTGGAGAGCACCTAAGCTGGTGGATTTGGATGAGTGATGTGTTTTGCAAGATGAACTAAGAAAGATAACACTTTGGTGACAGAAAATCTAGCTAAAGGATGCATTGGAATAGCTAACCAAGATGTGCGATGTGTGCAAGATGTTGATCAAGGAGGAACTGACACAAAAGCTAGATAGATACAATGGTATTAAGCTAAAGAGGATGTACAAGCTAACAAACCAAGATATTTACAAGCTGAAGCTAACCAAGATAGTTACAAGTAGGCAAAAGCTCAAGATGATAGGATAGCATGATGGTTCGATGTTGTGCAAGATGCGAAAGCTAAGGGTGGGGTGATAGTGAAAGATATGGATTTGGTAGGATGCATCCAATAATGATGAGATATTTTGTGACCACGGATAGCTAGAGGAGCAGGATGAGATGGCTAGATATGATGGTAGATAGGTAAGATTATGATGGATATAAAGAGATGACATTGGGTTTGCATGAGGATAGCCAGGAGCTAGATACCAATGATAAGGGAGGATGGACAGGACAAGATCTCCAAGGAATATAGTGCCCTCAATCAGAAGATAACATGCAGAAGGAGGTCTTATGATGGATGTGATAGGATTGAAGCTAGGATGGAAAAAGCTGAAGGGGCTAGGGAGATGGATAATAGCTGGGATGGTTGGCTAAAGCTACAGGAGATAAGTGGATGGTGTGAGATGGAAGATGGAGGGTCAACGATAGGTGGATAGATTGGAAGATGGAGTTGGATATCAAGAGATGACCAAAAGCATGAGGGTGATAGGCTAAGTTGGGGATGGCGAGATTATGCATGATACTTGTTTGCCAAGTTTTCATCATGGTACTTGTCCAAGGTGCTTGAATTGCCAAGTTTTCACCAGTGGATGCTTTATTTTTCTTTATTATTATTTTTTTTTGACTTTTTGACTTTGGACTTAGCTGGAATTATTTTGGCTTTCTTTAGCTATTTTGGCTTTTTTGGGATTTTTCACTGGCTGTTGGTACACTGGATGTGTGATTTATGCAATAGATTGGATTAGATGGGATTGATGGTAGGAGATGGAGGGATGAAAAGGTTGGAAAGGAGCATGAGATGGGGATGCTTGCAAGAGAAACATTGGCACATGTTGGGATGGGTGTGAAAAGAGCATATGGGGGATAGATGGTAGATGCAGGTGTGATGGAGGATTTGTGGAAGCGTGCTTGGGGATATAGGCACCCAAGATGGAGTTAGGAGATGGGGGAAATGAGTCACTTGATGGAGGATTAGCAATGGTGGATGCCATTATGCATTGGGTTTCAACTTTTTTCTTTGGGATCCACATGGTTTTGGATTTTCTTTTCATAGGCTTTTGCATTATTTCACATTCTTTGATTAGATTTTTCCTTTTCGGAGTATCTCTTTTAGAATAGACATATGATTGCCTAGGATGTGGATTTTTAGCTTTATGCATTTTGAAGTTGGCATTTACATTGTTGTGGCAAGCTTTGGGAAGATGGTTAGGAGAAGCTTTGTGAGATGGAGAGGATATGAAAGAGCATGTAGGGGGATGATGATGGATGATGTGCCTTGATATGTGCCTTTGCTGATCTTGCATAGGAATAGAGGGAATAGGATTTGAATGATGGCTAATAGGAGGATGGAAGATGGTAGATTTTGGGACATAGGGACCCAAAATGGATTTAGCGGATGAAGGGGGGATATGGTAGGTTGTTTTAGGTTGCAAAGATGGTGGAGGCGGGATGACATAAGATTTCTTGAAGTAGTGATGGGAGGTTGGCATGGGGGGTTTGGAGATAGGTTTGGTTTGAGGGTGTGGTGTACCAACACCTTTAGATGGTGAGCCTTTGGATACATATCCAAGACCATGAAATCCTAAATTTTTTTGTGCAATAATAGGCTTTCTAATTCCTTTCTCTTGTGGTCCTAAACCTTGACCTTGATAATGCCATCGATTGAGCATTTGAACTAGCTGAGGATACTTTTTGCTTGCAAAAAATGGTTGAAGTGCTTTATCAGATGTACTGCAATAGGGAGATACTATTCTTAATTCTTCTACTGAGAGGAGGCCACTATGGATGAATGTAAGTGAACCAAGAGGGTATATTATAGATGGTGAAATAGCTTGGATAGGTGATAATATGGAAGCATGGAGTGGAGGAGATGGTAGGATAGGATCTTGATTTAGCTGATGGGATGGAAAGATATCTTGCAGTAGAGGAGGTATGGCTTGAGGTTTTGGAGATGGAGGGGATAGTGACTGCACTATGGATGGAAGACATGGTATGATGATATCTTCATTTATGCTTTGGGGGATGTCAACAAGCTTTTGGGTAGGATCTTGATAGAATTGGTTTGGAGTGTATGGTGCGATAGGAGGTGAAGGGATGGACTCTTCAAAGGCAATAGATGGATAGATGGGAGTTTCAATAGTGGAGATGGGTGAGTAGAAGATGGATGCATAAGGGTCATTATGGGAAATTTGAGAAATGCTTGGAGGTGATGTGGATAGGATTTGGAGGGTTTTAACAGATGGTGGGATTTTGATGCGTGCGAGAAGTGGAAGGATTTTAAGCAATTTGATGGATGGTATGGGGATGATAGCTATGGGAGATGAAGGTGATATTATAGATGGGGAAGCTTCATCACTGACTACTTCACATGGTTGGATTAGATGACATAGCTCATCGATTGTTGGAGGCGGCTTTTCTTGTATTTCCTCTAGGAGATTCCTTGGAGACTCATTTGTCAAAGGTGGAGGTGGATTGATAGGAATAGCTAGTGTGATGGGGGTGGAAGATTGGAAGCTTGGTTGATTGGGTGATGGAGGAGAAGCTAGGATATTAGATGGCATGACTAGATAGTTTGGAATAACTCTTGGATTTTGGGGGATGGTTGGTGGAATGTTTCTAAGGCTCTCAAGATACCTTCATAGTCAACAAGATTTTCATCATCATTGGAATAGGTGGTGGCAGGAGCAAGGATAATATGATCAAACACATCATGATAGGATTGGTACTTCATGCTTTGACGATGAGTTTGATGGGGATAGGGTCTTGCATATGGATGAACATGGAAGCTCATGGTAGGATTTGGATTAAGCTCAGATTTTGGATTGGCTGATGAAATATTTCCTAGGGAGAGTCAAAGCTGTATGACAGACCTAAGGAGGATTGGATAGAGATTTTTGGCTTTCCTGTGGATGGAAGACTTTCAAGGGTATGCTGTCAAAAAGTGAGATTTTTTCTTTCCTATGTGTTGGATTGGTGGAGATTCTATCAACTTAAGGATAGACTAATGATCCTATGGGCATGACACAAGATTGACCACTTGTGGATCCCAACCTTTAGCTCAAGGTGATGAGGGATAACAAGTGACAAAGCTAGATTACCCTAGACAAGTTTCTATCAAAGGGATAACCTTGGTGAGGCTGGTGGATTGGTCAGATTGATTGGATAGCAAATTCTAGTAGAATGACAACAACTCTCTAAAGGCTTGGGTGTGATTTTGGATTGGGTTGCTAGCTAGCTAGGTGGGATGATTTGGAGAGACTTTGGATTTGGGATTTTTCTAAAGCAAGGAACTAGATAGATTCAGTTGCAGTGGGGGAGCTTGGATGATTTTCTGATGAGGCAGTGACTACACTAAGTATGCCTTGAGTTGGGAGATTTTTTCTTTTTTGGGATTTTGACCAAAGTTGGCAAACATTCATTCAAAAGTTATGAAAAAGCAAGCAAAAAAATTTTTGGAGCAAGCATGTCAAACACACCAACATCCTAGGAAGCTTTCTACAAGGATGAAATTTGTTATAGCTAGGAAGTCCTCGATATACACAAGGTACATGAGGCCCAAATCCATAGATGAAACAAAAAATATGTCACACATCCGAGAGGAGCGGTAACCCACTTCTCCTCTTTCACTTCTCAAGGGTATAAAGTTCCTTGAGGCTTAGCCCGAGTGACAAAATCTTGATCCCAAGAGAGGTGTCTTCCGATTCACCTCCCAGTTCTTATACTCCATCAAAATGCTGGAGTTGAGGTCATCCAAGAGGTGATGAAATTCCCAAGTAGGCCTCCTAAAAAGAAACAAGGTTTTGGATCCTAATCTTATGAACCCAAGATGGCCTCGAAAGATGACAAGGGGAGAGAAGACTTGGATGACCTTGGGCTAAAAAAAAAACATGCTTGTTCTATTACCAACTAACTCTTATGTGTGCTAATCTAGACTTTGCAAGCACTCATGTTTAAGAGACAATGTTCAATTTCAACTTGAAATGCCAATAAAAGTAAATTGATTGAAGAATGCAAACAAGAAGAAGAGTTAGGGTCAACAAAAGAAAACTCGCACGCCCGGAGGCCCTCCACATCAAGTATCAATTAATTTCCTTTAAAGCATTCAAGAGTTGGTGTGATTTTTTTTTAAGCCCAAAGCAAAGATGTGTGAGACTCGATTTGTCAAGCGTGTGCCTGGAGGCCCTCCACATCAATAGTTGTTCAATTTTAGTGCCCAAATGAAGTGTGAACAAGATTAATGGGCATTCAAGAAATTTTCTAACTTAGAAAAACCACTAAAGACCCAAGTGAGTGGAGTTTGATCTTTGTGGAGCACTTAATACCCTCTTAGGTAGACCCATCCCCATAGATGGCACTGAGATTGCAACCAATGGTTAAATTGATGGGTGATTAAAGAGGGTGAGTCCAACTACAAACTTACTCAAAGCGTCTTTATTAGTTTTTATAACTTAGAAGATTTCAAAAATGTGGATTGTTTTTATGCCCCAAAATATGATTATTTGATCTATGGAATTCAAGATTGTATTTGTTGTTTTAATAATGCATTCATAAAATAAAAAAACTTGATTTTAATCCATGGAACTCAAGAGTGATTTTAGCAACATGCATTCAAAGACAAGTGATTAAACATTCAAGTTTTTTCCTTTGAGCATTCAAGATTGAGATTTTCTGTGTTGTTTTAAGAACTTTGAAGTCCTTTGTTTTAACCTTAGATCATTCAAGATTGTTTTGGACTCAAAAGTGAAAATGACTCTTTGGAATTTGGTTTTCATTCAAGATTTTTTGTTCTAGTTTGCATATTTTAAGCCCAAAAATGATATTCCTAGATTGTTTTGATGCATGAAAAACCTAAGAAACATTCAAGATTTTGCAACAAGACATTTGTTTGGAACAAATAACAAAGCTTTTAGGACAATTTTTGGCAACCATTTAGGACTCTTAGTTTTGATGAGATTTTTAAAAGAACTTTAAAATATTTGCAAATGAGGTTCATTTTATTCTTGATTTATGCTTTGAGTTTGATTTAGATTTTAGTGTTCACTTAGTGTTGATTTTGAACCTTTTGAAATGGAAACTTGAAGTTCTTTTTAAATTCCCAAAAATGAAGTGTTCCTAACTTTGCATGAATGCATCTAAAAACTTGATGTTACAAGGATGCAAATGATTGGATTGGTTTAGTTTCACTTGTTAAAAGATTTTTTCTTTTTTGCAAATTTTTAATTTTTTAATGAATTTAAGTATGATTTGGGGGTTCAGTTTAAGCACTAAAAAGAAGTGTGTATGATTTTGCTTCCTTAAAGAAAAAATGACCAAGATCTCCCACAAGAAGAAGAAGAAGAAGTAGATGGAATAAGAAGAATGTAGACAAGAAGAGGAAGAAGAATTCCAAGTGCTTTGTCCACCTATAAGCTTGAAAAATCTGCAAACACTATGAGATAGACTATGAGTTCCTTGGTCTTCATCATGCTCATGTGGACCTACAAAACCAATTTATACAATCCTACCAATCACAAAAACAAGCAAAATTAGCCAAAATTAGCAAATGACATACAAAACTTGACTAAAAAAGCTAATGAAGATGACCCATGCAGGGTCCCACCGGGCATGCCAAAATGTATATGAGCAATGTTAGTATGCTAATAAAAACAAAATTTAAATAAAGCTTATACAAACTAAACAAAATTCATAAACTTAAAGATAGACTAAGATGAACTCTTAATTGAGAATATAAGACATTAATGGACTCTCTCAATGAGAAGCTTTCTTGTTGAGTGGCTTTGTCTAAATAGATAGGATGTATGCTCAAGCTTATGCTTCAAAAAGAGCTTCAAATGGAGTTGGAATTTGGGTGTGAGTGTATGGTTTTGATGTAAAATGGCTTCTTAAAATGGCATTATGACTTTACTTCATGGATTGTGTTGTTTTGCAAAGGGGAATGATCCAATTTATAGGCAAGAGGCTTGAGGGATTGAGGGCTAAGATGCAAGGATGGGAAAAAGCTCATGGAGGGCTCAGATTGCATGAGAGGAGAGCACATGGATTGTGCTTCCTTACAGCCAATCAGGGAGTGACACATGTCACAGGGTGAGAGGATGGAGGAAAGGGGAAGGATGAGTCAACAAAGAAGGCTCAAGGGATAAAATCTTCATAAAGACCCTCATAATAGCTTGTAAGAGCAATAAAAGGGCTTGGAAGAGTCATTTATGGCCTAGTGGGCTTCATAAAGTTTTATGGTTGAGATATTTTGAGGGAGATGAGAGAAATTTTGACTTGAGCTTGATTAGGAAGGTTTTAATCTTGCTTAGGCTTGTGCAAATGATTAGAGGATGGATTAGGATGGTTTAGGATTTTCTTAGGGATAGGCAAGTGGATGGCATTTAACGAGGGTGGGTGAAGGAGGAGATATTTGTTAACTTTGGCTTGGGTTAGTAAGTTTTAACCCACGTTTAGGGAATGTGACAAGGTTAGGAGGGGATTAGGATTAGGTTTAAAGACATCTTCTAGAAGAGTCTAGACTTTGGATGAGGATAAAGACTTTCTAGAATAGTCTAGAATTTCCTAGGATGAGGATGAAGACTTTCTAGAAGAGTCTAGAACTTCTTAGGATGAGGATAAATTAGATTTTTAGGAAATAAATAAAGTTTTATTTATTTCAAGGGTTTGGGTTGAGGAGATATTTATTAAAACTTTTTTAATAAACATGAAGATTAATATTTAATCTTAATTAAATATTTTGAGTTGGGATTAGGGGTAGGAAATGATGGGATTAGCCTTTAATCAAAATTAAAGAAGGATTAGAAGATTTTGGAAGAGGTTAGTGGTCTTAAGTAAATTGGCCAAGTTTTGGGCAAAAAATAAATTTTTTATTTAATTTGGGTTTTTTGGTCAATTTATTAATTAAATAATTAATAAATAAGGAAATAATGTTTAAATAAGATTTAAACATTTTTGGGAGGGATTCCTTAATTAAATATTTTTAATTAAGATAAAGGTATATAATAGCATAAAAATAAATTAATTAATTAAATAATTAATTAATTATTAAATGATGATGCCATCAGGAATTTTTCAGAAAATAAAAATACTTTAGTTTTTAAAGGTTTTTAGGTTTCTACACAACTATTTTTAACTCATGTTTAAGGATCTCATTTTCTTTCTTTAGATCTTCAATATCATCATCACTAGTTTTCTCACTAGGTCCTTTTTGTTTTAGGTCATCTATCTTGTTGTTTAGTTCACCAATGTAAGATTTTGCATCTTTGTATCTATCTTTTAGGCCATCTCTTTCATTAGTAAGGAGATCAATTTGTTCAAGAGATTCTTCAAGATTTTCCTTCAATTGTTCCATATTCATAGGGGTCTTATTCAAGCTATTACTCCTCTTTTGAATAAGTAGGCTCTGATATCAATTGTTAGAAATAGATAATACTAAGAGGTGGAAGTGAATTAGTATTTTCAATATTTTTACCCACAACTGAATATTATTAATTACTTTTCCACATGCATAAGAAAGGAAAACAATAGTGCCAAACAAAATAAACAACCATACATAGAGAGAGCTCATAACACCATATTTTGTTAACTAGGGAAACCTTGGCCAAGGAAAAACCCCAGTGGGGATGGAACCCACAAGATGATTCACTATATAAAGAATCCAGTTAAGGATATTGACCTTGTTAGGAGTCTATGGAAAGTGTATAGTGTCTCGAGTCCCTGTTAGGAGACTAGGCCTTGTTAGAAGCCTCAGCCCTATTAGGAGTTGCTTCAACCCTAATAGGAGTTGGTAGATCATATACAAATGTGTGCAATAAGAGCCCACTGCCCTAACATGCAACTATAAAATTGAGTTCTTCAAGAGAATAGATATAGATATATAACTAGATCACTTGTTGTACTTCACAAGTCTTTTGATTGTTAGTAACTACACATAATTGAATTACTTGCTATACTTCATAATTCTTTTGATTGTTAGTTCTTCATACAAGGGGTAATTGCACATATATCAAATTGCATCATAACATTACTTTGCATAGCATTTTCATCATACCTATTGCACACTAACTTTGCAACTAAAGTTCTTTACATATACCAAAAACATTAATAATTTCTTCCTTAGTCATCTCATATATCATCCTTAGAGTCATCTCAACAAGATTTAATAGTCAAAATGATTATGCAAGTCATACAAGTCAATTTTCTTACATGCTCTATTCTACACTATGAGGTATCTACATCAATATTTCTTCCATAACTTGGACTCAGTTGATGATACGAACATGTGCACTGGTATGCATCATCAAGATGATGTCATGCATCTCTGGTTAATTGCACAAGATAGTATTCCATGAGATATTCTAATATCAACAAATCTTTTCATTCTACTATAGCATTGTCTAATACTTAGACAATTTTCCTTCACAAGTAAACATGACTAAACTATAAAACAAATATTGTGATAAATGACAACCAAATTTATCACCATATTTGATTGATTGGTCATATTGCTAATAGCCATAGAGTTAAGATCATCGATGGGGAAGATATCATGTCTTCATTTGATGTTGCAGATTAGATATTTTCATGTTTCATTTTCATTTTCTATCTATTATGTGACTATTGCTCTACCAAAAATAAGGGATTATAGAAAACTATAAATTTAATTTCTTTTGATAATACAAAGGTCAGAAAACTTTATGGTGAATTGGATTCATAATTCCACTTATCTAATTTTCTTTTCATGTTTTGTTGCCCATTCAATAGATTAGTTCTACATTTGAGAGTTGAAGGACAATCACATGTGATTATCTGATAATCATGTGGATTCCATTTCACTATGGTTTTTACAATATAGGTAATTCCATTAACTTGTTCATATGTGATTTTTTTTCTCCTCTTGCTTGTTCCATGGTATATCAAAAGTAGTTTCAATTGAAGAATAAATGTGGATGAATCTATTAGCAACTTGTTGAATTCCATTTCATCTAAGTCTAATAGTTAAAGAAATTGTATTTTCCTCTAATGTGCATCTATTCTTGCTTTCTTCTTTGGCATTTAGATGATTAATCTATATTTAGAATATGAGAAGAGGTCAAAAAATCTCAAGACAATCTACTATAGTAATTCCATTGGGTGTGATAGGTTGTCCTAATCCATTTTGTCTAAATTGTTTGTGTCTACAAGAAATTTGGTTAACCTTTACTTCTCTTTTGTTAAGAGCTTATTCTATCAAAAAAATTTGATCTAAGAAAGACATATTCATTGCACATCATTGTAAGTCCTAAGGGAGTTGTACCTTTTAATTCAAAAGGAAGTGATAAAACACATACACTAACCCATTTCCTAGAGACATCATTTTGTTTCTTATAAAATCTAATAGGAGAACAACCTATTAACTAACAAACTATAAAGAATAGATCTACCAAAGAAATGTGACATAAGGATAGAAAAAAGACACTTGGAAAATTTTTCATATGTATAATTGAATTCAATCAATTTAAAATAGTCCTCGTTAGAAAAATAATATGTCCTTGTATGTAATAACTAAAAGAATATTACAAGAGATACATTTTTCAGTGAGTCTACAACACCCCAGGATCAAATGAAAGACCAAGGTAACTTCTACAAGAGATTGGAAAGATAATTACATTAAGACACAAGAATGATATTATTGGTTATGGACTTGATTAACATCCAATGGATTGATTAAAATTTACATAATAGGCCTCCATACACTAGTAAATTTGGACCTACATTTCAATGAGGGTTGGTCAAATTTTTGAAAGTAAATGGTGAAAAGAAATTGTCATTATAATATCATCGAAAGAAAAGGTTCTCCCTTTATCAACAAACAACCTCATCAAAAAAGAGCCCAATCTCTATCAGGGAGGTGAGGTTAGGCCATAACCAATAGATGTCAAAACTTTTATGATTATGAGTGGTTTTTAATGAGCTTTCCATGCCATTGATGGCACACCTCATTAAAAAGTTAACCAAATTTCATCAAAATCCTATGAGATTCTGATGATGTTTCCATGTCATAGATGACAACTATCATCGATAGATCAAAGAAAATCCATCAAAACTTTGACGATATCCCTATTTTGGAAAAAAAAAAAAGAACCCTCCACATCATTAGATTATATTCTCTTCCCCAACTTATAGGTTTTATATATGATATAGGAAGAAAGAAATATAATAATGCACTTTCTAAGGAACATATTTATGCATTAATAAATGACCACATCTACAAATATGTAGCATAATAATTCTTTAAAAAAATGAGCATATTCTATGATCATTAAACAATTATAAGTTCAAAAGAATCATAAATAATTATTTTTAATAAAGAAAATATCAATGTCTAACGTTTCAAGGAGTCATACATAGATGCATTCATTTTATTTATAGACATTTCATTCTAGAAAAGAATGGAAAGCTATCAATGAAATAGAAAAGGCCATATATTTGTACAATCCCATTTTATATAATACATCATAAATCTATAGAGAGTTAAAAGACATTATAATTTTACTTCTAAGTTGTTGGGCATTCTTCTTGCAAATCAAAGGATTGTAGTGACAATGGAGAATGTATTTAAAAAAATAGGTTGTCAAATCTAGGTTTGATTACTTAAAATAAAAATAATTCTTGTAAGTTACACGATAAGCATTATGACTCATGCATCCACAAAAATTTAGTTCAATCTATAATGATTGAGATTATAATATTATAGAAGACTCTTATATAGAGGGTATTCATGGAAAATTTTACTAGAGAGCATTTATAAAGGTATGATCCCAAGTCAACTCTCCTCATACACTCAGCTTACACATTGAACCGGTTGGCAATTTTAGAATACTACCAAGATACACATTGAATATTATTGTTATGATTTCTTACTGGATGATGAATTTTTAAAACAAATTTCACTTGTGCTAAGACCAAACTGAGAATGTGGAACATCTGGTCTTTATCATGACCAAGCATAAAATGTCTTTTAGAGCTTAATAGCATCATAAGAGTCATATTGGGGTTATCACAATTCTTCAAAATCTTGAAACTAAACCATACTCATAAGTATTAGCTTTAGTTGACTACATTTGATAGAAAATTGACTAGTTTTATAAGATTGTGGATTTTTTGGATTTCAAAATGATAGGAAAAATAGGTCATAACCATTCTTGTCAAAAACAAATGTAAGCTACCTAATCTAAGGTGAGTGAATATAAATGATGCTAAGAAATCAACACAATATGTATGATCGCTAAAGGAATAACACATGAAAAATGTTCCTTCTAATTTGGGAAATAATTCTCCCTAAGATATGTAAGCTATGTTTTTTGTATTTGTCTAGGCTATAATTATGACTATGAAAAGAAAATAAAGGATCTAAATGCAAGATACCAATTACCTCTATATGCTAACCACTAGAGAGGTATAGGTTCTAAAAATAGAATGGTTGGGATATGGTTTAGAAATAGATATATTTATAAAAATAGAAATTCATGGGCAAGAGAGGTAGAGGTACATAAGATCAATCATTCAGCACCAAACATGTAACAAAACAACATTATGTAGCAACCTTAAAAAATTGTTGTCATTGATACTTTCCTGCTAGATTCAAACCATAAATAGATTTAGTCCTTATGTGGAATTACCCTCAAATGATGGAGAGGTGCTTTCTTTACCCTATAGCCTCAATTCCTCATTTTGAATCTCCTTTTGGGTACCTTATAACCAAATACAATGAAATCACAATAAATTAGCATTACAAAAGATGTTGAAAAGTTTCAAGATATGTTCAAGTTTTGTTGCATTGGTGAGTGTGCTATATGCATATTCAGATCGATATCTCTTTTATGAAAAAAATTATAAAAAAACTAAGATCAACATGTTACTAATATGGTTGAAATTAGTAGAGATCAAATTTTTTAAATGAAGTCATGACACATTTCAACAAAGGAAACAAAATTTTACTTTTAATAACATCAAAATGTAAAATGTACCAATAGTCAAAATAAGGAACTCAATGATACAACTACAATGTAAATAGTGAAGAATATATTTTCTTTAGCCACTAAAGATTCCATATATCTTTGGCTTATGCCCCCACCATCCAAACTAAGATTCAATCACTTTGAATCGAGAATGCACATGTAGTTGCATTCCATTTACATGGACAATAGGTGGAGCGGAAAAACTACACCATGTTTACATTATTTTAATAGGTTTATAATTTTTTAAAATTTATAGAGCATCATGAATGTTAGAACTTTGGCTTCTATGGCTAAGAGAATGTACTCAACAAGGGATAAAATAAAAATTCTTCATTTTCTTGCATGCTAAGGACGTTACCCTAAGCTATAAGAGTCAAAATTAAAACGTTTATGATGTTCTATAACTTAATATAAATAATTAATGACTTGTAACAAAAATAAAAATCTACAACATTTTTTAGCTCCACCTAATGTCCTATGCAAATCAATTGAGATTGGGTATTGAACTAGGGCCTCCTTCTACATTGACTAAAACTAAGATATTGACATGGTTAACTCTAATACTATCTCCATTAATTTGATCCACTCAAGCATAATATTTTAATTTTTCTTTAAAACATAAATAGTAAATGATATCTAATATATTAATTGCCAATTTCTCTTGAATATGTTCATAGACAGAAAACAAAGTGTCTTACACAAATGCAATGATGAGTTTAAGTTTTGCTTCAATTACTTTAGATACATAACAAATAGAAATAAAAGGCAAAAAATTTATCAGTATACAAAGATGATTTTGAGAGTATTACCAAGTGTGTAATGTGTTCATATGTTCTTGTTTCATTCTTAAAATACATATAAGGGATTTCTCCCTCCAAAATGTAGAGGAATATCACACTATGATGTGGTTTATCCTATAGTTGTATTTAGTTATTCGCACTTCCATTTGGCACATTGTCAACAGTTTTAGAGTGACAAGTCTATTTACCAATAGATAATATTCCTTAATACATATAAATAGTCACAAGCATTCATCAACATATAATACATAAAATTCATTATAATGAGATACAATTCCTTAATACATATAAAAATTCATTAATAATTCCTAAACACATCAATCATTATAATGACATAACAATATTCAATAACGTGACATAAAATTCATCAATAAGCAACATTCATAAATCATTCATCAATGCATTCATCATCAAACAAGGTTTTTACCATTCATTTTTTCTTTTATTTTTTCTTTTATGTTTTTCAAAGAAAAAGGATAATAATCACATCATGACCATCTTTAACATTCTCCTCAGGCTCTTGTGGTTCTAAATTAATGACATGATGCTTCCTCTTCTTTTTTGAGCATGAGACTAATGCGCCCCTAGAATAAAAAATACATGAGTTTAATCCTGAATATTTTTAAAAAATCTTATAATTATTTCATCAATGTAAAGAATATAATAGGGATTTTTCTTTACCTAATTGTGCCACATCATCTACTATAACATTTTTAAAGCCCCAACCTCAACATGCTCAATACTAAAACCACACTCAACTCCATGACTATGATGTTATACATACTCAAAAAATTCCCATAAAGGTTACACCAATCACAATTTAAGAAGTTAAATTCTGTTTATAATTACATTATTAATTTTAAGAACTAACTCCAAGTCAAACTTGATTCATAAAACTTTCTTTTCTTACATCTGTAAGTAAACACTCACTATTTGATGAAGGCACAATCCAAGATCAAAATGAACACAATAGGAAAAGGGAAATATTATTATCAAAAGAGATCTACTATTAAATTTAGTACACTAAAAATAGACTCTAAGACATGCCCTATGGGCTTACAATGTTGTTTGAATCTCGAGAAAATTTTCCTCTAGTAACTTCTCCCAAACTCCATCAAGAATTGCCTTTACAATGCAAGAAATGTTTTTAAATAAACCCCAATTAGTTTTAGGGTTAGGAATACATTCTAGAATATGCCATTTAGCATCTGCCATGAAAATAGAAGGTTCTAGAAATCAAGTTAGAAGTTGGTGTAAAATTAGAAGAATCTACAAATGGTAGTCCAACTTTTGGGAGGCATAACTTTTGATCTGAGATTCTGATTGACAAACTATTTAAATTTTTGTAAAGCTCTCCAAGTGCCCTATAGCCCTATGGATCAGATTTTCTTCTCCCCCATTTTTTGGGCTCATTTGAGGCCATTTAGTGCCTCAAATCTAGCATTGAAGTTCTCTTAGGAGGTCTCTAGGCAACTTAAATCTGTAATAACTTTCTAATCGTAATGTCTTTTGACCTATTTCCTTTTTTGGAGTGATTTAAATTACAAGTATAATCATCCCTCCAACTTACACCCTCTAACTCCTCATAATTAAGGCTTAGTTACAAAATAACCTATTTTCTACATTGGCACGTATCCCACGGTGCTTGAAAACTCCAACCCAAAAAACCAATAATGGAACTATGAGAGCTGGAACCTTTATTTGACACAAATGGGTATCCAAAATTGATAGAACATTAAATAGAAACTATCTCTAAGAATATTTTTGGGTGATATAGGATTTCCCTTACACAACTAGATGCTTCTGCATTAGACACCCAAAGTAGATTGAAAAGTGACCCTATCACTTTATAGCTGGTAGAGGAAAACCCAAATGGGAAACCTCCACTGTGGTTATCCAAGTTGAGTCTTCTATTGGTCTTCCTTTCCACTTCATTAGGTATTCTTCATACTATCTATTTCTAGTACTCCGGCCCACACGACTATCTAGAATTTCTTCAATCTCTTCCTTTGTAGATGTAGGAATTGGACATGGCTCGAGCATCAACCCCTCATCTGCACCATCATCATGATATTATGTTAAGTATATAATAGTGAAAATAGGAGAAATGTGAATCCCATCTAGAAACTCCACCTCATATGCATTTCTTGAGTCATGTTTCTTCAAAATTTTGTAGAATTTCTTCATCTTCAACTTGTTGTAGATACCCACTAGAAATCGTTCCTTTCTTAAGTATACCATATTCAAATCCCCTACTTGGAACTCCTTATGTCTCCTCTTTTGATCTTCCCTAGCCTTATACTATTGGTTCATCTTGGTAATATGTGCATGTACCTCCTCATGTAGGTTCTTGACATGTTCAGTGAATTCTTCTGCCTTAGCACTTGTCCTCTCCCCTTGCTCCATCTTTCTCAACTCTAGTGCAGTCCTTGGACTACTCCCATACATAATTTACAATGCTGATCTACTAGTACTCCTAATTATAGAATTATTGTAAGAAAATTATGCTAGTAGTAGAATCAAATCCCATCCCTTTGGTTTATAACCTACTAAACACCTCAACAAATTGCCCAAACTTTTATTTACTACTTCTATTTGTCCATTAGTCTGTGGATGATGCATAGAACTGAACTTTAATTTTGTCCTCAACTTTTTCCCCAAAGTCCTCTATAAATACCCCACAAATTTAGTATCTCTATCAAAAACAATACTCTCTAGGAGACCATGTAGCCTCACCACCTCTCTGAAAAAAAAATCTACAATATGTACTACATCATGAGTCTTGTGGCATGGAATGAAATGTGCCATCTTAGAAAACCTATCAACCACCACAAATACTAAGTCATTACCCCTTTGTGTCCTTGGAAATACAAGAACAAAATCCATACTTATGTCCTCCCAAGGCTTCAATAGAACCAGCAATGGCTGATAGAGTCCAGTATTGTGAGTGAATCCTTTGGCTATTTGACATACTTGACAATTCTACACAATCTTTTTCATATCCTGTGATAATTTTGGCCAAAAATAATGTTCTCTAATAATGGAAATGGTCTTATCTCAACCAAAGTGTCATGCCATCCCTCCACTATGTTTCTCCTTGATCAGGTTCTCCCTCATAGAACTTCTTGGAATACACAATTGACTACCCTGGAACAACATACCATCCCGAATCAAGTAATCTAGCCACCTAGTCCTGTCTCAAGTAACAGGTTCTTTACAAGCCTTCCATGCTTTTGCAAAATTAGGATCCTTAGGGTACATATTCTTGAGTTCATCAAACCTAACCACTTCAACCTGCATTACTATCAGTAACAACTAATGCATCTGCAACCCTATTAAAGCTTCCACTTCTATGTTTCAACACAAATGTATAGCTTTGCATGAATTCTACCCATTTCAAATGTCTCTAATTCAATTTACTTTGGCTATTTAGGTACTGCAATGCCTTGTGATTAGTATACAGGACAAATTATTTTGGAAACAAATAATGCCTCCATTTCTTTAAGGCCTGAACTTTTGCATAGAACTCCTGATCATAAACAAAATACTTCTTTGCATCATTAAAATTTTCACTAAAAAAGGCAATAGGATTACCTTTGTGGCTCAATACCACCCCAATAGCACTATCACTAGCATCACAATCCACCTAGAACACTTTATTGAGATTAGGAAGTTCCAACATAGGTTGCTCTATCATCTTCTTCTTCAACAATTCAAAATTCCTTGCAGCTCCTATAGTCTAGTTAAACTCTTTTCTATCCCCCCTCATTATTTCAGTTAGGGGTGCACATACATTCCTGAAATTCCTGATGAACTTCCTATAAGAACTAGCCAAACCATGGAATGACCTCACCTCAATAGCAGACCTTGGAGTAGGCCATGTCAAGATGACCTTTTCCTTCTCTAGATTCATTTTAAGACCCTCAGCTGATACAAAAAACCCCAAATAGACTAACTCCTTTTCTACAAAGCTATAATTCTTCAAATTAATCAACAATTTCTCTTCTCTCAAGATTTCAAGAACACTATGAATGTGTAATAAATGTTCATCCAAATATTTTCTAAAAATTAAAATATCATCCAGATAGACAATAACAAATTTTCCCAAGAATTTCTTTAGTACCTCATTCATAAGCTACATGAAGGTGCTTGGTGCGTTGGTCAGTCCAAAGGGCATGACTAACCACTCATATAGACTATCCTTGGTCTTGAATTTAGTCTTCCACTCATTTCCCTCTCATATATATATTTGTTCATAGGCACTCTTGAGATCTATGTTTGTGGAGATCTATGTTTTTGAAGAACTGAGCTCCACTCAAATAGTCCATAAGATCATCCATTCTTGGCAAAAGGAACTGATACTTGATGGTTATTCTATTTATAGCCTAAGAGTTTTTACACTTTCTCCACTCTCCATCATTCTTTAGTGCCAAAACTATAGGTACTGCACATGGACTCGGGATCTCCAAAATCAAACCCTTCCTCAATAGCTCTTGAACTTGTCTGTTTAGCTTCTTAGTCTCAATAGGAGTCATCCTATGAGTAGCCTTGTTAGGAAAACTAGCTCTAGGGATTAAATCTATTTGATGACTAATTTTCTTTACTAGTGGCAACCCTTCTAAAAAATTATTAGAGATGACATCTCCATACTCAATACACCTAAAAATTCAAGTGGAATTTTGCTACTACTTTCCTTATCTTTTCTAGGAATCAAAGCATAACACATACATTGATGTTTCATGCCTTCCAAAAAAATTCTTCCATCAAGAAGACATACCCTAGCACTACTACATACCTTTTCACCTTCCTTTATCAAGGGCTTCAATTTGTGGTAAACTCCATCCTTTGTTAGAGAGTATGTATTTGCATGACCATCATGTACAACATGCCTATCAAATTGCCATGACCTTCCCAATAGTAAATGACAAACATCCATTGGAATGATTTCATAGAGAACCTCATCATGGTAACTCCCAATCTTCAACTTTACCAAAGATTGTTTACTAACTGCTACCTTATGATCATCCTTCACCAACAAAATCTGATAGGGTTGGGGGTGTTTCTCCCTCTTGAGCTTTAGCATTGAGACCATCTCCTCTAACACCAAGTCATCAATGCTTCCACCATCAAAAATCACATCATGACATTTACCCTCACACTTGTACCTAGTATGAAAAAAACTCCTCCTTGTCTAGGTTCAATCTCACCACTTAGTAAGACCCTTTCGTTGACTAGAACCTCTCCTCTTTTCTGCATCCTCTGAATGTGATGATTGTGCATCATCATCCACATGAGCAACCTCGCTTGACCATCAGCTCTCCTATCTATCCTTCCTTGGTGTTGAGGGAATTCAAAGGCATGATGACCTTCTTCATTAAAATGAAAATAGGTACCACAAAAGCCTACTCTTCTTGAACCTTCTACATGTGCTCTACCTCTCTCTCTGATCTCCAAAGTGTTAATTATGGGAGCGGTTGAAACCCTCATTCCTCTAGTTTTGGCTAGTACCCACATCTTTATTTTTCTTTTGGTTCTTATTTTTGCCTCTAAATGAACTACCACCACCCCTTCCTCCTTGACTATAACCTCTTTGCCTTCCATCAAACCTTTTGTTTAGCTTCTCTTCAACTCATAAGGAAAACTAGTATGCCTCTTCAATGCTAGTTATTCTAACTAGACTCAACTCCTCCTAAATGTTAAGTCTTAACCCATTAAAGTAATGGGAAGCCTTCTCCTTGTTTCCTTCTACATGCCCTACCTTAATAAGGACTTGGTAAAATTCCTCTATATATTCCTAGATAGATTTTTCTACTTTCTTTAACCCTTGCACTTTATTGAACAAATCAAGCTCGTAATCAACAGGAATGAATTGCTTCTTTAATTTGTCCAACATGTTTTCCCATCTTGTGAGTTTCTCCTTTCCTCTTCTATTTCTTTCTAGATAAATCTCTTGCCACCATATTTTGGCATGGCCTTTCATTTTTTCCTTTTCAAACTTAACCCTATCAGGGTCCCTAATATCCTCATACTCAAAATATTCCTCTAGTTCATTGATCTAGTCGATCAACTCATCCCAGTTTAAATTTCCTAAAAACATGTCGATGTTAGTTTTAAGTCTTTTCCTAAGATTATCAATAGCCATAAAAAGCCTCTCCTCTTCCTAATTTAGGACTTCTCCATCTCCTTCCCCTTCCCAATATTTCCCTCTTCTTCATTTCTTCCTCACTTTCATCGCCTACGACAACATTCATCCCTCTATGGATCTACTCCTGCGATGCTTGAACTTATCTTTTGAGGGCTCTAACATTAGGAGTGAAAAATCTATCCCATCCACAAAACTCCCTTCATTGAGGAATATTCTTGTATCAAACACACAACTACACAATCCTGGTACAATCTGCCTCACAATTGACACTTTGTCTACACACTCACGAAAACCTGTTGTGATACCACTTGATGAAGGTGCAACCCAAGATAAAAATGAACACAATAGGAAAAGGGAAATATTATTATTAGAAGTGATCTACTATTACATTTAGTATAATGAAAATAGATTGTAAGACATGCCTTATGGGTTTATGATGTTGTCTGAATCTAGAGAAAATCTTCCTCCAGTACCTTTTCCCGAACTCCACCAAGAACTGCTTTTACAATGCTAGAAATGTTCTTAGTTAAACCCCAATTAGGTTTAAGGTTAGGAATGCATTCTAGAATATTCAATTTAGCATCTTCCACATAAATAAAAGGATCTATAAATCATGTTAGAAGTCAGTGTAAAATTAGAAGAATCCAAAAATAGTAGTCCAACTTCCAAGAGTTATAACATTTTATCCAGGACTTCGATTGACGAACTCTTTATATTTTCATAAAGCTCTCCAAGTGCTCTATAGCCCTATGGACCAGCTCAACTTTCCCCCCATTTTTAGGCCCATACAAGTCCATTTAGTGCCTCAAATCTGACTTTGAAGCACTCTTAGGAGGTCTCTAGGAAATTTAAAACTACAATAACTTTCAAACCATAAAGAATTTTGATCTAATTCTTTTCTTTAGGTGCTTTAGATTACAAGTATAATCATCCCTCCAACTTAAACCCTCTAACACATCATAATGATGGCACAATTACAAAACAACCCATTTTTAGCATTGGCATGTATCCCAAGGTGCTCAAAAACTCCAACCTAGAAAACCAATAGTGGAACTATGAGAGTTGGAACCTTTATTTGACCCGAATGGGTATCCAGAATTGAAAACACATTAAACAAAAACTAACTCTAAGCCTATTTTTGGGTGATACAGGATTTCCCTTACACCACTAGATGATCCTGCATCACTATTGATGAGAATTCAGTTAGATCATATAGGAAAAGAAATAATAGTTAGAACATAGAAAAACAATATCTGCTTGCCTCAATTTGGTTTTCCTAAATTGATGTAAGCATTTGTGAAGATGGTATGTTAGCTCTCTCCATAGGTAGATTTATGCATCATCTGTGACAAATATTATAGAGATAAGATTTAACTTATATTAAACCTAAAAAAAATGCTTTGTTCTAAATAAATAATATTTATCACAGAAGAGATTAATACCATTCATTATTAAAATATAGCAATAATAACTAATAGTGTAGACATGCAATTAAACTGAAGTGGCAATTGATATGAAATCTATAGCAATGAACATCATAGACATGTCTACAATAGCATGGAATAAATGACAGTTGTTAGTGACTATGGTGAAGTTCTCCAAACACTTGATGATGGAACCATATATTGGTACTTAGTTTTGATAGGTTTAGTTTGAGCTTCACTTGAATTCAAGAATCCTTTAATATGCTATACTTAATAAGGCCAACCATGTGAATGTGGAAGCTTATTTGGCCTCCCCCAACCCCACCTCTATAATCACTCTAAATTCCCCATTAACATCTTAGTAAATATTTCATTCATTCATTCATTTAAGAACTATAACATTGAATATTTATAATCACATAAAATCCATTAACACGACATATAATTCCTTAATAAATATAAAGATTCATCAATAATTCATGAGCACATCAATCAATTATAATCACATAACAATATTGAATAACATTACATAAAATTCATTAATAAGCAAAATTCATCAAAAATTCATAAATACATTCATCATCAAACAAGAATTTTAACATTCATTTCTTCTTTTATTTGTTCTTTTATGTTTTTTGAAGATAAAGTTTAATATGTACATCATGACCATCTTTAGCATTCTCCTTAGGCTCTTGTGGTTCTAATTTTATGACATGATGCTTCCTCTTCTTTTTTCAAGCACAAGACTAATGCACACTTGCAATAACAAATAAATGAGTTTAATTCTAAATATTTGTTTAAAATGTTATAAGTATTTCATTAATATAAAGAACATAATAGGGATTTTTCTTTACTTAATTTTTCCACATCATATACTATCACATTTTTTAAAGCCCCAACCTTAACATACTCAATACTAACATTGCACTAGACTCTTTGACCATGACTTTCTACATACTCAAAAAATTTCCCATAAAGGTTACACCAATTTACATTTAAGATGTTAATTTTATTAACAATTCTATTACTACGTTTCAATAGAAATTTAATATTTACCTCTATTAAAGTCAATTAATAATTACATAATTAATTTTAAGAACTAACTCCAAGTCAAACTTGATTCATAAACCTTTCTTTTCTCACATCTATAAGACTCACTATTGATAAGGATTCAATTAGATGATATAGGAAAAGAAATAATAGGTAGAAGATAGAAAAATAATATTTGCTTGCCTCAATTTGGGTTTCCTAAATTGATGTAAGTATTTGTGAAGATGGCATTGTTTTTATAAGAAAAATAGGTTTTGAAGGGAGCCTAAAACCCTTTACAAATCAATAAATTTTCAAAGAGGCCCAATCCAAACAAAACTATAATCCTAAGATTAAACAGTTCACCCAACAAGACACCATGACCATGGTGGCATTGCAGATAACATAGTACTCATTAGCCACATAAATAGGTTTTGAATGAGCACCTAAAACTCCAAACAAGTTTTGAAGGGTACCGAAAACCCTATATGAAACAACCACCAAAGGTGAAACAAGTCACCAAACAAAAGGAGTCCAAGGTGGCAACACAAATAAAAAAAAACACTACAATCACCAAAATAGGTTTTGATAGGGTTCCAAAAACCCCATGATGAGACACACTTCAAAACTAAAGGACAAAAGATAGAATAGAGACCAACAAGCCAAAAGCTAGGAAAGCCAAAGAAATAGCCACATCAGACTTTTCCTTTAGAATCCTTCTTATTAGACCATAATGCCATATCAAAGCTGGGACTGGATGGCTTGACCTTTTTTTATTTTTACTATAGTCCATCCATCCTCCACCAAACTAGCAACCTTCTACCACTTAAAATTAGCACCATCATAGCTAGTTCAAAAAACTAGGGAAAAGGCCATAGTAGAGGAAGAGACAACATAATCTTGAAATGGAACAACATCACCAAGAACCATAGGAGAAACTGCCTTAAAAACACTAGAAACTAGAACAAAAAAATTAGATGGACCAACAACCACCATAGAAGGAGCCAACTATGAATCCACCAAAAAGATGCCAGGATTGGATGGACAAATAGAGGCACCAAAAGAGTCCATACTTGAAATTGGGATAGAAAAATCTAGAGATGGACTAATAGCCACCATGGAAGGAGCCAAAGGAGAGGACAAACTAAAAGAGACAATAGTAGAATCCACACTAGAAACTAGGATAGAAGAATCTAGGGATGAACTAGTTGCCACCATAGAAGGGGCCAAAGGAGGATCCTTCTTCAAGAAGCTAGGAGAAGATAGTTTATGAGAAATTGTAGTAGAATCATCATTCCCTATAGAAGGGACCTTATGGAAGGTGTAGTGGTCATCCAAGACCCCTTTCCACCAAGAAGGGGACATTTTTCAGTCTAGATTTACCAAAAGAGCACCTAGCGGCCAAGTGACCAATTAAGTGGCATTTCCTGCAATGGAAGGGGATGCCCTCATAGACAAGAAGAAAATTCTAATAACCAAGAGGAGAGTCCAAGGAAATCATTTTTGGGATTCCCTTAGAGATGTTAGTCTCAACCAGCATGCAAGCATACGTCGTTTGATACACTTTGGAAGTAGTTGTGTTAGTCATCACAAAGTCTCCACGGGTAGTCCCCATCTCCTTTAGGACAGAGCATCACCAAAGATGAAGGGGGATATTCAGCAGCCTTACCCATAGAGGGATCTTATTAAAAGATTATGTCAATGGATTGAAATCCTTGTACCAGGGTTTAGCCATCAAAGGAAACTACTCCTCCCAAGTGAAGGTATGGCTAAAAATAAAATTTCACAACTAAAAAACCCCTTGCCAAAGGCTAAATCTGGGCAGTCTCTGAGATGAAGGGCTCCCAAATGCAGGGAATCCATCCATGCAAATCTAAAAGAGAAGGCTAGAAACCCTTAAAGCAAAAGATAGCAGCAGTGTCCAAGAAATCTTCCATATTGATAGAGATCTTATAAACTATAGTAGAATTTAAAACAAGTCTTTTTGGGTTACATACCACACTGCAATAGTGTCACAAAGGCCCAAATGCACAGAATCACGAAACCCTAGATGAACAATCTGACCACCAATACTAGTTTCATAGGTAGCCACATTAGCATAGGAAATGGCCAAACCACCCAGTGAAGATGGCATGTTATCTCAGTCCATAGGTAGATTTATGCATCATACGTTAAAAATATTATAGAGATAAGCTTCGAAGTATATTAAACCTAAAGAAAATGGTTTTCTCTTAATGGATAATATTTATCACAGAAGATATGGCTACTATTCATTATGGAAATATAGCGATAATAACTAATAGTGTAGACATGCAATGAAACTAAAGTGGAAATTGATATGGAGTCTATAGAAATGAACATCATAAACATGTCTACATCAACATGGAATAAATAACACTCATTAGTGACTATGGTGAAGATCTCTAGCCACTTAATGATGGGACCATATATTGGTATTTAGTTTTGATAGGCTTAGTTTAAGCTTCACCTAGTTTTGGTAATCCTTTCATATTATCTACTTAATAAGTCCAACTATGTAAGGTATAAGCTCATTCAGCCTCCTCCCCCCCATAATCACTCTAAATTCCCCATTAAAATCTAAGTAAATATTTCATTCATTCATTCATTTAAGAACTATAGCATTGAATCATTATAATCACATAACATTCATTAACACGATATACAATTCATTAATACATATAAAGATTCACCAATAATTTGTGAACACATCAATCATTATAATCACGTAATAATATTCAATGACATCACATAAAATTCATTAATAAGGAACATTCATCAAAAATTGATCAACACGTTCATCATCAAACAAGGTTTTTAACATTCATTTCTTCTTTTATTTTTTCTTTATGTTTTTTGAAGATAAAGGGTAATAGGAACATCATGACCATCTTCAACATTCTCTTCTAGCTCTTGTGTTTATGATCTTATGACATGATGCTTCCTCTTCTTTTTTTTAGCACAAAACTAATGCACTCGTGCAATTATAAATAAATGGGTATAATTCTAAACATTCTTTTAAAATGTTATTTCATTAATCTAAAGAATATAATAGGGATTTTTATTTAGCTGATTGTGCCACATCATCTACTATCACATTTTTTTCAGCCCCAACCTCAATACTAACATCACAATTGTTTGGACATCACCATTATATTCTACATATTCAAAAAAAATTCACATATTGCAATTTAAGATGTTAAATTTTATTAACAATTACATAATTAATTTTCAATATAAATTGAATATATGTACCTCTATCAAAGTCAATTAATAATTAAATAATTAATTTTAAGAATTGACTCCAAGTCAAAGTTGATTCATAAAACTCTCCTTTCTCACATTTGTAGATTTATTACTAGTGGTTTTCAATGAGCTTTCCATTCCATCGATGACACACCTCATCGAAATGTGAACCAAACTTCATTGAAATCCAATTAGATTCAGACAATGTTTTCATGTCATCAACTATAACTATAGTGGATAGATCAACAAAAAGCCATCAAAACTTTGATGATATCCCTTTTTTGGATAAAACAAATTTAGAAGTACCCTCCACATCATGCAATCATATTCTCTTCCCCAACTTATAGATTTTAAATATGATATAGGAAGAGAGGAAAATGATAATGCTCTTTGTAAGGAACATATGTATGCATCAATAAATAACCACATCTATGAATATTTAGCATGATAATTCTTTAAAAAACATGAGAAAATTCTCTATTCATTAAATAATTATAAGTTCAAAAGAATCATAAATAACATTTTTCTAAAAATAAAAGATAAATGTCTAACATTTCAAGGAGTCATACATAGATGCATTCATTTTATGTATAGACATTTCATTCTAGAAAAGAATGAAAATCTATCAATGAAATAGAAAAGGCCATATATATTTGTACAATCCTATTTTATATAATACATCATTCATCTATAGAGAGTTCAAAGACATTCTAATTTTACTTCTAAGTTGTTGGGAATTCTTCTTGTAAATCCAAGGATTGTAGTGGCAATGGAGAACATATAAAAAAATGGTTTTCAAATATAGTCATGATTACTTAAAATAAAAATTCTTCTTGTAAGTTACATAATAAGCATTATGACTCATGTGTCCACAAAAATTTAGTTTAATCTATAATGACTAGGATTGTAATACCATAGTGGACTCTTATATAGAGATGATTCATGGACAATTTTACTAGAGGGCATTTTTAAATGTATGATCCCAAGTAAACTTTCATCATATGCTTGGCTTACACATGGAACTATTTGGAAATTTTAGAACACTACCAAGACACACATTAAATATTATCGTTATGATTTCTTATTGGATGGAAAAAATTTAAAAAGAATTTCACCTATTCTTAGACCAAACTAAGAATGTGGAACATTTGGTCTCTATCGTGACCAAGCATAAAGTGTTTTTAGAGATTAATAGCTTCATAAGCATCGTATTGGGGTTCATCATAGTTCCTCAAAATCTTGAAAATAAACCATGCTCCTAAGTATTAGCTTTGGCTACCTACATTTGACAAAAGATTCACTAGTTTTATAAGATTGTAGATTTTTCTTGATTTCAAAAAGATAGGACAAATATGACATAAGAATGTTAGTTAAAGACAAATGTAATGTGCCTAATCCAAGGTGACTAAATATAAATGATGCTGAGAAATTAAGAAAATATGTATAGTCAATAAAGGAATGGCCTATAAAAAATGTTCCTTATAATTTGAAAAATAACTCTCCCTAAGATATGCAAGCTATGTCTTTTGTATTTTTCTAGGCTAAAATGATGACTATGTAAACCAAATAAAGGTTCTAAATACAAGATACCAATTATCTTTGTATTGTAACAACTAGAGAGGTATAGGCTCTAAAAAGAGAATGGTTGGGATATGGTTTAGAAATAAATAAATTTACAAAAATAGAAATTCATGAGCAAGAGAGGTACACCTATACATAACATCCCTCATTCAGCGCCAAACATGTAACAAAATAACATTATGCAGGAACCTTCAAAAATTATTGTCATCAATAATTTCCTACTAGATTCAAACCATCAATACATTCAGTCCTTATGTGAAATTACCCTCAAATGATGGAGAGATGCTTTCTTTACCCTATAGCCTCAATTTCTCACTTTGATTCTACTGCTGGGCACCTTGTAACCAAATAGAATAGAATCATAATCAATTAGTGTTACAAAAGATGTTGAAAATTCTCAAGATATGATCAAGTTTTTTTGTATTGGTGAGTGTGGTATATGCATATTATGATCTTGAGTGTTATAACTACAATTATAAGAAAACTTAAATCAACATGTTACAAATATGGTCGCAATAAGAAAAGATCAAAGGGATGACACATTTCAACAAAGGAAACAAAATATTACTTTTCATAACATCAAAATTTAGAATGTACCAATAGTCAAAATAAGGAACTCAATGATAGAACTATAATGTAAATAGTGAAGAATCATTGTCTTTAACCACTAAAGAACCCATATGTGTTTGGCTTCTCTCCCCCCCCTCCAAAATAAGATTCAGCCAATTTGAATCGAGAATTCACATGAAGTTGTGTTCTATATGCATGGAGAATAGGTGAAGCTGAAAAAATGCACCACGTTTACATTATTTCAATAGTTCTATAAGTCATTTTAATTTACAGACCATCAAGAATGTTAAAACTCTAGCTTCTATGGTTGAGAGAATGTCCTCAGTAAGGGGGCACATAAAAAGTCTTCATTTGCTTCCATGCTAAGGACATTTTCCCTAAGCTATACAAGTCAAAATTACAATGTTTGCAAAGGTCTATAGCTTAAAATGCCTAATTAATGGCTAGTAACAAAAATGAAAATCTATTGCATTTTCAGCTCCACCTAATGTCCTATGCATATCAATTGAGATTGCATATTGAACTAGAGCCTCCTTGTATATTGCCTGAAACTAAGAGATTGACATAGTTAACATATAATACTATCTCCCTTAATTTGGTACACTCAAGCATAGTATTTTAATTATTCTTTGAAACATAAAGAGTAAAGGATATCCAACATAGTAATTGCTAATTTCTCTTGAATATGTTCATTTAAAGGATCATCTCATAGATAGGAAACAAAGTGCGTGATGCAAATGCAATGAAGAGTTTAACTATTGCTTCAATTACTTTAGATACCTACAAAATAGAAATAGAGGAAAAATAAATTTTAGTATAAAAAGAGGATTTTTAGAGTGTTACCAAGTGTGTAATGTGTTCATATGTCATGTTTCATTCTTAAAATATATAAAAGGGATTTCTCCCTCCTAAATGTAGAGGAATATCATACTACAAAATGGTTTATCGTATAATTACATATTTAGTTTTTCACACTTCCATTGGGCACATTGCTAAGAGTTCCAAAGTGACAAGTTTATTTTTCCAATAGATTATATTTATCACAAAAGAGATGACTCCATTTCATAATGTAAATATAGCGATAATAACTATTAGTGTAGACATGCAATGAAAATGAAGGGGCAATTGATATGGATTCTATAGAAATGAACATCATAAACACAGCTACATTAGCATGGAATAAATTAAAGCTATTAGTGACTATGGTGAACTTATCCAACCACTAGATGATGGGACCATATATTGGTATTTAGTTTTCATAGGTTTACTTTGAACTTCACTTGGTTTTGAGAATGCTTTAATATTATCTACTTAAGAAGACCAACCAGGTGAAGGTTTAAGCTCATTTGGCCTCCCCCCCCCCCCCCCAAATAATCACTGTTAATTCCCCATTAACATCTGAGTAAATATTCCATTCATTCATTTAAGAACTATAACATTGAATCATTATAATCACATAACATTCATTAACACAAAATACAATTCATTAATACATATAAATATTCATCAAATATTCTTGAACACATCAATAATTATAATGACATAACATTCATTAAAATGACATGCAGTTCCTTAATACCTATAAACACTCATCAATAATTCATGAACACATCAATCATTATAATCAAATAATAAAATTCAATAACATGGCATAAAATTCATTAGCTAGAAACATCCATCAACACATTCATCATCAAACAAGGATTTTAACATTCATTTCATCTTTTATTTTTATTCTTATGTTTTTCAAAGATAAAGGCCAATAGGCACATCATGTTCATCTTTGGCATTCTCCTCTAGCTCTTGTAGCTCTAATCTTATTACATGATGCATCCTCTAATTTTTTGAGCACAAGGCTAATGTGCCCCTACAATAACAAATAAATGGGTTTAATTCTTTAAAAAAAAATATTTTTGAACAATTAGATAGCAGCCAAGAAGATGGGGGCTGACCTCAAATTACAAAAAGGCTAAAAATTCAGCCTAGGGTTACCTTTGAGTCATCTAATTGATATGAACTTTAAACTTCAAAAAACAAATAATATCCATAGTCAAATTAACAATACCATTATTCCTACTACTAGAAGACAAAGACAACTGAAAAACATTCCAACAACATAGATACAACTTGCTGCTATCAATTCTACATATTGACATAAACATATAATAAAAAACCCCATAGTGTATCCAATTCCAAGTAATCAACAACACAATAACATAAAAGGAAAAGAGAAAACCCAGGGCTAGCTACCCTCCTTCTTTCTAGGATCCCCATCCGTCTTCTCTATAGGCTCATCCTTGTTCATTTTATCCTCCACTTTGACAAGTTTATCTTGAATCATATTCAACTAATCCTCTGCCATAAAGCCATAAATGGATCAAGTGGTCTTTCTCTCCTTTCCCAAGTCTTTCGTATCCTTATTCTCCTACAAAAAGTAAAGGGCGATAGTCATAGAATGCATGAATTTGGTGGAAAATTCCACCAGAGTGTCAAATTATTTGCAGATACCAATGTGATTATCTACCAAATCCCTCATGAACTACTCTAGCCTATTAAGTTGAGCTTTGTTGTGACTCTAGCCATGGGTATGCTTTCACTTTTTTCCCCCACCTTTAGGAGTATCTTTCCTAGGGGAGATGATGTCTTCCCCCCCACTTCTATTTTGGCTAGCTTCAAGGGTGTCAAAAATGCGGGAGGGGCTAGGGGGTTGGGGATAGGCTTGGTGTCCTGGGGTAGTTTCTTCCTTTTGACAGGTTTAATATCACTCTTAGTAGATTCAGAGTTGGAATCATGCTTGGTGGGACTTGAATTTTTCTAGCTGGAGGCATTTTCTAGTTCTCTAGGCATTCTGCTTACTCTTCCTATTGTGCATACCCGAATTAGTGAGGCTAATTTTGACCTCAATGGCTAGGATTTTCTTGGTCTTTTTGTGGTTGGGGCTAGGGCTAGGATCCAAGGAAACTTGGGGAGTGACAGAAGTAAAAGGTTAACCAGAAGCAACATTTTTTGGCCATGATGGTAGGTATACATCTTACTCATAAACCCCTGGTGGATGAGATAAAAGGTTTTACCCTCCCACCTTTTCCTCCTAGCCATATAGATACAATCTTCCATAAAAAGAAATAGAAGAAATGGAAACAAAATTTGATCCAAACTTTTGAAATGTTTAAGAATGTGGAAATGATAATAATAGAGTACTTAAAACTGATCCTTGAGGGTAGTGTATCTCAGAATAGCATAGTAGATGACATCTTAGGGTTTAGGAAGGTCTTCCCTAGAAAGCCCACCACACATACGCACTAGTTCCTCCTTAAACTTGAAGAATTTATGCAAACTGGTTTCCTCATTAACTTTGGCCTACTTGAGCTAGTTCTTGCCTTCTAGAAAAAGCCCTCCAACCCTCACAACGAAATCTTTCATGATTTTGAAGCCTATTCCATTAATTTTCACTTTCCTATCATTCCATGAATAAAAAACTTGCATCAAGATGTTTTCATTGTATTTCATCATCCCTTCCATAAATAGTAATAAAACACCCCCCTGTAGATACATCATTGTAGCTTTACTCTTATAGTTTCAAGCCTCAATGCCTATGGGTTCAAAATGATCACTAGTGCCCATTTTGTTGTCTAGTTTGACCACCAACTCCTTTGAATTTTCTAACATTTCCTTATTGCAGGTTTGATAGTCACTATAGATTAAATAAAACGTGCTTAGAATTAAAAAGAAAAGGCAATGAAAAACCATCATAAGTCTGCAAGGTTTCCCAAAAACCAAAAAAACTTCCTTAGTGGCACATGTTAACAATCCTTTTCCATCCAATAATGCCTAGCATCAACTGTAATTAGAGTGGGATTTTAAAAAAATGTCTTTATTATCATTTTTTGGCAATTTTTTAGATCTCAACAAGTCCACTCCCTTAATCCATTTACAGAAGTAATTAATTCTCACAACAATCTAATCATTAAGGAAAATACTCATGGAAACTTGCCAAGCGATCCCTTTATGAAGAGCCATGCTTTCCTACCAATACAAATATTTGGAGGCTTACAACCTATTATGATGATTCATGTGGCATTATGGTAAGTACACTCCCTTTCCATCATAACTTGAGTTGATGATGGAAATTGTTTGACGTCCTCCCATTTAATTAATTGCATGACACTATGGCCAAGTTTTTGTAGCTCATCTACCATGCCATTCCCTTCATGATGTATGTGATCAACATGGATCTCATGGTATTCTTCCATTAATTTTTAGATTTCATCAATTATCACTTTGATCAACTAGCTACTTAGACCCACTCTATTAACAACTTTAATAATTCACATTGATCCACCCTTAATGGAAAGCTTGTTAATTCCACATGTTCTCATAATTCTCAAACCCCACAATAGCGTGAAGGCTTCCACTTCATTATTTGAGCACCCTCCATAGTTTTCAATATAGGCAACCACTACATTTCCCATACTATTGTGGAAGACACGCACCACCATAGTACTACCCATCATAGCCGAACCATAAAAATTAAGTTCAATCAAGGACTTAGGGGGATGGTACCATGCTATCTTCTTTCGAGCCATAGCTTTGGAATTGTCAAATTGTGCCACTATTGGGCCTACATCCCAAGTAGCAACCTATTTTATGTCTAATCTACTTAGGTTTTTTTTTTTTTTTTTGGTGGGGGGGAGGGGGGCGGGGTGCTTCCACCACTAGATCCCACTACATTCTTTTAGAAGTTTAATAACCTATTGTGCCACTCCCAAACTGGTATTGTCTTATTCCCTAAAAATTATTTTGTTCTACTCTTTTCAAATTTTCCATGAGAGATAAGGGGGAAGTATAGCCCATAATTTTTAAGGTAAGGGTATGTAGATGGACTATCCTAGTGAATGAATTGATAATAAGGTGTGGAATAGATTCAACATCTTGGAGATATAAAATATATAAGTTAGCTAGCTGACACCCTCTTCTTTGGAGGTTAATCATAGTGAGGATAGACCCATGTAAAGTTTCCCCACAAAAGAAGTTTATCTTTGGTAGGATCCAAGGTTGCCACACCTTTCTTCAATCTCCTTGGGCTACCACCCCCAAGATAAATGAGATACACCAACTTCACTATGAAATCATGCAAGGGGGTAAGTTTCCAAACCAAAGAGTCCTTCACTAGAGTGAGCGGGATCCTATAATTTTGAAGAAGATCTTGCAGATCTAGTATATGGGTTGTCTTTGTAGGCTCTTGGTTCTAGAACTTAATCCATTGTTGATGTTGGGTGATAAAGATTTGAGTTAGAGAGTCATACAATCTAGTACAAATCTAAGATAGAGCTAGGAACTTAGTGTGCATGAGAGGTTTGTCTTGCAGTGATTGATCTTCCCATAAATTAATTGAGTTTCCATTCCCCATGATCTAGTGCTAGCCCATCTTCAATATTTTTCAAGTGTTCACCACATTGTTGTTAGTGTAGTTTTTTTATTTTTCCTATTTTGCTAGTTTTTTCTTAAACTTTTGATAATCTCACTTAGGTTAATAAAGCATGTCTTATTAGGTGAATGGTTGTGAGGTGTCACCTTTCTACATGTGAGCATCCATTAGCTATCTTGGGAAGATACTTTGCTATCTTTAGTCCGATAGATGGTTGCTCCTCATTGGTTGGTGTTTCCACCTCCTCCCTCTTTCTAGCCTATATAAGCATGCTACCTAGCTTGTATTTGAGTCTCTTTTTTTTGCATCCTCTTCATGCTATTTTTCTTATAGCATTTGCATTACTCTCTTGGAGACTAACTTTGTGTTGCTATTTTGAATTTGTATCATTTACATTCATAGCTTAGATATTTATTCTTTGCACTAGTTTTATGGGTTATTAATCTTTTCAGATTCTAACATGGTATCAGAGCTTTTCTATGTGCAAGAGTAGATTTCACTTTCCTAATTTGAGAGATTCGGGGGGGAGGGGCGCTAATAAATTTTATTGTAGTTTTTTGAAAAATGAAGTATGCTCTTCTCTTGCATCTTTGGATGATCTTGAGAATCAGAAAAGTTTTGACAAAAATAATTTTTCTTTACAGTTTCAATCTCAAATATGACAACCAACTTGTATATTTAGAGTTTTCAATCAGTATTGTAGGTTCCAGCATGCCATTGATGGACTTAGGAAGCTACTCTAGCATTTGCATTTCATATTTTAGTTGCTGGCATCATTTCTTGATTTTTGGAGCTATTTTTTACTATTAAAGGCATCTGATTTACACTACAACAACATCTTCTGTACATCAACAAGAAAAACACTTTCTAGATTTTGTTCGCAGTACCAAAAAACTATCTAGGTATCTTTCAATTTTGGCATGCAAGCTATATATTTTGTAGAATTAAGCACAAAAAGCTATATCCATACCCCTCTCCATTGGTAGTCACAAATTTGAACGCATATTTCAAATCTCTCATTCTTGGTCATATGGACTCCAATTTTGATGATTCTTGTTATGACCTTGGCTATTTTTTTGTGCTCTATCCACCAGTGGAGTTGTTTTTTTTATTTTCATGCATGAATTCTTCAAATTTTTTAGATTCTCGGCCATGACTGTGCAAAGTTCTCATTTTGGAAACTTTAGAGGATCATAACTTTCTCATACGACCTTGTATCAGGGTGATTCTTTTTTTTAAAGTGCATGATTTTGAGTAGATCATATTGGTGCTATTTATTTCCTTTATTATTGTGCCTAAGTTTCACTTTCATCATATGCTCTTCATTAGGGTTTGTAATGCATTGAAATCAACACCACTAAGTATTTATTTCTAGTGGTAGTTGTAAATGCACTAAAATAAAGCACCAAATCATATTTTTTTGGAGGGACCCTTTGATTGAGTAAAAAGGGGGGGCATTGTCGTCGTTGGGTTCTCTTCTTTTTAACATTTCTTCTTTGCATTTGTCATCATGGATCAAACAAATATGCCCATCCTAACTCTATACAATTACTTTGAGTGGAAATCATGCATCACAATTCACTTAAGGAAAGCGAGATTAAATAGGATAACTATTGAAATTGAACCTAATAAAGACAAAGATAAGCCTAAGTGGTTTAACAAATGTGATGAGGCATATGGAACATTATGTTTTTCTATCTCTCCTAACTTTCTATTTCACATTGAGTCTTTGGATACACTAGATGAAGTACGGAAAAAGCTAGAAACACTATTTGGCACACAAGATTCAATGAGGGTTCATATGATGGAAAATGAATTAATTAGCTTAAGTCCAGGCAATTTCAACACAATCCAAGATTTCTTAACCAAATTGAAATCAATAAGGTTGTAGTTAAAACAATGTGGAATTGAAAAGAAAGATGAACAACTCATTCTTAGTATTCTCTCTAAGATAAGTTTAGAATATTTTGTGTTTGTCTCTACCTTCTACGCTACTAAGGGTGCACTTGGTACTCAATTCACCATGCCATCTCTAGATGATTTTTCTGTCAATCTCACTTGAGAATGGGACAAGCTAATCCAAATGGGCACTCTTAAGTCCTCTAAGTCACATGCGTTAGCTGCCATCCAAGGCACAAAAGAACAAAATGGAAAAAGCAATAACAACAATAGTAAGGATGAGAAATAAAATAATAGTGAGGAAACGAAGGATCGGATACCAATTGCTTCAAAAGCAGCTATTGATACATCATCCTCTAAGGGTGATAAGCCTAAGAAAGAAAAGGTTAATTGTGCCTATTGTAAAAGACCTGGTCATGATGAACATAAATGTTTGAAGAAACAAATTGATCCCTTGAAATACATTCTTGAGAAGAATAATATTAGTGTTCCTGAGTCTATCCAACAAAGTTATAATGAAGGGTCTAACAAGGCAAAAGAAAACAACAAGAGGAAATGAAAGGGCAAGGCTCTTGTTGTAGTTGCTTCCTCACCATCCACTTGGGTTCTTGATTTGGGTGCTTCGCACCACATGGTTTCATCTAAGGAAGAACTTGCATCCTTGGAGCCATGTACTATGCATTCTATTTTGATGGGTGATGACACTCCTATTGAGGTGTGTGGGAGAGGGTCTGTTGATGTGGGGGATGGCACATTCCATGATGTTCTTGGTGTACTCTCATTATCAACTAATATTCTATCAATTTACTAGATCACTCATATAGGTTTAGCCAAGCAGGTTGAGTTAAATCCTGATTCAGTGGAGATACGTGAGTTGCATAGTGATTCTGTAGTTGCTATTGGGAGAGTAGATCATCAGTCACAACTCTATCTATTTTTTCACTTTGTTCCTAATCCTCCTTCATCTATTTTTCTCACTCACTCAATTGATGTGAGTAAATTATGACATGAGTGGTTTGGCCATCTTAACTTCTGCTATTTACATCAACTCAACCAGCAAAGCATGGTCATAGGGTTGCATTTAGTTCAATTCTCAAGAGGTGTTTTCCAAGGTTGCATTCTTGGTAAGCATCCTAAGGAAAATTTTGACAAAAGTAAGGCATGGAGAGCTTCACAGATGCTAGAGTTAGTTCACAGTGATTTGGCTGGGCCATTTCAACATCTTTCTTTCAGTAGGGCCCAATATGTCCTCACATTCATTGATGACCTTTCTCGATATACATGGGTGTACTATCTCAAAAAAAAGTTAGAGGTATTTGACCATTTTCAAGACTTCAAAAATTTGGTAGAAAAGCAATCTGGGAAAGCCATCAAGGTTTTATGCACAGACAATGGTGGTGAGTATGTCAACCATTGGCTTGAAAGATTTTGCACTTTAGAGGGGATTGATTTACAACATTCAATTCCATACAATCCTTAACAAAATGGTGTTGCAGAATAGAAGAATAGATCCTTAAAGGAAATGGAAAACTGTATGATTCACTCTAGATCTCTTTCACCATAGTATTGGTAGAAGCCATTAGCTATGCTTGTCATATCCAGAACTGTGTTCCTCATTCAGCCTTGAAGTGAATTACTCCTTTTGAAGCTTGGAGCAGTTAGAAACCATCAGTTAAGCACTTTCAAGATTTTGGCTCCCTTACATGGGCCCACATTCCTATAGAGAAATGTAAGGCCTTGGATTTGCAAAGTAGACCTTGCATATTTGTAGGTTATCCTGATGGTGTGAAGGGTTATCGGTTGCTCCACCCTACTACACATGAGTTATTCATTGAGAGGAGTGTTCATCTTGAGGAGGGATCTTCAATCTTGCTTTCTATCACTTCTCCAATTCCTTCTACCTTGAAATTAGAGTCACTTGGAATACATGATAGATCTTCTAATGAGTCAGATTCACCTAAATAGTCTTCTACCTCTACTTCTGATGCAGAAAGTGATTCAAAGAACTCACCTCTTTCCTCTCCTAGTCATCATTGAAAGGTTAATGATTCCCTTCTAGATTCTCCATCTTCCTATCCACTTTGGGCTAGACAAACCTTGCAATCTATAGGTGATTAGGTTGGGGATCCATTAGACACTAAGTCAACTCATTCACAATTCAAAGATGCTCCACATGTCTTCATTGCTACTACCTCGGATCCATAGTCCTTTCATGAGGCTTCTAGTATTCATGAGTGGGATACAGCTATGCAGGAAGAGTATAGTTCCTTGATGAGGAAACACACTTGGGATCTTGTCCCTCTTTCTAAAGGAAGAAAACTAGTTTGATGTAAGTGGATCTATAGGAAAAAATTTGCAGCAAATGGGTCAGTTGAGAAACAAAAGGCTCGCTTGCTTGCCAAAGGATTCTCCTAGGTTCTTGGGATTGACTACTCTGAGACTTTTGCATCAATTTCTCAAATGAATTCCATTCTAATTTTTCTTTCCATTGCTACAGCTAATCATTGGGAAGTACATTAGGTGGATGTGAAAAGTGCTTTTCTTCATGGTGACCTTCATGAGGAGATCTACATGGAGCAACCATAGGGCTTCCTTCAAGATTCTTCACTTGTGTACCATCTTTGGAAGTCTCTCTATGGCCTCAAACAAGCTCCTTGGGCATGGTATGACAATATGGACTCCTTCCTTCTATTAGTTGGGTTCACTCAGTGTCATTCTGATCCTAATGACTACATTTTGCAACAGGGTGATTCACTTCTATTTTTGGTTTTGTATGTTTATGACTTGTGGATCACAAGAAGTTCTTCATTGACCATTAAGGTTGTCAAAGTGGCCCTTTAGGACAATTTTTTAATGACTAACTTGGGCTTGTTGCATTACTTTCTCAGGATTGAGATCCTTTTGTTTCCTTTTGGGATCACCATCACACAGTCCAAGTATGCTCTAGATTTACTCTTGAGGTTTCATATGGCTAACTGTAAGCCTACTCCAACTCTCTTCCTTTTTAGAGTCAAACTTGAGGCTCAATGTTCTTCTCCACTTGTTGAGGGCACTTTGTACTGCCAACTTTTTGGGAGTCTGATTTATCTAACTCATACGAGACCTAACATCTCCTATGCTGTAGGCATGGTCTCTCAATTCATGTAGGAGCCCCATTAGCTACACTAGAAAGCAACCAAGTGGATCCTTCACTACATTTAGGATTCTCTAAGTTGTGGGATTCACTATGTAGCAGGTATTGAGCTTGATTTGGTGGGCTACACAGATTCAGACTAGGTAGGTGATTCTAAGGATCACAAGTCTACTTTAGGTTATAGCTTCTCACTTGGGTTAGGTCTTGTTTATTGGTCGAGCAAAAAGCAGTCTGTTATTGCTCTATCTTCTACTAAGGCTGAGCATTGAGGGGTTGTAAATGCCACCACTAAGGCCATTTGGCTTCAACATCCTCTCACTGAGTTTGGTATCTAGATTAGATGGCCATCAGACATATTTTGTTACAATTAGAGTGTAATTAAGATCTCACAAAATTTGGTTCATCGTCAGTGGACCAAACACATAGAGGTCCACATGAACTACATTTGGGAGCTCATCCATGGTCATGTCATTGACCTTTGCTATTGTCTGACTTTCGAGAAATTTTCTAATATCTTAACCAAATCCTTCAATGAGAGCAAGTTCCTTTATTTGAAATCTTTGCTGGGTGTGCGGGATGTTTCATCTTTTGAAGGGGCCTCTTCCTCCCACTCAGAGTCCTATATTTTTTTGGGGGGGTCTCTTTTCTCTCTCTTTTGGGAGATCTTATGTACATGGGTATCTCATCAAGTTTGACTTGTCGAGACCCATTTCTACATCCACCTAAGCTTTGCTTATGGGGGGGTGTTAGTGTAGTTTTTTATTTTTCCTATTTTGCTAGGTTTTTCCTACACTTTTAATAATCTTTCTTAGGTTAATAAAGCATGTCTTATTAGGTGAATGATTGTGAGGTGTCACCTTCCTACATGTGAGCATCCATTTTCTATCTTAGGAAGATACTTTTCTATCTTTAGCCCGATACATGGTTGTTCCTCATTGGTTGGTGTTGCCACCTCCTCCCTCTTCCTAGCCTATATAAGCATGCTACTTGGCTTGTATTTGCATCTCTTGCTTTTGCATCCTCTTAATGCTATTTTGCTTTTAGCATTTGCATTACTCTCTTGGAGACTAACTCTGTGTTTCTATTTTGATTTTGTATCATTTGCATTCATAGTTTATATATTTATTCTTTGCACTAGTTTTTTAGGTTATTAATCTTTTCAAATTATAAGATGGTATCAAAGCTTTTCTATGTGCAAGAGCAAATTTTAGTTTCATAATTTGAGGGGGGGGGTAATAAATTTATTGTAGTTTTTTTAAAAATGAAGTATGCTCTTCTCTTGCATCTTTGGATGATCTTGAGAATCAAATTTTTTTTGACAAAAATGGTTTTTCTCTGGAGTTTCAATCTCAAATTTGACAACCAACTTGCATATTTGGAGTTTTCAATTAGTATTGCAGGTTCCAACATGCATTGATGGACTTAGGAAGCTGATCTAGCATTTGCATGTCATATTTTGGTTGCTGTGGTCATTTCTTAATTTTTGGAGCCATTTTTTTACTGTTAAAGGCATCTAATTTACACTACAACAACATCTTATGTATATCAGCAACAAAAATGCTTTCTAGGTTTTGTTTGCAACACTGAAAAACTATTTGGGTATCTTTTAGTTTTTGCATGTAAGCTATATATTTTTAAAAATTGAGCACAAAAAGATACAACCATACCCCTCTCCATTGGCAGTCGCAGATTTGAATACAATTTTTAAATGTCTCATTCTTGCTTATACAGACTCTGATTTTGATGATTCTTGTTATGACCTTGGCTATTTTTTTGTGCTATATCCACTAGTGGAGTTTTTTTTTTTTTTTTTCATGCATGAATTCATCAAAAATTGTAGATTCTCAGCTGTGACTGTGCACAGTTCTCATTTTAGAAAATTTAAAGGATCATACCTTTCTCATATAACTTCGTATCAGGGCAATTATTTTTTTGAAAGTACATGATTTTTTGAGTAGATCATATTGGTGCTATTTGTTTCCTTGATTATTGTGCCCAAGATTCATTTTCAGCATATGCTCTTCATGAGAGTTTGCAATGCATTGAAATCAAGATCAATCAATATTTCTTTCTAATGGTAGTTGTAAACGCACTAAAATAAAGTTCAAAATCATATTTCTTTGGGGGGGTTCTTTGATTGAGTAAAAAGGGGGGGCATTGTCGTGGCTGGGTTATCTTCTTTTTAGCATTTCTTCTCTGCATTTTTTCATCATGGATCAAACAAATATGCCCATCCTAACTCCATACAATTACTTTGAGTGGAAATCATGCATCACAATTCACTTAAAGAAAGTGGGATTAAATAGGATAACTATGGGACTTGAAACCAAACCTAATAAAGATGAAGATAAGCCTAAGTTGTTTAACAAATGTGATGAGGCATATGGAACATTGTGTTTTTCTATTTCTCCTAACTTTCTATTTCACATTGAGTCTTCGGATAAAACAAATGAAGTATGGACAAAGCTAGAAAAACTATTTGGAACATAAGATTCAATGAGGGGTCATATGTTGGAAAATGAATTAATTAGTTTAAGTCCAGGCAATTTCAACACAATCCAAGATTTCTTCACCAAATTGAAATCACTGAGGTTGCAGTTAAAACAATGTGGAATTGAAAAGAAAGATGAACAACTAATTCTTAGTATTCTCTCTAAGCTAAGTTCAGAATATTTTGTGTTTGTCTCTACCTTATATACTACTAAGGGTGCACTTGGTACTCAATTCACCATGCCATCTCTAGATGATTTTGCTGTCAATCTCACTTGAGAACAGGACAAGCTAATCTAGATGGGCACTCTTAAGTCCTCTAAGTGACATGCCTTAGCAACCAACCAAGGCACAAAATTACCAAAAAGACAAAGCAATAACAACAATAGTAAGGATGAGAAATAAAATAATAGTGAGGAAAAGAAGGATCACATACCAATTGCTTCAAAAGCAACTATTGATACATCATCTTCTAAGGGAAATAAGCCTAAGAAAGAAAAGGTTAAATGTGCCTATTGTAAAAGACTCGATCATGATGAACATTAATTTTTGAAGAAAAAAATTGATCACTTGACATACATTCTTGAGAAGAATAATGTTAGTGTTCCCGAGTCTATCAAACAAAGTTCTAATGAAAGGTCTAACAAGGCAAAAGAAAACAACAACAAGAAACGAAAGGGCAAGGCTCTTGTTGTAGTTGCTTCCTCACCATTCACTTGGGTTCTTGATTTGGGTACTTCGCACCACATGAATTCATCTAAGGAAGAATTTACATCCTTGGAGCCATGTACTATGCCTTCTATTTTGATAGGTGATGACACTCCTATTGAGGTGTGTGGGAGAGGGTCTGTTGATGTCAGGGATGGCACATTCTATGATGTTCTTTATGTACCCTCATTATCAACTAATCTCCTATCTATATACCAGATCACTCACACATGTTTAGGCAAGTAGGTTGAGTTCACTCCCGATTTAGTGGAGATATGTAAGTTGCATATTGATTTTGTAGTTGTAGTTGGGAGAGCAGATCATCAGTCACAACTCTATCTATTTTCTGACTTTGTTCCTGATCCTCCTTCATCTGTTTTGCTCACTCACTCTAATGATGTAACTAAATTATGGCATGAGTGGTTTGGCCATCTTATCTTTTGCTATTTGCATTAGCACAACCAACAAAGTGGAGGTGTTTTCCAAGGTTGCATTCTTGGTAAGCATCCTAAGGAAAAGTTTGACAAAAGTAAGGCATGGAGAGCATCACAGATACTAGAGTTAGTTCATAGTGATTTGGCTGGTCCATTTCAACATCCTTCTTTCAACAGGGCTCAATATTTACTCACATTCATTGATGACCTTTCTTGATATACATGGGTATACTTTCTCAAATAGAAGTCAGAGTTATTTGATCATTTTCAAGACTTCAAAATTTTTGTAGAAAAGCAATCTAGGAAAGCCATCAAGGTTTTGCGCACAGACAATGGTGGTGAGTATGTCAACCATCAGTTTGAAAGATTTTGTACTTTAGAGGGGATTGATTTACAACATTCAGTTCCATAAAATCCTCAGCAAAATGGTGTTGCAGAACAGAAGAATAGATCCTTGAAGAAAATGACAAACTGTATGATTCACTCTAGATCTCTTACACCACAATATTGGGTAGAAGCCATTAACTGCGTTTGTTATATCCAGAATCATCTTCCTCATTGGGCCTTGAAGGGAGTTACTCATTTTGAAGCTTGGAGTAGTCGGAAACCATCAATTAAGCACTTTCTGTAGACAGCTAAAAACTTTTAGAAAATAAAGTATTTTTATTTTCTAAAAAATTCTTGATGACATCATCATTTATTAATTAATTAATTTATTTATTTATTTTTATGCCATTAAATCCCTTTATCTTAATTAAAAATATTTAATTAAGGAATCCCTCCCAAAAATTTTTAAATCTTATTTAAACATTATTTCCTTATTTATTAATTATTTAATTAATAAATTGACCAAAAAACTCAAAATAAATAAATGAATTTATTTTTTGAACAAAAACTTGGCCAATTTCCTTAAGACCACTAACCTCTTCCAAAATCTTCTAACCCTTCTTTAATTTTGATTAAAGGCTAATCCCATCATTTCCTACCCCTAATCCCAACTCAAAATATTTAATTAAGATTAAATATTAATCCTCATGTTTCTTTAAAAAGTTTTAATAAATATCTCCTCAACCCAAACCCTTGAAATAAATAAAACTTTATTTATTTCCTAAAAATCTAATTTATCCTCATCCTAAGAAGTTCTAGACTCTTCTAGAAAGTCTTCATCCTCATCCTAGGAAATTCTAGACTATTCTAGAAAGTCTTTATCCTCATCCAAAGTCTAGACTCTTCTAGCAGATGTCTTTAAACCTAATCCTAATCCTCTCCTAACCTTGTCACATTTCCTAAAAATGGGTTAAGACTTACTAACCCAAGCCAAAGTTAACAAATATCTCCTCTTTCACCCACCCTCATTAAATGCCATCCACTTGCCTATCCCTAAGCTAATCCTAAACCATCCTAATCCATCCTCTAATCATTTTTACAAGCCTAAGCAAGCTTAAAACCTTCCTAATCAAGCCCAAGTCAAAATTTCTCTCATCTCCTTGAAAATATCTCAACCATAAAACTTTATGAAGCCCACTAGGCCATAAATGACTCTTCCAAGCCCTTTTATTGCTCTTACAAGCCATTATGAGGGTCTTTATGAAGATTTTATCCCTTGAGCCTCCTTTGTTGACTCATCCTTCCCCTTTCCTCCATCCTCTCACCATGTGACATGTGTCACTCCTTGATTGGCTATAAGGAAGCACAATCCATGTGCTCTCCTCTCATGCAATCTGAGCCCTCCATGAGCTTTTTTCCATCCTCGCATCTTAGCCCTCAATCCCTCAAGCCTCTTGCCTATAAATTGAATCCTCTCCCAAGCCATTTTAACACAATCCATGACATAAAGTTATAATGCCATTTTAAGAAGCCATTTTACATCAAAACTATACACTCACACCCAAATTCCAACTCCATTTGAAGCCCTTTTTGAAGCATTAAGCTTGAGCATACATCCTATCTATTTAGACAAAGCTACTCAACAAGAGAGCTTCTCATTGAAGAGAGCCCATTAATGGCTCATATTCTCAATTGAGAGCTCATCTTAGTCTATCTTGAAGTTTATGAATTTTATTTAGTTTGTAGAAGCTTTATTTAAATTTGGTTTCTATTAGCATACTATAATTGCTCATATACATTTTGGCATGCCCGGTGGGACCCCGCATGGGTCATCTTCATTAGCTTTTGTAGTCAAGTTTTGTATGTCATTTGCTAATTTTGGCTAATTTTGCTTGTTTTTGTGATTGGTAGGATTGTATAAATTGGTTTTGTAGGTCCACATAAGCATGAAGAAGATAAAGGAACTCATAGTATATCTCATAGTGTTTGCAGATTTTTCAAGCTTATAGGTGGACAAAGAACTTGGAATTCTTCTTCCTCTTCTTGTCTATATTCTTCTTATTCCATCTACTTCTTCTTTTTCTTCTTGTGGGAGATCTTGGCCATTTTTTTTTAATGAATCAAAATCATACACACTTCTTTTTAGTTCTTAAAATGAACCCCCAAATCATGCTTAAATCTATTAAATAATTAAAAATTTGCAAAAAAGAAAAAATCTTTTAACAAGTGAGACTAAACCAATCCAATCATTTGCATCCTTGCAACATCAAGGTTTTAGATGCATTCATGCAAAGTTAGGAACACTTCATTTTTGAGAATTTAAAATGAACTTCAAGTTTCCATTTCAAAAGGTTCAAAATCAACACTAAGTGCACACTAAAATCTAAATCAAACTCAAAGCATCAATCAAGGATAAAATGAACCTCATTTGCAAATATTTTAAAGTTCTTTTCAAAATCTCATAGTCTTAAATGGTTTCCAAAAATTGTCCTAAAAGGTTTGTTATTTTTTCCAAACAAATGTCTTGTTGCAAAATCTTGAATGTTTCTTGGGTTTTTCATGCATCAAAACAATCTTGGAATATCATTTTTGGGCTTAAAATATGCAAACTAGAACACAAAATCTTGAATGAAAACCAAAGTCCAAAGATTCATTTTCTTTTTTTGAGTCCAAAACAATCTTGAATGATCTAAGGTTGAAACAAAGCACTTCAAAGTTCTTAAAACAACACACAAAATCTTAATCTTGAATGCTCAAAGGAAAAAACTTGAATTTGTAATCACTTGTCTTTGACTGCATGTTGCTAAAATCACTCTTGAGTGCCATGGATTAAAATCAAGTTTGTTTTTTTATGAATGCATGATTAAAACAACAAATCCAGTCTTGAATGCCATAGATCAAATAATCATCTTTTGGGGCATAAAAAGAATCGACATTTTTGAAATCTTCTAAGTTATAAAAACTAATAAAAAAGCTTTGAGTAAGTTTGTAGTTGGACTCACCCTCTTTAATCACCCATCAATTTAACCATTGGCTGCAACCTCAGCGCCATCTATTGGGATAGGTCTACCTAAGAGGGTGTTAAGTTCTCCACAAAGATCAAACTCCACTCACTTGGGCCTTTAGTGGGTTTTCTAAGTTAGAAAATTCTTTGAATGCACATTAATCTCACTCACACTTCATTTGGGCATAAAAATTGGACAAATCTTGACGTGGAGGGCCTCCGAGCATGTGCTTGGCAATCGAGTTTTACACATCTTTTTTTTGGGCTTAAAACAAACTCACACTCAATCTTGAATGCCTAACAATCAATGAACATTGCATGGTTTGGATGCAGTTTCAATGAAACTCGCATTTATTATGTTGACGATCTCTCGACTTTCATTATGCTGACGATGCTATCAAATTGGAATGAACATTGTATGCCATAATCACAAGTGTCTTCATTCATAGCTTACAAAATCTAAATCATCAATTGGAATAAACACGTGTATTTTAAAGCCGAAGATCATGTATGTGGTCTTGTTTTACACTTTTTAGGAGGCCTGCTTGGGGATTTCATCACCCCTTGGGATGACCTCAAGTCCAGCGTTCCGGTGGAGTATAAAAATCGAGAGGTGAATCCAAAGACACCTCTCTTGGACTCAATATTTTGTCACTTGGGCTAAGCATCAAGGAACTTTATACCCTTGAGAAGTGAAAGAGGAGAAGTGGGTTACCGCTCCTCTTGGCTGTGTGACATCTTTTTGGTTTCATCTATGGATTTAGGCCTCACATACCTTGCGTATATCGAGGACTCCCTAGCTATAACAAATTTCATCCTTGTAGAAAGCTTCCTAGGATGTTGGTGTGTTTGACGTGCTTGCTCCAAAATTTTGTCTGCTTGTTTGTTCATAGCTTTTGAATGAATGTTTGCCAAATTTGGTCAAAATCCCAAAAAAGTAGAAATCTCCCAGCTCAAGGCATATGTAGCGTAGTCACTGCCTCATCATAAAATCATCCAAGCTCCCCCGCTGCAACCAAATCTATCTAGTTCATTGCTTTAGAAAAATCCCAAATCCAAAGTCTCTCCAAATCATCACCCCCAGCCAGCTAGCAACCTAATCCAAAATCACACCCAAGCCTTTAGAGAGTTGTTGTCATTCTGCTAGAATTTTCTATCCAATCAATTCGACCAATCCACCAGCCTCACCAAGGTTATCCCTTTGACAAAGCTTTGTCTAGGGTAATCTAGTTTTGTCACTTGTTATCCCTCATCACCTTGAGCTAAAGGTTGGGATCCACAAGTGGTCTATCTCGTGTCATGCCCATAGGATCATTAGTCTATCCTTAAGTTGACACAATCTCCACCAATCCTGCACATAGGAAAGCAAAACTCTCACTTTTTGATAGCATACCCTTGAAATTCTTCCATCCACAAGAAAGCCAAAAATCTCTAGCCAATCCTCCTTAGGTCTGTCATACAGCTTTGACTCTCCCTAGGAAATCTTTCATCAGCCAATCCAAAATCTAAGCTTAATCCAAATCTGACCATGAGCTTCCATGTTCATCCATATGCAAGACCCCATTCCCATCAAACTCATCATCAAAACATGAAATCCTAAACCTATCATGATGTGTTCGGTCGTATTGTCCTTGCTCCCATAACCTCCTATTCTGATGATGATGAAAATCTTGTTGACTATGATGAGTATATTGAGAGCCTTAGAAACATTCCCCCAAGCATCCCCCAAAATTCACATATTCTTCCAAACTATCTATTCATGCCATCTAATATCCTAGCTTCTCCTCCATCACCCAATCAAACAAGCTTCCAATCTTCCACCCCCATCACACTAGCTATTCCTATCAATCCACCTCCACCTCCGACACACGAGTCTCCTTGGAATCTCCTAGAGGAAATACAAGAAAAGCCACCTCCAATAGTTGATAATCCATGTCATCTAATCCAACCATGTGAAGTAGTCAATGATGAAGCTTCCCCATCTATAATATCACCTCCATCTCCCATAGCTACCATCCCCATACCATCCATCAAATTGCTTAAAATCCTTCCACTTCCCACAAGCATCAAAATCCCACCACCCATTGAATCACTCCAAATCCCATCCACATCTCCTCCTCCAAGCATTATCCAAATACCATATAATGAACCTCATGCATCCACTCCCATCCATTCCTATCAAGATCTTGTCCAAAAGAATGTTGAAATATCCTTCGACAGAACAGAAAATCCTTCCATCCCACTTATTCCCCTACATGATCCACTTTTACCATCCCCTCCATATCTAAATTCTACCATCTTACTTCATCTCAAGATCCCTTTCCCTCAACCCACCCAACTCAAGATCTTATCCTCCCATCTCCTCTGCTTCATGATCATACATCTCCCATAATCCATGATGATAGATCCATCAAAAAAGAACTAACTATCATATCCGAAGCTGCAACTCCTGCAGCTAGTAATGGACTCACATCTTGTGTTCCAAATAATGAACATCATATTGAAAAAAGAAATGAAAATGTATTTCTAGATGTTGGTATCCCTGCTATTCCTGCACGGTCCCAAGTCCTTCCATCTCCACCCCAAAGTTCCCATCCATCTTATTCCACATCTGTTTTGGGCCCTCATCCTACTCCTTATCTCCAACCTTCCATTTTGGGTCCATATATCCCTTATCTAAATCCCACACCCTTTCCATCCATTTTGGGTCCTTACATACCTAATATGAATCCTTTGTCCCCTCCATCTATTTTGGGACCTACACCTTCCCCGTTTCCATCTATTTTGGGCCCATATCCTTCCTTCCCTCCATCCATTTTGGGCAATTATATCCATCCATATCCTATGTTCCAATCTGTCCTTCCATCCCCTCGAATCCACTAGCTCGATCATCAAAGGCACTCACCCTTGAATCCCTTCCAACCTTTACACCCTATCACTCCATCAATTATCCCTCCATCTCCTCCATGCTCTTGTTCCCATCCCATGGCTAATAGAAGCATATCAGATGCCAAAATACAAAAGCATAAATCCAAAAATCCAAGTCTCAACATGTCCCTTCTAAAATACATGTTCAAAACAAGAAACATTTAATCCCAATCAAAGAAAAAGTCAAGAGGCCACAAAAGCCCAAGCTAAAAAAGTCAAAAATCATGTGGATACCCAAGATGCTCATAAAAGAAATGCATCTCAAAGAAAAATCTCAATTGGCATCCATTCATGCTACTCAAAAAGCCTCATCCACCCATCCTTCATCCAAATCCCCATATAAGCATCCTTCATCCCCCCAATCCACTTTTAGTCCATATGCTTCTTATCCTAAATTTCCCATCCTCCATCTTTCAACTCTACTTTTAGTCCTTATCTTTCTCTTCCTCCATTTTCTCCTCAACCTCACTCAAAACCATCTTTCCCACTACTTTATCACCTCTCAAGGTGTGTACCAATGATGATCTTTCCATTTTCCTCATCCATTTACCCACAAGCCTTATGTCTTTGCATCCATTATTTGTCAAACTCCCACCCACCATTCCACTTGTTCAATCCAATCCTTTTTCATCCATCCTACCAACATCTATGAGCCAAAAATAGCTGCAGAAAGCCAAAATCATTCTAGCTAAGTCCAAAGTCAAAAAGTCAAAAAGTCAAATAATATTAGTAATAAAGAAAAATAAAGCATCCACTGGTGAAAACTTGGCAATTCAAGCGCCTTGGACAAGTACCATGATGAAAACTTGGCAAACAAGTGTCATGTGTAATCTTGCCATCCCCAGCTTAGCCTATCACCCTCTTTCGCTATCACCCCACCCTTAGCTTTCGCATCTTGCACAACATCGAACCATCCCGCTATCCTATCATCCTGAGCTTTTGCCTGCTTGTAACTATCTTGGTCAGCTTTAGCTTGTAAATATATTGGTCCATCAGCTTTTACATCCTCTTTAGCTTAGTACCATTGTATCTATCCAGCTTTTGTGTTAGTTCCTCCTTGATCAGCATCTTGCACACATCACACAACCCTTGTTTAGCTATTCCAATGCATCCTTTAGCTAGATCTCTTGTCACCAAAGTGTTATATTTCTTAGTTAAGCTTGCCAAATGCATCACTCATCCAGATCCCCCAACTTAGGTGCTCTTCGATAGGTCCTTCCAGGATATAGCTCTCCTCATGTCTGATCTTGGTCCGTTAGTACCTCGTCCTACCCATCTCATTGGCGAATGGTTCTCTTTTGGATTTTTGGTTTCTTTTGATTTGGACTCTTCCCTGTTGGGTCTTGAAATATCTTTTCCAAGAAATCTCCTTGTTCCCTCCTCAAGGTTGCCATGATCTTCCATATCATGGTATATTGTGAATGGGGCAATCTGAGCGTACAGTTTTGATCAAGTCTTTTGTTTGTTTATTTTTTTCTTGTGGGTTATCCAGTGTCGGTTCCACACTATTTCCTCCAGGTTTCATGTGTGATGCTAGGGCAATCCTTGTGTGCTTATTTTGAGTCAGTCTATCAATCCTTTGGACGGTTGGTGAAATGGCCTTGATGTTCTTGGTAACCTTGGCAATTAATCAATAGTCCTATATCAAATCTAGTGCTCAACTACCTAGTGGTACTTCTCTTTGAAGTATCCCCTTGCTCAAAAAAAAAGCTTCAATGGTTTCCCTTCATCTCCATTATCCACCATCCATATCCAACATCTGTCTCTCCTACCCGAGCTTATGCATCAGTATCTCTTTGAATCACTCCTTACATTTAGCTTTAGGGATCCACAATCCTAGTCTTAGGGATCCACCAATCCAAATCAATCCACCAAGCCTCATCTTTCGATATCCACAATCCTAGTCCTAGGGATCTCCGAAACCCATCTTTCACCAATCTAACTCTTTGAAATCCTATTGCATCAGTTTTTTAATCCCCTCATCCATCTCCCCATCCTAGATTCCTTTTATAGCACTCTTCTCCTTCATCCTTTGCAATCCCTGAGATCTTAAGCTTTCTTCCTCTTGTGCCTCTGATTCTCCTTTATCATTCTCCCATAGTGAGAGTTTGAGCTAATTCAGCCCCTTCTCTTTGCCAATCTGAGTCTTCTTGCTCATCTTGAATTCTTGTACCTTTCAAGAAGTTGTCAAGCCTTGCTTTCTCTCCCCGTCACCTTCTTGAGGGGGCATCTTGCAGTCCATTCTCTCCTCTTTTGCTCTAGCCTTGGGCATCTTATTTTCTTATCTTTGATGCCATGCCACTTGCAACATCACATCGAAGAGGGGCAAAATTTAGACACCTAAAAACCTTTAAAAAATAAAGTATTTTTATTTTTTGAAAAATTTCTGATGACATCATCATTTATTAATTAATTAATTATTTAATTAATTACTTTATTTTTATGCCATTAAATCCCTTTATCTTAATTAAAAATATTTAATTAAGGAATCCCTCCCAAAAATGTTTAAATCTTATTTAAACATTATTTCCTTATTTATTAACTATTTAATTAATAAATTGACCAAAAAACCCAAAATAAATAAAAAAATTATTTTTTGCCCAAAAACTTGGCCAATTTCCTTAAGACCACTAACCTCTTCCAAAATCTTCTAACCCTTCTTCAATTTTGATTAAAGGCTAATCCCATCATTTCCTACCCCTAATCCCAACTCAAAATATTTAATTAAGATTAAATATTAATCCTCATGTTTATTAAAAAAGTTTTAATAAATATCTCCTCAACCCAAACCCTTGAAATAAATAAAACTTTATTTATTTCCTAAAAATCTAATTTATCCTCATCCTAAGAAGTTCTAGACTCTTCTAGAAAGTCTTCATCCTCATCCTAGGAAATTCTAGACTATTCTAGAAAGTCTTTATCCTCATTCAAAGTCTAGACTCTTCTAGAATATGTCTTTAAACCTAATCCTAATCCTCTCCTAACCTTGTCACATTTCCTAAACATGGGTTAAGACTTACTAACCCAAGCCAAAGTTAACAAATATCTCCTCTTTCACCCACCCTCATTAAATGCCATCCACTTGCCTATCCCTACGCTAATCCTAAACCATCCTAATCCATCCTCTAATCATTTGTGCAAGCCTAAGCAAGCTTAAAACCTTCCTAATCAAGCCCAAGTCATTATGAGGGTCTTTATGAAGATTTTATCCCTTGAGCCTCCTTTGTTGACTCATCCTTCCCCTTTCCTCCATCCTCTCACCATGTGACATATGTCACTCCTTGATCGGCTGTAAGGAAGCACAATCCATGTGCTCTCCTCTCATGCAATCTGAGCCCTCCATGAGCTTTTTTCCATCCTTGCATCTTAGCCCTCAATCCCTCAAGACTCTTGCCTATAAATTGAATCCTCTCCCAAGCCATTTTAACACAATCCATGAAGTAAAGTCATAATTCCATTTTAAGAAGCCATTTTACATCAAAACCATACACTCACACCCAAATTCCAACTCCATTTGAAGCCCTTTTTGAAGCATAAAGCTTGAGCATACATCCTATCTATTTAGACAAAGCTACTCAACAAGAGAGCTTCTCATTGAAGAGAGCCCATTAATGGCTCATATTCTCAATTGAGAGCTCATCTTAGTCTATCTTGAAGTTTATGAATTTTTTTTAGTTTGTAGAAGCTTTATTTAAATTTGGTTTCTATTAGCATACTAACATTTCTCATATACACTTTCAATTTTTTGGCTCCCCTTCGTGGGCCCACATTCCTACAAAGAAATGTAAGGCCTTAGATCTACAAAGTGGACCTTGCATATTTCTAGATTATCCTGATGGTGTGAAGTGTTATCGGTTGCTCCACCCTACTACACATGAATTATTCATTGAGAGGAGTGTTTAGTTTGAGGAGGGATCTTCAAGATTGTTTTCTATCACTTCTTCAATTCCTTCTACCTTGCCATTAGAGTCACTTGGAATACATGATAGATCTTCTGATGAGTCAGATTCACCTGAATAGTCTTCTACCTCTACTTTTGATGTAGAAAGTGTTTCAGAGAACTCACCTCCTTCTTCTCCTAGTCATCATTCATAGGTTAATGATTCCCCTCGAGATTCTCCATCTTCCTATCCACTTTTTCCTAAATAGACCTTGTAGTCTACATGTGATTGGGTTGGGAATCCATCAGATACCAGGTGAACTCGTTCATAATTCCAAGATGCTCCACATGTCTACATTGCTACTACCTCAGATCCATAGTTCTTTAAGAGGCTTTTGGTATTCTTTAGGCTTTTGGTATTCTTTAGTGGGATACAACTATGTATTAAGAGTATAGTTCCTTGATGAGGAACCACACTTGGGATATTTTCCCTCTTCCTAAAGGAAGAAAACTTGTTCAATGTAAGTGGATCTATAGGAAAAAAATTGTAGTAGATGGGTTAGTTGACAAACACAAGGCTCACTTGGTCGCCAAAGGATTCTCCCAAGTTCCTGGGATTGACTACTCTAATAATTTTGTGCTAGTTGCTTGAATGAATTCCATTCGAATTATTCTTTCCATTGCTATAGCTAATCATTTGGAAGTACATTAGATGGATGTGAAGAGTGCTTTTCTTGATGGTGACCTTCATGAGGAGATCTACATAAAGTAGCCATAGGGCTTCCTTTAGGATTCTTCACTTGTGTTCCATTTTTGGAAGTCTCTCTATGGCCTCAAACAGGCTCCTCAGGCCTGCTATGCCAAGATGGACTCCTTCCTTCTATCAGTTGGGTTCACTCTATGCCATTCTGATCCTAATGACTACATTTTGCAATAGGGTGATTCACTTCTATTTTTGGTTTTGTATTTTGATGACTTGTTGATCACAAGAAGTTCTTCACCCACCATTAAGGCTGTCAAAGTGCCCCTTCAGGATAGTTTTTTGATGACTGACTTGGGCTTGTTGCATTACTTTCTCGAGATTGAGATCCTTCAGTCTCCTTCTAGGATCACCATCACACAATCCAAGTATGCTCTAGATTTACTCTCGAGGTTTCATATGGTTGACTGTAAGCCTACTCAAACTCCCTTCCTTTCTGGAGTCAAAATTGATGCTCAATGTTCTTCTCCACTTGTTGATGGCACTTTGTATCACCAACTTGTTAGGAGTCTCATTTATCTAACTCATATGAGACCTGACATCTCGTATGTTGTAGGCATGGTCTCTTGATTCATGCAGGAGCCCCATGAGTTGCACTAGAAAGCAACCAAGTGGATCCTTCACTACATTCATGGTTCTCATAGTTGTGGGATTCACTATTAGCAGGTATTGAGCTTGATTTGGTGGGCTACACAGATTCAGATTGGGCAGGTGATTCTAAGGAGCGCAAGTCTACTTTAGGGTATAGCTTCTCACTTGGTTCAAGTCCTATTTGTTGGTTGAGCAAAAAGTAGTTTCCTATTGCTCTATCTTCTACTGAGGCTGAGTATTGGGGGGCTGTAAATGCCACCACTAAGGCGATTTGGCTTCAACACCTTGTGACTAAGTTTGGTATCTAGATTAGATGGCCATCAGACATATTTTGTGACAACCAGAGTGCCATTCGGATCTCATGAAATCTGATTCATTATCAGTGGACCAAACATATAGAGGTCCACATGCACTACATCTGAGACCTCATCAATGGTGATGACATTGATCTTTGCTATTGTCCAACTTCCAAGAAAGTTGCTGATATCCTCACTAAACCCTTCACTGAGAGCAAGTTCCTTCATTTGTGAGCATTTTTGGGACTGTGGGATGCTTCATCTTTGTGGGGGGCCTCTTCCTCTCATTCAGAGTCCTGGTTTATTTTTGGGGGGTCTCTTTTCTCTCTCTTTTGGGAAATATTATGTACTTTGGTACCTCATCAAGCTTGACTTGTTAGGACCCATTTCTACATCCACCTAAACTTCACTTATGGGGGGGTATTAGTGTAGTTTTTTATTTTTCCTATTTTGCTAGGTTTTTCCTACACTTTTAATAATCTCACTTAGGTTAATAAAGCATGTGTTATTAGGTGAATGGTTGTGAGGTGTCACCTTCCTACATGTGAGCATCCATTAACTATCTTGGAAAGATACTTTTCTATCGTTAGTTCGATAGATGGTTGCTCCTCATTGGTTGGTGTTGCCACCTCCTCCCTCTTCCTAGCCTATACAAGCATGTTACTTGGCGTGTTTTTGCATCTCTTTTTTTGCATCCTCTTAATGCTATTTTTCTTCTAGCATTTGTATTACTCTCTTGGAGACTAACTCTGTGTTGCTATTATGATCTTGTATCATTTGCATTCATAGTTTAGATATTTATTCTTTGCACTAGTTTTTTGGGTTATTAATCTTTTCATATTCTAAAAATTGTTTCAAATTTTGGAACCTTGGGGGAGAGCATGTACCCAAAGGAATTTGTTGAAAGAAAAACCTCCAACGTACTTATCCTTTAAAATGTTACACTAATTACCTTGAGGGTTCACCATATTCTATCTAATTTTTGTTAGGAGGGCCTTATTCAGATTTCCTATTCTTCTTATATTCAAGCCTCCAAGGAGTTTAGGGTGAAAAAATTTCTCCTAGCTCACCAAGCTCATTCTAGACTTCTCTTTGCTACCAAAACATAAAAATTTATGTTGGATTTTCTCAAGAACATCTCTGAATCTACTAGGTATTTTAAAGATGGAGAGGAAATACACTGGTATGCTTTGCAAGGAGTCTGAGAGAAGCTAGAGTTTCCCCACATTACTCAAAATTTTACCTTTCCAACTTTCTAGCTTTCTCAGGAAATCTTTATCTAGGCCATTCCAATATTTATTGTGGAATTCTTTAATTGTGAGCAAGAGAGCAAGATAAGTATCAGGGAGAGATGCGTTTTGGAAACCAAGAATTTTTGTTACCTTTTCTCTCAAATTGACCTTAACATTAAAAAAATACACTTTAATTTTCTTGTAATTTATGCATTGTCCATAGACCAATGCATATTGATTCAGTGTATCTTTCCACTCTCTGGTTTCATGGATAGAGGAGATACCAAATAGGAAGGTATCATCCACAAACTGCTAGATAATTCGTGGGGAGCACCTAGAAAATGTTTAATAGCTTCAATTCTTCTAGAGTGGGTCAAAGAAACTAAATTTATTCTTAGAACCTCCTCCACAGTGATGAATGGGTAAGGAGATAGAGGGTCATCCTACCATAGACCTTGGGAAGAAGAGAAGAATATACTAGGAGCCCCATTGACAAGTAGCAAAAACATAACAGAGGTCACCACATTTTTTATGATTCTGGTAACATTCTCAATAAAGCCAAGCTTAGAGAGAATAGAAAGAATAAACTCCCTCCTAACCATATCATAAGCTTTGGAAATATCTAGTTTAAGGGACATACCTAGGTTCTTGATCCTTTACATGTAATGAATTGCCTCATGAGTGGTTATAACCATGTCAAGAATCTTCCTCCCTAGCACAAAACCATTCTATTATGGGACTATGACCTTATGAAGAAGGGTCTTGAGATGATTTACCATCACCTTGGTTAGAACTTTATAGATTGTGTTGTAAAGGCTAATGGGTTTGAAATCTTCCAGCCATCTAGGGTCCTCTATCTTAGGAATAAGAAAAATGAAAGTCTGAATGAGTTCCTTCAATAGCCTTCCCATTTTGACAAAGGCCCTAGCTGCATGAATCACATTGTACTTGACAATGTCCCAGAATACTTGAAAAAAGAAGGAAACCCATTTGGAGTAGCAGATTTGTATTCATTCATACTAAAAACAACCTTTCTAACTTCCTCCTTCATGACCTTACTATTCATGTCCTCATTCATTTGGTGACTAACCATTGAATGAAATGATATAAGTATTTCATTAATATAAAGAGCATAACAAGGATTTTTCTTTACCTAATTGTGCCACATCATCTACTATCACATTTTTTCTAGCCCTAACCTCAGCACACTCAACACTAACATCATGCTCGACTCTGTCACCATGACATTCTACATAATAATAAAAAATCACACAAAGGTTACACCAATTATAATTTATGATGTTAATTTTCATTAATAATTACATAATAAATTTTCAATAGAAATTGAATATATACCTCTATCAAAGTCAATAAATAATTACATAAATAATATTAAGAAATGATTCCAAGTAAAACTTGATTCATAAAAGTCTCCTTTCTCACATCTATAAGTAGAGCCTCACTATTGATAATGATTCAATTAGATCATATAGGAAAAGAAACAATAGAGCTAGAACATAGAAAAACAATATCCTCTTGCCTCAATTTGGTTTTCCTAAATTGATCTAAGAATTTGTGAAGATGGCATGCTAGCTCACTCCATTAGTAGGTTTATGCATCATACGTATCAAATATTATAGAGATAAGTTTCAGCTTATATTAAACCTAAAAATATTGCTTTGATTTAAATGAAAGTGAATATTAGAGGCCCAACATGACTATCCAGAAGGGTGGTTTTAGCCCAATTAGCTTGTTAGCCTTCCTTTTGGCTATACTTTAATTATATAATTTTTTTATGGCCATTACTATCACTTTCAAAAGAAGAGGGAAAAACTCTAAAATATAAATGCCTTCCATTCCACATTAGAGGTTTAGAAGTACCAAACCACTACAACATGTCATTCTCTGACATTTTTACAATTACTTTTCTTCTACCTAGTTTGCCAAAAATAGGACCCAATTAACAACATTTCACTTATATGAGATCCACATTTTGTATACCCACTTGAAAAATGCTTGAACATCAACATTAAACCAAGTTGTCATCTTGATAACTATCTTGTACATAGCTTTCTTAAATAGTTAGTGTGACTAGTGTCCTTTAATTCTACTAAGGAATGTCCAAATTCTATTACAACCTAAAAAGTAAAAAATTGTTCTTCTATTTACGTATTTAAATTAAAATAGTTCAATTAAATTTGAGATGTGCTTCACTCTTCAAATTGTCTTACTTTTTTATGATGAGTGTACTTGTACATTTAGTCACCTAGGGACAGAGATATTTATTCCTATCTATGCTCTACTCTAAATTTTTAGAGCTATGTATGTTCATGAAATAAGATGATTGTTTTTTTTGAGGAAGAAGAGCAGTTTATACTCTTTTATTTTATGTGATATAGTATGGTGGTTAAATTATTTACAACATATAGTAATTAAGAAAATGTGTATAGTATGTGAAAAGTATGTATAGTATGGTAAAAAGCAGGTACTATGTCATTGACATTTCCTCTTTCTATAAGACATTTTCTAAAATTGTGATTCTTTCTAATCTTTTATGTATACTTGCCTTGTTTTTTCCCAGGTTAAGTTGTCATACTTGTAATAGTAGTTTCAGTCATTCATGTTTGAGCTACAAAAGGAGTTACAATTTCATCTATACATTGACTCATTAAAAATCACAATTTGGCCTAATAAAATATATGCAAGTGTATTTAGGCTCATTTTTCCTTTTTGATATCCAAAATTATTTGAAATTAAGTTTTTAAATTTAAAACTCTAGTGTTTTCATCTATTTGTTTTAAGTGACATAAATCTTTAATTTTTCTTTTGTTAAATTTTATGTATGTATGCATTTTTGGATGTATACAAATATAAATTTAATATGTTCAAATATTCCACTACAAAATGATTGAAATTTAATTTACAACAATCAAAACTATTTTTATGTTCTTTATCTTCTTCTCTTTTTGCATTAACCTAAGCTTTTTATTATAATTTGTAAAGGAAATTGATGATTTATATATCCATACATTATAGTTTTTGTGGTATTTATTAAATTATTTTTAAAATTATAATATATTTATAATTAGATTTAAATTTTTTACACGTAGATGGTTGTCAAATTTAACCTGAAAATATAAAAGTTAACATTAAGACGCTAACACCATCCCACTACACCCATTCTACCATTATAGAATGTCTATTGTGTTGCCCCACTTTTCATTCTCTAATCAATTTTCAAAGAGGAAATTTTTTGTTCTAGTAAGATTCTAGGTGCATTCAAGTCTAATTCCATGTCCCCTGAGGTGGAAAAAGTCTTCATTAGATTTTTTATTTTCCCCTTCTCCACATTTCATAGTCAGGTAGTTTTCCTTTTTGTTATAAATTTTTGTGGGTAGCTTAGTACCTAATCTGATGGACATTCACAAAACATGCAAAGATCATTTACAAGAGTTATATCAGCTTGGGATCCATCATTTTCTCCATAAGAATAGAATTTTGTGGATATTTGGAGTTCGTCTTCTCCTCAACGGGTTTCTAACCCATGAAGGTGATTTCCTATGGAAAGTAGCAAATGATGCATACATGTCAAAATAATAAGATAACAAGGTACCCTCTAAAAAATTAATGTTCCTCTTACAATTATCTTCCTCAGGAAACATTCATGATTCATCACAATTCTCATAATCATTCCAGTCAGAAAACTAGAAACTGACTTCTCCTTTGTGGGTTTTCAACCCATGAAGTTAGTCCCTAATGACTTTTTTCACTACTTTTTGACATCTCCAAACCCAAGGAAACCATAATTAAAATTAAAGTTAAAAGGAAAGTCTGGGTGGAGAAATGGAAATTTTCTTCTCCTCGGCAGGTTTTCAACCCATGAGGACAATTTTTAGGATTTTAAAGAAAATCAAGTTGGTGAGTATATTAAACCCAGATTTTGTGTGTGAAACCTCTCAAGATGATAATAGAAATAATTTAACCATTGTTGGAATGATCTATTAAGTAGAATTCACTTCAGTGGATATTTTCTTACAAAGTACTTTGTTTATAACTTCCTAAAACTTAATGGAAAATGGGAAAGTAAATATGAGAGATAGAAAGTTACCAATGGACCAATAGAATAGTGAAAGGACACCTTAATACCCATTAAAACTATGCATTTACTATTATAATAGATTTCTCCTTCAATTCATTTGTGTGTCATGAATTCAGAAGATCAACAGTTAAATTGAAGTCCCTATATAGATGGAAATGTGAACAGTTACAAAACTACCACTCTTTCTTGAACTGTTTTTCTATTAAAATTACATTACTTTTTCAAAAGGCTAGTAAATGCACATTTTCTATTCCTTTCATTTTCTAGATTCAAAATTCATTTCCAAAAAGAATGGAAACCAGATTTGTGGGTTTCAATGGATTGCATGGGATCAAGTCTTTACTACAAAATTTTATGGACACTTCTCTCCATTTCTATGACATGCAAGATTTCCAGAAGAGGGTGAGATCAAAGCCTATTAATCTCATTGTTGAGAAGCTCCAAGGATGTGTGCTAGTTGAACTAGTGGGTTTTCTAGTTGCAGTCCAACTTCTGGAGTTGATATATGAATGTATAAATCATTATAACCTAGACACTAGATAGATTGTTTTGTTGGATGACACAATATTGATCTCCATTGATAGGAAAACTATGGTAAATTGCATTTAAGTTCTGTAGTGGCAATAGTTTTCAAATTTGACAATTGGTGGAGCTCTCTCTGAGTTTTTCGTGAAGAAAATGGTTTGGAGAAAGGAGATTATGCAATCATGGTTTCAAAAACCATGGAGCACCAAGAGTAAGGTTCCTAAGACTCTTTTTGGTACTAATCTCAAGCCTGAGATTGTCGACATCCTGGTTCTCTTGCATAGATTGAAAGGTGAGGTAGAAGCTTTAAACTTCATTTAGCAATATTTCGTTTTGGTACAAATTATCTACTCTGACACCCAATATATTGATTGGACTCACAAGGTAAGCAAGATTTTGTCCAATGCCCTTAGTGCCACAAAATTTTACAACACCTTCTATATGTCCTTTCTAATTTACATGTTAGGTTCTCTTTAATTATGGTCAGGCCTACCAAGGCTAGAAAATTTCCCTAATGATGTGAAGTCTTATGAGTTCCACCCATGTTTATAATTAGAAAATAGTTATGTAGAGTATATAAGAGTCAATAATGTGTTTACCGTGAAAATTTGGAGGGAGGTCTAGGGATTCCTAAAGAGGAGATTTAGCTTGTAAGCAATGGTTGCGATTAGTTAGTTTAGGAGTTATTTTTTCTAGTTCTCATCATTTTCATATTTGCGTCTTGAAAAATTTGATGGATACCCCTTGAAGCTGCCAAGATACCCAAGCAACATGATTGTTTTGATCGAGATCAAGAGACAAGCCATTCAAGTGAATGTGCTAAGTGGGAGTCTAAAGAAGAAAGGTTATGAGTTCCATATGAAAATGGGAGCTTTTAGTTGTGAGTGACATTCTAATGCAAAGAGCATGTTAAAGGTGTTTGAAATGAAATATAAATTGGAGATATATGAGGTTTTATGCCTAGCCAAAGGCTGAGAAGAAGGTGGACAAACCAAAAGACAACACCATTACTCTAGTTCCCTCACCTCATAGTAGTCTAATTCCATCTGCAAGCCCCACACTTCTCCTCCTAAGAAGCCCTCATGTGCAAGTAGTGGACTTAGGAGATGGAGGAAGTAGTGATAGCAATTCCACTGAGTCAAATGAAGTAGCCAAGAAGATTGTAGAGACACAAAAAGGCCAAGAGTCCTCAAAGCTCATTTCTCAAGCCCAAAAGAATCCCTTCTCTTTTACCATGAAAGAAATCCCTTTGTTTGAAAGGAAAATGTTTAGCATAGAGTCTCTTGGGATGGCATCAAAGGTCATAGGCATAGATTCATGGTTGGAAGGTACTCTAGATAGGAAGAGGAAGAAAGATGAAGGTGCTCTCGACAAGGCTACCTTATCCCTTGATGTTGGTTCTAGATCTGCATTGACTAAGGTTAAGAAACAAAAGACCTTGTCTATCCTTAGGAAAGACCCTAAAATAGGGCATTTAACAATGGAGATAGTGAAACCCATTAAAGAAGGAAGGATTGAGGATATGACTATGGATGATTTCACCATGCATTTAGTAGATCTTTGGGAAGCTAGACATGATACCAAAGTTGGCTTGTGGAAGTCCACAAATGAGGTGATTGATGGAAAACTCGAAAGCATTAAGTTGTTCAAGGTCTAGATGAAAGAATAAATATAGGAATTGAATAGTTTCATAAGGCAATTAGTCACCCCTTTGGCAAACATTTCCAAGATGCCCATTGCTAGACATCCCACAGCTGCAGATGTCTAGACACTTATCTCCCAGCTCAGAGAAGATAAGCATTTTGGGCGAATCAATAGAGTGGAGTTAGAAGATCAAGGCTGAAGGAATCTTCATTATAGATCACATTGGTAACACCATATTAAGATTGGAAATAGAGAAGGATCACATATCATCAAATAGAGCCAGCTTAGCTACAGAAAAGTTCAAGAGTGATGATTCTATTTCTTAATTGAAGATGATAATCCATATAAAGGTAAAGGATGTTTTTGAAGTAAGGATTTTACCTAAATGAGATGAGCCCCTAGCTAAGTGGTTTCAGAGTATGTAATTTAAATCTAAAATGATCATGGTGATAGAAGAGGGACTTAAAGAAACTGAAGTCAAAGTAAAAAAGGAGTAGGATAAAGATTATGAACTACTAAGAGGTTTGCATATGAACTCATAGTCTAGTGGGTAAGGGAAGGTAATTATTTGAGTAACTATGATGTAGAAAAATTTCTCAATTTCATAGATGATCTGACAAGAATGACTTCTAGTTGCTAGGATAGATTTTTTGAGCTTCAAAGGCTTGGTGGATATGTGCATGTGACCATGGAAGAATTACAAGACCAGTTCAGTGCCATTAAGGATCTGGCTCTAGAGCATTATAAATGGCTTTGGACATATATCAATGTACACATCCATAAGCATGAAGAGCTTATTCCAATCATTGTTTTAGCCAAAGCCTATAGGGCCAAGGAAGAAAAGGGAAAGAAGGAAAAGTGATTCATATTCTATCCTTTCCACTTTTGTTATGTAATCATTTTAATAGATGAATAGGCTTCTTTCCATTTTTCATTTTTGAGGAGATGAACTAATTGAACTTCCATTATCACAATCATCTCAGAATCCTATATGTATTATATTGAAAGATTAATAAAAGGTCAAATAATTTTTTTGTGTGAAGTACTTGATGTTGCAGAGTCAATTGAATGGTATTTCTATATCAATTATTTTCTATTCTATTTTGGATAGTTGTTAATTTCTTGTTTTTCTCTTTATTCTAGGTTGAAATGAGGAACAAACAGAGTTTTATTCCCTTGTTTTAACAATGATCTAAATATGATAAGTATTTTCATTATAGGCTTAAAAGAGATCCTTTAGATGTTTTCATTCAATTTAATCTCTATGCAATTTAGTTTCTAGATAGATCAATCAGACTTTGTGCATACTAGCTATGAGTTCATAAGATGTGTAAATTCAGACTTAACTAACCCTTGAAATATCATTTCTTGCTTCAGTTAAATAGGTTTGGCTTATTTTACCTCTCTTTTTCTTTGGTTAAGAACATACCCTATTCAAATTTAGGAGTAAACAAAATTCATTGTAAATTTCACAACAGGGAGTTGTACCTAACAATTCAGAGGAAAGTAAGTCTTCTTAGAAGCAACTTTCCAACTATTGTAATCAAATTTTGTTCACAAATTAGGTCATTGAAGAGTTAAAATCAGAAAGAACAAATTTGTTTACCAACAAATTTTTGGTGACTCTACTAGGGATACAAACAGTCAGTTGATTAAATAGGCCTTTAACATGAGGGAAAATGGTACTAGCTCATGAAAATATATTTCTAGTAATCCAACTTGATCTTGGGTTTCAAGATGACCAAGAATACATAATCTCATCCATTAATATTGTTTTTTGGAGAAATAGGAGGAACACTAAACATTACAAGAATGCTAGGCAAATATTGGAAGAAGAAAAATCTAGAGTAGAAGCATTAGAAAGGGTTGTTCAGAGGAGAGACATATGAAGGGTAGAAAGACAATTAAAATGTGAAGCTCAAAGAAAAAATTAATGTAGCACCCTAGAAAAAATAAGGTTCCTCAAAAGTACCAAAGAACAAGGTGTTTTTGATAAGCTCATAGAACATGGTTTTCCCATTCTAGATATTCCTAAGCAAAAAGGTGAAAGGAAAATTTACAATAGACCATATTCACCTATTAGAAGTCAAAGTTCTTTATATACCACCTACCAGGTATTGGTCTTGCATAGAGTAACTACTCCCCCAATTGTCAATTTTCCACCATACACTGCTAGAACAATTATGGTTGTTCCTTGGGCTGCAATAATAGGTCCATTAGCACTAAAAACCTACCACCCACTCCCAGCTAGTTCAAGGAAGAATTTCTCTAAATTTTTATGTGATGGGAAGGTTACCATAGATGAACATATTAAGGCCATCTTCATAGCTTAGGGGTTTCTCATGAAGATTTTGTTGTAAGATTATTTGTAGAGACCTTGATAGAAAGTGCAATAGATTGGTTTTATCATGTAGACGATGGCTCAATCACCAATTGGGATATAATGAGAGTGACCTTTGAAACTAGGTTCAAGACTGCAAAAGATGAACATGTCTTGTTAACACAATTGAAATCCATTAAAAAATAGCCCACCATGAGTATGAGGACTTTGTTGCAACTTTTAGTAAGATCACTAGTAGGATCCTGACAGCTGATAGACCCACTATTGGCAATTTGAAAAAATTCTTTATAAGATATCAATTATGATTTAAGAAGGTCTCATCCTGTAGGTTTAGTAGATGCACAAAAGAAAGTGGTTAAATTTTAAGATGACCTAATTTCTACCAAGAAGTGGAAAAGAGAATTCCAAAACAAGGGAAGTTCCAGCCATACCACCTCATCTGATGAATTGATTCAAAAGTTATCAATTGAACTAGTGGTAGTGAAGAGACAGTTACTCAAATTAAATAACTCTTACTAGAAAAAATTAGCAAAGCCCACCGAGTAGAAATAATGATGGAAAGTTTCCACAACTTATAGGGTCACAACCAAGATTGGTGATTGAAGTGGAATTGAAGAAAGGGAATATGTGTGTGTTTCATTTGACAACAGATCATGATAGTGAAAGCTGCCCAAGAATTGCTTGTATGATGTAGTTGTTATCCACTAATGAGTTAAACATCACAACCCCCCACCCTAAGTCAGATTCATACTCAAATGGAAACTCTAGAAACTTATTCTTTGAATATGAATTGAATTATAAGCCAAAGGGTGAGTGCTATGTGACTGTTGATGAAACTTCATACACAGTACTAACCTGACATCAAAAACTCAAGAAGTCATACTCTAGTCATGTCCCAAGAAATGACCCCAACTCTTCATCGAGCATCAATGTCTCAAATAGGTAAGGAAAAGACCCCTTTTAATTTCATCCAATTATATGAAGAGTCAAAAATTCAAATCTCCCCTATAGATTATTTAAAATCTCATCCCTTTGAGTTGAAAAGATTGGCAGATCATTGTAAAAGGAATGCTTCAGATTTGAATCATAATGTAACCATTGAAGAAAGGGATGAAACTTTAACATCTAACCTATTTAACCAAGAGGATTCCACTATCCTAGCAACCTCTCCTAGACCAAAACCCTACCCATTTTACATTTCACCGTATGTTAATTGATGCAAATTGAGCAATTGCGTAATAGATTTAGGTGTGTTAGACAATGTGATGCCTTATTTTATAGCTAAAGCCTTGGGTCTCACTCTCACAAAAATTTCATGGAAGGTGTTATTCTATGGATGCCAAACAAGTACCCTTGCTTGGGAAAATCAAAGATGCTCAAGTAGCCTTAGCTTCTCATCTAGAAAACAAACTATTATTTACCATCCTAGTTACAGATATTTTGGGAAGCTATGGTCTTCTCTTAAGAATGAGTTTTTGCTGAGATTCAGAAGGAGAAATAAAACTCAACTAGTCTCAAGTAGTGATCCCCATAGGGATCAAGAAAATTAAGTTGGAACCTAAGCAAAAGGAAAAATTTATTGTCTTAAAGTCAGAGGACCCTAAAGCACAGGTCCTTTACAAGAATTAGAGTTTGGCAATTACATGTTGTTCACTAAAGATACCCTGAATGGACAAGGAATCAAAAATCTAGAACCAAAAATTCCTAGTGAAGAAAAACGAGTCTTTGCCTATATGGACATTAGAATTTGATGGACATTATTCTTCTTTAGGATCTAGCACAAGTGTAGTGTTAATACCTCCTAAAGGAGAACCTAAACCCATTGCTTTCAAATTGGAATTTTCAAGCACTAATAACATCACAAAGTATGAAGCCTTACTCCTTCGAATAATAGCCACAAAGGAAAAAGGAGTAAAGATCCTAAAAGGTCGAGGTGATGAAGAACTTATTGTGAGACAAATTAAAAGGCAATACTTTGTGAAGAACCACAAGTTGAAAAACTTTAGAAACAAAGTTTGGGATGAAATAGAAGGCTTGGATGCTTTTTCTATTGAAGCAGTACCAGGGGAGATGAACACCAAAGCTAACTCCTTAGTTTTTTCCATTTCCTTACTGCTTCCTCATCCTGAATTCAAAGATAAGAAATACCATATTGAGATTGTGTATCGAGCCTCTGTTCCAGACAATATAGAATCTTGGCAAGTCTTTGAAGATGATAAGAGTTTGAAATTGTTATCAAAAAATGAAAAAGCTACTTGCAAACACTCATCAATAGAAAAAAACCATGGAGACCTCAAACCCAAACAAGGAGATGATCAAACTGATGAAGACCAATTGTGAGGTAATATTATTCCCCCATACTTTGTATCTTTCGAAAGACTATTTAATAAGCATGATTATTACATCAAGGGAAAGAGAATTGAAAAAAGTCCCACTATAGGTGAGTATGAAGAGGTTAATATAGGAGATAATCATAGTCCCAAAATGATTAAAATTGGAAACTATTTTTCACCTGAAGAGAAAGAACCTGCTAGACAACTTTTCATAGAATACCAAGATGTATTTGTTTGGAGCTATGATAATTTGAAAATTTATAGAGGTGGGAAGGTAAAACATCAAATTCCTCTAAGGCCTAATGCAATTCCCTTTTGACATAAATTCAAGAACTATAATCCTAAAGTAGCTAATGCTATATTTAGGAAGGTAGACAAGATATTAAAAGCAAGGATTATCTATCCCATTCATCATTTCACCTGGGTAGCTAATATAATGCCAATTAGAAAGAAGAATGGAGAAATAAGGATTTATGTTGACTTTTGGAATTTGAACTTGGCATCTTTGAAGGACAACTTTTCTCTTCCCAACATGGATTACCTATTACGAACAATAGCTAGGGCTAAAATGATGTCCATGCTCAATGGTTTCTCAGGGTACAATCAAATAGAAGTAGAGGATAAAGATCAACATAAAACAACCTTCACTACTCCATGGGTTACATTTGTATACCATAGAATGCCTTTTAGAATCATTAATGCTAGTGCCACATTTCAAAGATGAATGAGGAAAATATTTTCTAGTTTAAAAGATTGGATTATTGTTATATAGTTAGATGATCGCACTATGTTTTCAAAGAAAAGAAATAATCATATTGAAGATTTGAAGAAGGTATTGCAAATGTGCCAGGAACATAGAATCTCCCTAAACCGAAAAAAATCTATTTTCTGTGTTATAGAAGGAAAGCTTCTGGATCATATAGTTTCCCAAGAAGGTATTAGAATTGACCCAAAGTGGGTGGAGGCCATTCAAAGGTTAAGCCTACCAAAAAATAAAATAGGAGTTAAGTCATTCTTTGGACAAGTAAATTTCCTTAGAAGATTCATTCTAGATTTTGCAAAAACTATTAAATGTATTCTAGATATGATGAAAGGGAATTCAAATTTTAAATGGAATGAGGCTAGAAAAAAAGCTTTCCAAAACATAAAGACTGCCATTGCTAATGCTCCACTTTTATGTTATCTAGATTATAAACTAGATTTCATCATTTACTATTATGCCTCTAAACACACCTTATCAACAATCCTAATGCAAGACAAAAAAGAAGGAATACAAGCCCTTGTAGCTTTCATAAGCATACCTTTGAAAAATCATGACTTCAAATAGTCATAAATTGAAAAACATGCCTTTCCAGTAGTCAAAGTGATGAAGAATTTTAGATTCTACATCTTGCACTGACATTATGTGGTTTATGTTCCACACATAGCAGTAAAAAGTATGTTGAAACAATAGGATGTAGGGTGTAATTCTAGAGGCATGTGGATAGTGAAAAAGTAAGAGTATGATATTGAAATCAAGCCTACTAAGCTAGTGAGAGGTAATGCCTTGTGCAAAGCAATTGTAGAAAATAGAATTGTTGAATAAATAGAGGAACCAGGAGAAAAGCAGTTAGTATTAGCAATAGGCATGCAAGATTCTTGGTTTGAGAATATTACTTACTTATTGACATATGGAGAATGTCCAAAAGGCATGAGAACAAGACAAACAAGAGATATCAAGTTGAAAGTAGCTAGATATGTAATTTGGGATGTCAAATTTTTTTAAAGGGCTATAGATGGTACTTTTCTCTAATGCATCAACAAACATGAATAGCAAGAAAAGTTGTTGAAAACCTTCCATGATGAAGCATGTGGTGAATATTTCTCATCTTCATTCATGACTTTCAAAATATTGAGATAGTGTTATTATTGGCTGAGAATGTTCAAGGATGCTTACTCCTAGGTGGCAAAAAGTGAGAAATGTAAGATGTTCACTAGAAAACCTCAGTTAGCTGCTTTGCCTCTCAAACATGTCATCATTGAAGGTCCTTTCCGAAAATGGGGTCAGGATTTCATTGGGCCTATCAACCTAGCATCCAGTGCTGGTCACCAATATATTATAACTATGACCAATTATTTCACTAAGTGGGTGGAGGTCCAAGCAACTAAGAAAACTACTTCTAAAGTAGTATGCGAATTCATTAAAGAAAATATACTAGTTAGATTTGGTGTCCCCATCAAACTAGTGATGGATAATGTGGCATGTTTCTCTTCAGTTGAGATCAGCATTTTTTGTTTCGAGCATGCTATCATAGTCAGACATTCAACTAACTATTTCCCACAAGGAAATGGTTAAGTAGAATCTAGTAACAAAAATTTGATGAATATTGTCAAAAAATTGGTATCAGATAATCAGAAGAATTGACACAAGAAAATTCATGACGCACTATGGGTAGATAGCATGAGACCTAAAAGGGCAATAGGCATATCTCCTTTTGAATTGATCTATAGGACTGAAGCTAATCTCCCATTACCCTTGGAATTAGCAACAAACAAACTAAGAATAGTAATTGAAGATGATATCTATAGGGATGGTTTAGAAAAAAAGATTTAGCATTTGAGAAAACTCGAAGAGGAAAGGGAAGAAATCATAGATCATATCACACAACATCAGATGCATGTGAAGAACCTATTTGATAAAAGGATAAGGCCACAAAAATTCATGATAGAGGATAGTGTATTACTCTAGGATAAGAAAAGAGCTCCAAAAGGTATGCATAATAAATTTGATACCTTGTAGAAAGGCCCATTCACTATTCATCAATAGTTTTAAAACAACTCATTTAAATTGGCATATCTAGATGGTGAGGTGCTACCTCTAACATATAATGGTCAGGTTTTGAAGTTTTATCAAATTTCAAATTAAAAATAGGTAACCCCTATACTATACTATAGTTATTTTTAGTTCATGTTTATGTTTTCCTAGATAGGTTTCCCTTGCTTTCTTCTTTTTCTTATTTTTCCTTGCTTTAGTTTTGTCCTCTACCACCTTTTATTTTTGCAAAACTAGAGATTTTGGATTCCTTGCTTGGATATAACCTAACCAAATCCCTAGTCAGAGCTAGCTATTGCCCCACTTTTCATTCTCTAACCAATTTGGAAAGTGGAAATTTTGTGTTCTAGTAAGATTCTAGGTGTGTTCAAGTCTAATTCCATGTCCTCTTAGGTGGAAAAATTCTTCATTAGATTTTTCATTTTCTCCTTCTCCACATTTCATAGCCCTGTGGTTTTCCTCTTTGTTGTAAGTTTTCATGGGTAGCTTAGTACTTAATCCAATGGAGATTTATGAAACATGCAAAGATGATTTACAAGAGATATATCTACTTGGGATTCATCATTTTCTCCATAAGAGTAGAAGTTTGTGAAAATTTAGACTTCATCTTCTCCTTGGCAAGTTTCCAATCTATGAAGATGATTTCCCATGGAATGTAGAAAATGATGCATACAAGTTGAAATAAGAAGATAACAAGGTACCCTATCACAAATTAATGATCCTCTTAAAATTATATACCTTAGGAAACATTCAATATTTTTCAAAATTCTTATAATCATTCCAGGAAGAAAACTAGAAATTGACTTCTCCTCGGCGGGTTTTCAACCCATGAAGTCAATTTCCCAAAAAAAAGCTAATTCTAAAGGAAAAGAAACAAAGGTGGGTCCCTAATGACTTTTTGTACTAATTTCGGAGATCTTCGAACCCAAAGGAAACCATAATCAAAAGGTAAAGCTAAAAGGCAAGCTTGAGCATAGAAATGGAAATTGTCTTCTCCTTGGTGGGTTTTCAACCCATCAAGACAATTTTCAAGATTTTAATGAAAATCAAGTTGGTGAGAGGACCAAACCCATATTTTATGTGAAAAAATTCTCAAGATGATAATGGAAATAATCTAACCATTGCGAGAAAGATCTATTAAGCAGAATTTGCTTTAGCAGATATTTTGTTATGGAGTACTCTATTAATAACTTCTCGAAACTTAATGGAAAATAGGAAAGTAAATATGAGAGATAGAAAGTTACCGTTGGACCAATGAAATAGTGAAAGAACACCTTAATACCTGTTAAAACTATGCATTTACTATTCCAATAGATCTCTCCTTCAATTCATTCATGTGGCACGAATTCTGAAGATGAACGGATGAAATGAAGTCCCTATATAGATGGAAATGTGAACAATTACAAAACTACCACTCTTTCTTGAATTTTTATTCTATTAAAATTAAATTACTTTTTAAAAAGGCTAGTAAAAGTACATTTTCTATTCCTTTCATTTTTTGGATTCAAAATTCATTTCCAAACAGAATGGAAACTAGATTTATGGGTTTCAATGGATTGAATGGGATCAAGTCTTCACTATAGGATTTCATAGACACTTCTCTCCATTTCTATGAAATGCAAGATTTCTGGAAGAGGGTGAGATTAGAGCCTATTCATCCCATTATTGAGAACTCCAAGGATGTGGACTAGTTGAAGCAGCAGGTTTTCTAGTTGAAGTCCAAGCTCTAGAGTTGATATATCAATGTATAAATCACTATAACCCAAACACTAGACAGATTGTATTGCCATATGACACAATCTTGATCTCCATTAATAGGAAAACAATGGTAAATTGGGCCTTCAAGTTCCAGAGTGGGAAGAGCTTTCAGATTTTACAATTGGTGGAGCCATAACTGAGTTTTTCATGAAGAAAATGGTCTAGAGAAAGGAGATTATGCAATTATGGTTTCAAAAACCATGGAGCACCAAGAGTAAGGTTCCTAAGACTCTTTTTGGTACTAATCTCAAGCCTAAGATTGTTGACATCTTTGTTCTCTTGCAGAGATTGAAAGGTGAGGTAGAAGATTTAAACTTCATTGAACAATATTTATTTTTGGTACAAGTTATCTACTCTGACACCCAATATATTGATTGGACTCATAAGGTAAGTGAGATTCTATCCAATGCTCTTAGTGCCACAAAATTCTACAACACCTTCTCTATGTCCTCCTTTCTAATTTGCATGTTAGGTTCTCTACAATTATGGCTAGGCCTCCCAAGCATAGAAAATTTCCCTCATGATGTGAAGTTTTATGAGTTCTACCCATGTTTACAATTGGAAAATAGTTATGTAGAGAATATAAGAGTCAATGATGTGTTTACCATGAGAATTTGTAGGGAGCTCTAGGGATGCCTAGAGAGGAGATTTAGCCTTGAAGCTATGGTAGTCATTAGTCTATTCAGGAGTTATTTTATCTATTTCTAATCATTTTCATATTTGTGTCTTGTAGCTTTGATGGATTCCCCTTGAAGCTACCAAGATATCCAAGCGACATGATCATGTTGATCGAGATCTTGAGATAAGCCATTTAGGTGAACATGCTGAGTAGGAGTCTAAAGAAAAAAGGTTACAAGTTCCCTATGAAAGTGGGAGCTTTCAGTTGTGAGCCCCATTCTGATGCAAAGAACATGTTAAAGGTGTTTGAAATGAAACATAAATTGGAGATGTATGAAGTTGTCAGGCCTATGTTTGATCCAAATGGATATGCAAGAGATGTATTGCAGATTGGAAGTGTTATCAAACATATAAATGTTCTACAATACTCCCCCATAGCATCAACATACATGCTAAAAATCTCCCCCTTTGGCATTGATGGTAACATGGATGAAAAACATCTAGTTCCAAGAATATCAAAAAGTTTCTATATTGCTCAAATCTTGCTTCATGCAAATCTTTTATTGCAACACTTCTCCCGCATAGTATGAACTTTCTCTAATGTTTTTCATGTCACTTTCTACCCCATTGACATCAATGTTAAAGATTATACAAAAATTAAACATACAACAATCTATTAGCATGACCACAAGCTAGTCTATTGCTTTACAACTTTTGCATATAGTTCTATAAACAACACAAGTGTCTAAAGACACTATTGCACACAAATTTCCTATTGCCAAGAGTCCTTAACTAACTCTGTTAATCATAGATACTCCCCCATTGAGGAAGCATCAACATACAGTCTAGTCTAACAATGGTGTTATATACCATAGACTAATACATTTTTCACATCTTCTATTCTGAGCTAGGTAGGGGCATAACCCCAAGCATACCTCTCAGGTACTATAATGTATCCTTTGGCAAGGCCTTTGTGAAAATGTTTGAGATCTGTTCCTTAGTATTAATGTACTCGAGTCTGATTTCTTTGTCAATAACTTTCTCCCTCAACACGTGATATTTTATGGCAATTTTTTTAGGCTTAGAATGCAAAATAGGATTCTTAGACATGTTAAAAGTACTTGTGATATCACAGTAAATGATAGTAGGTTTTGTGAATGTAATTCCAATATCCTTGATCATCTACTTCATCCATTTGACTTGATTACAATTTTTTCTACTGCAACATACTTTGCCTTTGTAGTACTTTGTGAGGTACAATTTTGCTTCTTACTGAGCTAAGAAACTAGTCTTCCTCCAAGGAAAAATGCTCCTCCACTAGTGCTTTCTCTTCCATCCCTATCCTCGACCCAATCAGCATCTATATAAGTACAAAGAGTAAATTCATTTCTTTTTTCATACCAAATGTTGTAATCTGGTGTTCCTTTTAGATATCTGAAAATCCCTTTTACTAATACATAGTGATATTCTTTAGGATCAACTTGAAATTTGGCCACAATTCCAATTGCATTAGCTATATCTAGTTTTCTATTAATTAGATATTGCAATCCTCCAATCATAGATATGTACTTCTTTTTTTCAATAGTAGGTGTCTCATCCTTGCTTGATAACTTGTGACTGGTTACCATAGGATTTGCAACAGGTTTACAATTTTCTAGACCAAATCTTTTCAACAAATCTTTTAAGTACTTGATCTGAGAGATAAAGATACCCTCATTGTTCTAAACAATCTACAATCCCAAGAAAAATTTAATTTCTCCTATCATGCTCATCTCAAACTCATTCTTCATGCCTTCTGAGAATTTTTTACTGGCTTCATTATTTCCACCAAAAATGATGTCATCAAAAAATACAATGATTATTAGCAAATCATCTTCTATTTTCTTCACGTACAAGTTACTCTCTATTGTTCCTTTAGCAAATCCAACCCTTGCTAACTATTTTTCCAACCTTGCATCCCAGGTTCTTGATGCTTTCTTTAATCCATGCAATGCTTTCTTTAGTGTGCAAACCATATCCCTCTCTTCTATTAAAGGAAAACCCTTTGGTTGTTCAATGTAACCTTCTTCTTCAAGTTCTCCATTCAAGAATGTTGACTTAACATCCATCTAATATGCCTTAAAATTCTTGTTTGTTTCATATGCTAGGAACATTCTAACTACTTCCATCCTTGCTACAGGTGCATATGTTTCCTCATAATCAATTCCTTCTTGTTGAGAGTAGCCTTTGCATACAAGTCTATCTTTATTCCTTATTACTTCTCCTTGTTCATTCATTTTATTTTTGAATACCCATTTTGTGGCAATCACATTTTTGTCCTTAGGTCTAGGAACTAATTCCCACATGTCATTTTTAATTATCTACTATATTTCTTCCTCCATTGCTCTTATCAAATGATCATCATTGATTGCTTCATTTGTGCTTCTTTGTTATAATTGAGGTACTAGACATAGTTCTTCATTAATTCTACTCCTTATCATTACTCTCTTTTCATTACTTCCTATCATCTGGTCAGTAGGATGATGTCTTATCATGTTCCTATTTGGGGTAGGAGTTGTTGCTTCAACTCTTATTTCAAGCACTATTCTCTACTCTTCTCTTACATCTTCAATTTGCACATTATTCTGCAAGTCATTGTTAGTCTTGAGAAATAATTCCTTACTTCTATTAGTCATTCCATAGTAATCATCTCCATCAGAGTTATAATATATTATCCTTTCCTTGGTGCCAAAATTTTCATCAATTTTAACATTTGTACACTCTACTATAGTTTTTGTTCTACAGTTGAAACATCTCTAAGCTTTAATTTTTAATGAATAACCAAGAAACATAGCTTCATTTCTCCTTGGATCAAACTTATCGATATCATCATCTCTTTCGATGTAGCATTTTCTTCTAAATATCCTGAAGTACATTTCTAATGGTGAGTGACCAAACCATAATTCATAAGGTGTTTTGTCCATAACTTTCCTAGTTTGCACTCTGTTTAGTATGTATACTACTATATTGACTGCTTCTCTCTAGAAGATCTTTGGTACATCATTATCAAATATCATAGCCCTTACTACTTTAGCAATTTATTTGTTTCTTCTTTTAGCAATCCCATTGTACTTAGTTGTATGGGTGAAGATAGTTGTCTCCTGATACCATGCTCTTCACAATAGGTATTGAATTCTCTAGAGCTGAATTCTCCTCCTCTGTCTAATCTTAAGCTCTTGATTTTGACTCCAAATTCATTCTCAACTTTTTTCTTAAATATCTTGAATTTCTCAAATGCTTCTAATTTTTCTTTAAGAAAAGCTGCCCACATCATTCTAGTGAAATCAACAAAAAAAATCATAAAGTACGTTTCTCCATAGTATCCTCTTATTCTTCCAAGACCACTCAAATCTGTATGAATTAGTTCTAGCTTTTGTGTAGTACAAAACTACTTGCTAGGAAATGAGACTTTCCTTTGCTTAACCAAAATGCATTCCTTACAAATAGTATTAGTAGGCTTAGTGATCTTAGGTAAATCTCTTACAGTAAGTGTATTATAGGCATTCACAATGTTATCCAAGTTAATGTGACAAAATCTTCTATGTCATAGTCAACTATTGTCAATCTTAGCTACCGAACATGTTATTTCAATGGAGTTTAACTAAAATACATTACCTCTGGCTCTTGTGCTAGTACCAAGTAGTTTTCCTTGCTTATTTTTGATAATGCATGTGTTATTACCAAACTACAATTGGTAACCTTTTTCCATAAGTTTTCCAACACTCAATAGGTTATTTTTCAGTCCATCAACAAAGTAAACATCATCAGTGTATGTTTTATCATCAAGTGTGATAGATCTACTTCTTATAATATGAAAAGCTTCATTGTTCCCTACTCTGACAATTCTTCCATCATGGCTTCTAAATCTAACAAACTTTCTCATATCACCAGTCATTTGATGTGAACAACCACTATCAATGATCCAATCTTACGTTTCAACTTGAGAGATCAGCACACTTTATTCTCTAATTTCTCTGTCAAGATCATCCTCCTTTATAGCTATGAACCCTAATTCATCTTCACTCATGTTTTGATCAGATTCCTCTTCTTCTTCTTCTTCTTCTCCATTAGCATATAAATAATTTCTAGGTCTTCTAGACTTGAGGCTTCCCTTATACTTTCTTTCTCTTTTAGGACACTTAGATGCACAATAACCATATTGATTACATTTCCAAAATTTGAAGATATTCTTACCATTTGTTTCTCCTTCAACAAGAAGAGCTACTCCATCCTAGATCTTTTCTTCAATGGACTTGTTTCTACTAGTTGTAGAAGTTGTGAAAGCCAACTTCATAGATTACCAAGACCACCTACATGCAAATACCTTGTTGAAGAGAAACCAAAGAAGGAAAGCTAGGGCTTGGAGAATCTCAACAGTGTGAGAGAAAATATATTCCAACAATGAAAAATAAAATTACTATACAAAAATACAATGGGACAGCCTATTTATAAAGACCTCTAGGATGCTTCTAGAATGGGCTAGAAAGCACTAAGAGATAAGCATGGCAACTAAGCATACGTCCACAAAAAGTGGATTATCCTCCATGTAGACAAAAAGATAAGTATGACAAGGTAGGTGAAAACTCCTATGTTATCAACAAGTTAACACGTAAGAGTATGCTTACTCCTAGATAAAAAACTAATAAATAATGCATTTAACTAAGTAAACTTAAGTTAAGTGTAAATAATAATAATTTACAATAACATCCCCCTTAAGTACAACTTAGGGGAATGCAATTCAGCTCACAAAGGCTAAAATGAAATGCAAAATGGGTCCTAGAAACTAGGCCATGTTAGGTACCCATGTACAAATGCAAAGAATGTAGGCTCTAAAAATGGGGAAAGAGGGAAACCTTATGGGAAAACCCCTCCCCCAAAAAGAGGTAAGTACAAACATGCTAAAAAAAAATTAAGGAAGGAAGGAAGCAAGGAAGGCCTCAACAAGACCCCCCAAGGACAACTTCCATCAAAAATGGATCAAGAGACTCTCTCAAAATTGTAAGTACAACTAGCCACCCAATAAGAGAGAGAGAGAGAGAGAGAGAGAGAGAGAGATACCAAAGCCCCCCTAGAATGATGGAGCCCCTGGAGAAAGGATTGAACTAATGAATCTCCAATGTGGAAGAAACATGGGAATAGACCAAGGAAACCATTGAATGAGAGGTGAAACTAGAAGGCCTAATTGATGTTCAAAGGAGAAAACATGAGGATCCTAAAAGGGAATCCCCACAATAGGTGTGTTGACATTGTCATGAAGGAGGAGATGAATGTCCTTTGTAGAATCTACAACAAGTACACTTGGAGGCTCAATAAATGGAGCTAGAGGTTTAGGTAGAGCTAAAGAAGAATCTTGCTAAAGAGAAAAGACCTCAACTCAATGTGGAGTGGGAATCAAAGTAGTGATCTCAAGAATAATACAAAGATTCAAGTATCCTGAATGCACTACATGATGCTCTTGCGAAAGAGAAGAGAGGTGCACCAACAATGAAGATGGTGGCCTAAAGTTTTAGAAGGTGTAGAGGTTGGTCATAGGATAACTATCCCTATAGAAATAAGGCTTCTTATTTTACTATCCTGAATGAAGACTAAATCTGTAGTGAACTCAACTATCTTCCCTGATCCACTATGTGTAATCTAAGAAATCAAGAGAAGGTTTGTAGACAGAGATGGAACACACAATACATCATTGAATATACCATCCTAGATGCAAACTGAACCTTTCCCATAGACTGGTAGGGTAGTTTTATTCCCCATGAGAATATGAGGAATGGAAGAAGCCCCAATAGTGGAGAAGACACCTTAAGAAGATTTCATATGGTGAGAAGCACCTGAATCCAGTATCTAAGGGACTTGTGAAGGGGATGAAATAGATTCTTATAATACATGACCCTATCCAAAATCTGATTTAGAGGATGAAGATATGGAAGACTAAAAGGTAGACCCCTGTGAGGTAGAAGAGGATGGAAATGAAATAGTGCTCTTCTAAAGAAGAGTTTGCAAATCTGCAGTCTGTTTCTCATAGGCATTAAATCTCTTTTGAAAACAATGTGCCTCATCATGAGATCCTTTCTAACAATAAGAATAGGTAGGAGTCTCAGTCTTCTCTTTCTTCTTCTTCTTAGAAGAAGAGGATGGAATAGTAGAGTGCTAAGAAGAGGAATCAAATATCTACTTCGGCTTCTGCTCCTGTCTATCCTTGGCAAGTAATGCCTATGATGGTGAACCTGTAAGTGAATTGATCTGAGTGAGCTTGGACTACTCATGAGTTAACCTATCACAAAATATCTGAAAAGAAGACATATAATTTTTGTTAACCAAGGCATCCATACTGGAGTAGAAAGTGGAAGAAAAGATCCGATACTATCCTCGTAACTTTGAGAGTATCAAAAAAATACAATTAGTATCTGTTTTGTTTTTCCCACATCCCTAAAAAATTATATGCAGAGATTTGAACTTCATCAAGAAGTCCTTAATGGTGGGGAAATTGGTAGCTGTCAAAGAAGTCAACTCTCCATCAAGATGTATTCCCCAAAACTCATTCACTATGCCAAATAAGTTATAGAACTTGGTCCAAATAGCCCAAGGAGTGGTCAAACCATCTAGCTGAAATAGTAGACTATCAAAGATGTTTAGTGCAATCAATCCCATGGCTTCATCCATTTTGATTCTATGCTAAAGAACCTCAAAATGGTTTTTTAAGATAGGTTTGTATTCATCTAGACATGACCATAAGCCTCGTGACATAAGAAGCCTAGTCATTGGTGCTTTCCAAGTATGATAGTTGTGTAGCATTAGCTAGTCCATAGAGGGGTCTGACATTAATAGAAAAAGATGGAAGTAGAAGGGATGATTCTGAAGTAAATTATAAAAGAGAAAATGCTCCCCCCCCCCCCACAATGTATAAAGATATCCCTCAAATACCAAAGAAAAAACCATGGAAAGTGCAAAAACTGAGCAAAGAACTTGGATTTTAGATGCACAGAGAGAGGAAAAAACACCTCTACTTCAATGCCAAAAATGAGAGCTCAAATGGACTTAGAATGAAATGAAACTAGCATCATTGTCTCCATCTCGGAACCATCTTTCTAACACTTCTTTTGTATTTAAAAAATACATTCATATGCTCAAGTTATGGCCAAAAAACCAATTGCTACTCCAAAATCAAGCTCTTTGGAAAATTACAATCACTGCAAATAATTTAACGGTCATACGATCATCAAGTGCCTATTGCCTAAAAAAAATATGGCTATCAAAAAGCTGATATTTGCAAATGAAAAGTGATGTCAGATGCCAGGATGATAATGTTAATCCAAGTAGTGGTGGTCAGGGGGGTTCTACTTCGCGGTGATGGTTACTAAATAGGGTGGTGCCACTAGTGTTAGGAAATAAAAAATAGGTGTTAGGCATGGTATGAGGGCAGAGATTGTTGGGGCAATGAAAGTTACAATTGGAGAGGCTACAAAGGGCTATGGGTGGTGATATGGTGGGGCCTGTAAAGAATCTAAAAAATTTTGGGGCCCAAAATCCGTGCCACCCAAAAAAATAGGCAAGTAAAGTTACCCTTCTTTTGGGTTTTGGTTTTTTGTTAAAAACATATATATATATATATAGAATTTTCACAAAAAAAGTGTAAATACAAAACTTTTTTTTTTTTTGAAAAAAATTGCCACAAAAAAATGCACTTCCTCCTAATTGAATAGGAAAACCTCTAACAAGCTAGGGTTTGTGTCTTTGAATTGTGACTTCAAAAATCTTCAAACCAGGAAGTAGCAGGGATGCTCTGATACCATGTAGAAGTTTTGAAAGCCAACTTCATAGATCACCAAGACCACCTGCATGCAAATAACTTGCTATAGAGAAACAAAAGAAAGAAAGCTAGGGCTTGGAAAATCTCAATGGTGTGAGAGAAAATATATTCCAACAATGAAAGATGAAATTATTGTACAAAATATAATAGGAGAGCATTTTTATAAAGGCCTCTAGGAGTCTTCTAGAATGAGCTAGAAAGTGCTAAGAGATAAGCATGACAACTAGGCATACATCCAGGAAAAGTGGATTATCCTCCATGTAAATGAGAGAATAAGTATGACAAGGTAGGTGCAAACTCTTATGTTGTCAACAAGTCAACACATAAGAGTATGCTTACTTCTAGATAATAAACCAATAAATAATGCATTTAACTAAGTAGACTTAAGTAAAGTGTATATAATAATAATTTACACTAACACTGGCAATGTCTCCTTGGGCTTTTTTGCTCCTTTCTAAACTAGGTGTGATATTTATTGCACTAAATGTTGTCTCAACTTTTACCGATTCTCCAGACTATTTTAGATCAAATTCTATAGCTTCCAATCTACTGAGCAATGTCTCTTTAGTGAAATTAGTAGTATAGGGTATCATCAGATGAATCATTTGTGCTGCTGTCCTGAAAGGTGGTGTTAGACTTTTCAAAATATTCCCTATCACTTCATCATCAGATTTATTTCCATCATGAGATTTGATTCCTGCAACAATCTCAGATATTCTCCCAACATAGCTTCTTACAAATTCATCTTCCATCATTCTAGTATCTTGGAAAGTGCAATACAAATTTTGCAATCTAACCGCTTTTACATGTGTATCACCCTCATAATTAGCCTCTAAAGTTTTCCAAATTTCATGAGATGTTTTGAGTAGTTTTACCTAACTATACTCACTTTTAGGTAATGGTAACAGTATTGCTTCTCTTGCCCTTATGTTGCACATAAACACTTCTCTCTATTCCTTGGTATAGGTTACAAGATTGTCTTCTTCTAAAATATTTTTAGATGTCTTGGTTGCAAGCCAATATCTTGGACCCATACACAAGAGATGAGTTTTCATTTTATCCTTCCAGCTATTGTAGTTTGTGCCATCAAATCTAGTACTTTCCTTTCTAAACAGATTCACCATGGATCTCCCAAAGTTGTTAAAATTCCCTTGAAGGACCTGAAGCTCTGATACTAATTGTTACAAATAGTAGATCACCAATATAACTAAGAGGGATTGGGGGGGGCTAAATAACTTATATATTAATCTTGAACAATTCTCTATTATTCAACCAAAGTAAACAAAAATCATAGAGAAATGTGCATACACAGTTACACTAGGTATGTTGACTAGGGAAACCTTTGATCAAAGGGAAAACCCCAATGGGAATGATGCCCACAAAATAATGTACTAATCTAAATAGTCCTTGTTAGAGGATGAACCTTGTTAGGAGTTTGTTACAACACTTAGTAGAAAGAGTCCCTGTTAGGAGACTTTGAATCCCTACTAGGAGATTCCAACCCTATTAGGAATTGTAGAAGGTAGCTAAACCCACTTTCCAAACAACTTTAGGATTAGATCAATGAACCCACTGACCAATTGATCTCAATACTATTCCTTTCAGAATAATAGATGTGAGATAATATTTCACTTCTTCCTCTGTTGAGTAAGTTGGACTTCTTCATGTTCAGATCATGCAATCAGATCTAGAACTTAGAACCCATCAATAGATCCTTCAAATCATGCAATTAGATCTGGAACTCAAAACCCATCAATAGAACCTTTAGATCAAGCAATCAGATTAGGAACTCAGAACCCATCAATAGTAACCCTTAAGGTCATGCATTAGTAGAATATTCTACTCCTCTACTTCATAATTTTCAAGTCTTCTCTAGTTCTTAATTTCCAATGATGATATCTAAAACTTAGAAAACATCTTTCCTTTATACCACATTCAATATTAATTCCTTAAGTTGGCTCCATACTTTATTATAAGTTATTTAAATGAAATACACATTTAATTAATGTTGTCAGCTCATAGTTAAACACAATCTTTCACATGTGTGACTTTCATACCTGCTCACTCGCTAACATCATCAGTGGTTAGTGTACTACCTCTAGTTAACTACACAACCCTTCATTTCAAATACATTGTGCTATATCAATCATACAATAGAAACTATTTTCCCAATGGTCTATTTCCCTACAATTCTCCATAAATCATAAGTATCTTCTATACATTGTCAATTCAGGTTTTGTGCACTTGCCCATATGTCACATACATGTTGTAGTATATGCTAGTAACTACACATAAGTAGATATGCAATGTATTGTCCTTAATAAAAAAATCACAGTCTACTACTCTGCCAATTTTTACTAACTTATTACTATGTTTTCATCAATGAAAAACACAATTATACATCATATCAATGTTTTTCAATACTCCCCATAGCATCAACATACATGCTATCATGGAGTAGAAGATGATGGGTAGAATATGTATAGTAATGACAAAGCTAAGAAATATTCATATCAGCTTAGAACCTTATCAAGATATTGGGGATGATCTAGATGTCATTGTAAGGAAACTCAGGTGCGAAAACAGCTCCCTACACTAATCTCATAAGGAAATTATGATGCAAATCCTATTAAAATATTCTACACTTACAGATTCAATATCATGTAGACAACAATATTGCAGCCAACCATGCATACAAAAAATAGACAAAGAAAAAAACACATAACACAAAGATTTTCCAGTAGGGGAAAACCTTTTGGTAAAACAACCCCACCCCTTCAGAACCTGCACAATGTATTATCTTCAACACAAGGTTACAATACACTTGCAATGCAAGTTCAACATCAACAAAAAAAGACTCTAGTAGCTACTTGTAGTACCAACAATACACCTTTTTCACATCACCTTTCTTTGCAACCCTAAAAATGCATATAACATGCACTTATAACATGCCCCGAACCCCACTATTGGGGTAGAGTGTACAGTACTCAAATATCTTAGTTGCCACATGTCTTCACCTATCATTGAATCTTCCTAACATAGCTCTTACGTGTCATAGGAATCCGTCATAACCATTTTAGTCATGATCTCCTTACACACAATTCAAGATGTTGACACATCAACATTATTTACAAGAAATACATTTTACAAAACAAATAATAATGAATAGGAATTATACAAAGTTGAGACACCTTATTCCTAATAGTCATGATGGCCCAAATTATTAAAAGCACTGGGAAGTGGGTTGAGTGGACTACAACAAGAAAAAGTCAAAGTAAAAGCACCTCCACTCAAGCATCTCCAGTAGCTACCCCTGCGTCTTCCTCACAAGGTGGCACATTAGATGTAACCTTGGGCATAACTCAAGGACTAGGTCAACCAGCCAGTGGAGGTGATCAATCTCCACATAAAAATATCCCTTTGGCTAAGACTTGTCAAGACAACTCCCCCCTAGTGATTTGATCCCAGCCAAAGGTTGAGAAGAAGGTGGAAAAACCAAAAGCTAGCACCATTACTCCAATTTCCTCACCTCATAGTAATCTAGTTCCATCTACAAGTGTTGCACTTCTCCTCCCAAGCAGTCCTCATGTGCAAGTAGTGGACTTAGGAGATGGAGGAAGTAGTGATAGGGAGTCCACTAAGTCAGATGAAGTAAACAAGAAGATTGTAGAGACAGAGAAAGGCTAAGAGTCCTCAAAGTTCATTTCTCAAGCCCAAAAGAATCCCTTCTCTTTGACTATGAAAGCAATCACTCTGGTCAAAAGGAAAATGTTTAGCATAGAGTCTCTTGGGATGGCCTAAAAGGTAATAGGCATAGATTCATGGTTGGAAGATACTCTGGATAGGAAGAGAAGGAGGAAAGATGAAGGTGCTCCCAACAAGGATACCTTATCCCTTATTGTTCATTATGGATTTTCATTGACTAAGGTTAAGAAATGAAAGACCTTGTCTATCCTTTAGCAAGACCCTAAAATAGGACATTTAACAATAGAGATAGCCAAACCCATGAAAGAAGGAAGGATTGAGGATATGACTAAAGATGATTTTATCATGTATTAAGTAGATATCAGGGAAGCCAAACATGATACCAAAGTTGGCTTGTGGAAGTTCACAAATGAGGTGATTAGAGGACAACTAGAAAGCCTTAAGTTGTCAAAGGTCTAGATGAAAGTAGAAATATTGAAATTGAATAGTTTCATAAGGCAATTAGTCACCCTTTTGGAAAGAATCTATGGGATGCCCATTACTAGAGATCCCACATTTTCATATGTCTAAAAACTTATCTCCCAATTCCAAGAAGACAAGCATTTTGGGCGAATTGACAAAGAGTCAAGTGAGAAGATCAAGGTAGAAGGACTTTCCATTATAGAGAAGATTGGTAATGCCATATTAAGATTGGAAATAGAGAAGGATAGCATATCATCAAATAGAGCCACCTTGGCTGTAAAAAAGGTCAAGAGTGATGATTATGTTTCATTAAAAGATCCTTTAGATTTTTTTATTCAATTTAATCTCTCTATGCAATTTAGTTTCTAGATAAATCAATCAGTCTTTGTGCATACTAGCTATGAGTTCATAAGATGTTTGAGTTCATAGACTTAACTAACTTGTGAAATATCATTTCTTGCCTAAGTTAAATCCCTTATAGGTTTGACTTAGATTACCTCTCTTGTTCTCTAGTTAAGGACATGCCCTATTTAGATTTAGAAGTAAACAAAATTCATTGCAAATTTCGCAACAAGAAGCTATACCTAACAATTTAGAGGAAAGTAAGTCTTCTTAGAAGCAACTTCTAACTGTCATAATCAGGTGTTGTTCACAAATTAGGGCATTAAAGAGTTGAAATCAAAAAGAACAAATTTGTTTGCAAACATATTGACATTAATTAAAATAAATAGTTAATTTAAGAAACTACTTTTAAGATAGTTCAAATAAATAAAATTTGATACATTTAAAACACAGGCTTAATATGTTCTAGAATGCAATGAAATTGCATAAATGTCATGATCATATTCTAAATAAGACTATGAGTATTAATGCAATTGTTTAAACAGATTTTCAAAAGATATAGTTTCCAATTCATTGTTCAATGTTAGATTATTTATTGTCCATTTACAATATATTTGGTGGTAGGATGTGCATATTAGATTGGTAAAATTACTTTTTCTATATAAATGAAAATGGTTAAGGCAATGAAATCATGGGTCATGAAAGCTTCTTTTTGGTTCAATTGTTTGATGGAGGATGTTTCAAGGTTTCATGTTAGACTCCATGATTTTAATTATGTCGTAGATCTCAAATTGGAGACAACTTCTATACCCAATTGAAATTTCTATCTCATCTGAGTCTAGGGTAAGCTTTTAGAGAGTTTATGATAGTAAAATTTGGTTTTCAAAATAGTAAAAATGCTTTTATTTCCTTTTTTCATATTGTTTGCAATTTGCACATAAAAATGGAAACTTGGCTTTTTAAAGGTTGTGGTGCACTTGAATCTCAAATTCAAGACTTCAACTTCAATACCTCATAAGCCATAAATTGATTTTCTATGTACTATTATAAAGTTTGAACATTAATCTTCTTTTGGTAAAAAACTCATGAGTCCCAACATTCAATGAAAATGTTATTCAATTGGAGACACCTTTTTTGCAACAAATTTAAGAACTAGTTGCAAGTCAAACTTACGCATTAAAAACTCTATTCTCACAGTTGTAAGTAAAGACTTCTATTTTGAAAATTCAATGACTCGATTTTCAGTTCTAAACTTGCATAAGCTTAATCAAACAAAGTTTGACATATTTCTTGCCCTCTAAAGTCTTAAAAATGAGTTCATAGCTTTTATATGTTGCTGCAAATACTTTTTTTTTTTTAATATCTTAACAAATAGACTTGATATTTCAATGAAACTTTATTGACAAGATGATATATATAAAATGAACCTATGGGGAAGAAATATAAATCTTCTACGCTGAAATCTAAGCCTTCAAAAATATTTTTGGATGATGCAATATTTCCCTTACACCCAAGATGCTCCTGCATCACTAGAGATGTTGGGGGAAGTGATGATTCTAAAAATTTATTTCTTTTTAAATACTTACAAGTAGTATTATAGTATTTTATCACACTTTACTTAGACTATTTGATACTTAATATGCTATTATGAACCCACTATGGTACCTAGTATGTATATTACCATAGTATATACTATAATCCTAATTTTCTATGGTGCAATAATTAATTCTATTTATTTTTTAATTTTTAGGGATGATTTGGTATGTTTATGGTTTCTATTCACTAACTAACTTGCAAACTAAAGACATAAAAGGTGACCTATATTTATGAACAAATGTAATATTGGAGGACATCATGAATGCTATAATCAATGAACCCTTTAGCATCATAAGTTTTTCATCCTATTACTCTACACACAATTCAAATGGAGATTTTATGAATATCTATATTCACTGAACCAAATGATAATCTTGTCATTAGATGACTAGATGTTTCATATTAGGAATATTGAAATCCATTTAAAATTACATGTTTCAAGTTTTGGTTTTTTTTTCCCCTAAAATAATTCATTCTACTTTGACATTTGTGTAAAATGCATTAATAAAAAAATTAAATTATTTTTCTACCTATACATTTAGGATCCTTTTTATGACTATAATAACTTAATAGATTTTGATCTAGGTCATAGTAGATAGTATATTAAATATTATTATATTATAATTCTTGTGATATTAAATAAAAGTTTTTATTGACTTTTAATTAAGTAAAGTGTTGTGTCGATCTAAGGTTATGAATCCTCAAGCAGGGGCCACTTGAGGTGATGTAAATCTATTACAAGTAGAATGGGTGTTTCTTTTATATATTTGTGTTCCAGTAGTTAATTTAGCATTATATGTTTCTTTTGATCTCATCTATTATGCAATGCATGATTAATTCATTAAATGTTAGCGATGTTAAGATTTTTATACTGAATTTTCATTAAGTTAATAATTTTAGTTAGATTCTGAGTACAATTTATATGCAACCACATTATCCAACCTAAAAGAAAAGTTGTCCAAATAGATCTAGTATTATATTACTCTTAATACTCTTGTTTTTCAATTTAATAAATTTAGTAGATTATATATTGACTTTCCTACACAAATAATGTGAGTGTCATCAATGTAGATACATTCCTCTTCAATAATTAAGTAAGAATATATTAGAATGAAGATTAACTTAATAGGGCATTAGTCCCCCAACTAGGAGACCAATCACTTCATATAAACATATGTGTATGATATGTGATATGACCTCTATGTGTATATGAGTAACTTGGTACAACTAATGCTTGATAGGGAATCGACACCTAATGGAAATGAATATTTTTTAATGATATGCTACAAAGTTCATAGATTCATGTAATTTATAGTCATATTTCACAAGACATCAAACATCTCATCAAGACGAGAGAGAAAACTCCCTCTGAGTGCAAACTACAAAAGCTTTCACTTCCCACAAGAGGATACATAGGTAGGTCCATCATGAATGGGCCAAGTGTTCAAAATAATTATGAAAGCTTAAACACTATCAAATGTAAGAATATATTATGATATTTCATTATTTCCTCCATTTCCAATAGACAAGTTTCAAATTTATCAATTTGTAACTAAATGCAAGGTGTTTGGTTGATTAAATTAATAATCAATATTAATAAACAAAATTTGTAGTAGTTAAGGGGAATTTTTTTTATAGAAATGTTGTAGGGAAAAAAATAAATATTTATATGGTCCATACAAAATATTTTTCAACAACATTAAATTAGATCATATAGGTTTTATTTTGAAAGTTTTATTGATTTGTAAAATAGTATAAGATGCAGACCTATAAACATAATTCCTTAAAAGTGACTAGCATGAATTTATTATAACTAGCTTATATATATTCTATAATATATATAGGAAGCTAAGAGTTATCAAAGCTTTATATAGTATTTTTATCAACTATTAAATTAAAGCTTGAATAATGCTTGGCTTCTTGTATATATTTATAGAATATATATAAGCTAGTAGAAGTGACATGCCATAAGGAAGAACTAAAGAAATATGTATTGATAATTTTTATGTCCAATAATTTATTTCTTATTCATTACTAAAATTAATTTTAAGGTAATATTGTGTGGTGGCAAAGTGTTCCTTGTAGTTTTGTGCCAACCAAGGTTAAATTCTCATTTGTGTCATTGTTAACTTTAAAATCAATATATGGCATGTTAAACAAAAACAATTTGAAATTACCTACCTACTGCATTTGAATCTGCCTACCCTAGTATCGACTGGCCATGGCACTTGGGCTTGCTCCTACCCCCACCTCTGTTGTTCCTATGTCTGCCTCCAAGGCTTCCCGCTCTCCTCCAGCACCCTCAGTGCCCTCTACCCTGGCATCCTCACTTGGGAAGGGCTCTTCTCTAACATTGATTATTATGTCTTCTCTTTAGTGCGATGCCATAGCTAAGGCTAATGTCCCAATCCGTAGCCATTGGGCCTAGCTCTGGCATTTCATTTACTCCTAGTGGGTTGTCTTCTCTAGCATGTGGTGGTATGGGATCGACTAAGGCTCATTTTCTTGCCCCATCTTATGCAGATGTAGCTACCTTCAAGGCCAACTTAGGTGGTCTGAATGCATTTTCGAGCTCCCAAGGTAGCTTCAGGGGTTTGAATAGGCGTTCAGGGTCTAGGGTTTTTGAGCCAGTTGTTGTTGGCGACTCATTGATCCTAAAGCTTGATCCAACTATTGTTGAGGATGTTAATGAATAGTTGGTTGATTTCTCATCTTTTGCAGCTTTTTTTGCTTCAAGGGTTTTTGCCCTCCCTGGTAGACTTTCATGCTTGGATTGGTCATGTTTGGGAACCCTTTTTGTTAGGCACTGCCCAGATTTACCCTGTTGCTAGGGGTTTTTTTATAGTGAAGTTTGATTCCTCTAAGGATAGAAATGCTATCCTTCGTCAGGGTTTCTCTTGGGATGAGAAAATTCCCTTAATGGCCAAACCTTGGTTCAAGGATTTTGACCTGTCTATGGAATATTTTAACAAGTTCCCCCTGTGGGTCAGATTGTTGAATCTTCCTCTTCACCTTTAGCTGGATTCAGTTCTAGAGGCCATGGGGAGGCCATTGCGGATTTCTTGCTTGTGGATAACGCTTCTTCCAATGTGTTTCACACCACTTATTCTTGGATCCTATTTGAGGTTGACATCTCCAAGGGCCTCCTAGCAAAGATTTGTTTGGCTTCTATTGGAATGTCTTAATGGGAAGAGTGCTTCTAAGAGGGGGGGTGAATCAAAAGTATTGGCCTTTTCTCTTATTTTAAATCTTTAATAACAAATAACTGAAATTAACATGCACGCATATAAACATTAAACAATCATGAGAAGAAAACATGCATCACCACATAACACTTGAGATTTTGGTGACCCAGAAACCCTCCAAGAATAAGAAGGTAAAACTTGGATGGGGATGACACCCACAAAATTACTACATCAATTGATTTCAACCACGTTTGATGGTTTGCCCTATTAAAGGCCTGCCCTGTTAAAGGTTACAAAACACTATTAAATGTGACCCTATTAAAGGATTTCTACATCCTATTAGGAGTGTGCCTTGTTAGAGGACTTAAGAACATTCAAATTAGAATGCCACCCTATTAAAGGATTTACATAAGATTGCTAAACCTACCTAACTCAATAGGATTTTCAACTTCCTAATACAATTGTGAGAGAGTATTAGAATAATACACGTGATCCAATGCAATCTCTAATGCTGATCTTAGGCTCTTGGTCTGCTCTTCTATCACTAATCTCTACTAGATCTGATCTGCTAATTATGATCCTTGTTTTGTTTTGATCAACTAGATGTGTAAATGCCATCCTTTCCACTAAATCTTTTACACTAATATTTTGCAATGACCTTAATAGGCTCTACTTTACCTTCTTCTCACCACACTATTTTTCTCAATGGCATCAAGACTCCCTTATAAAGATTAGTGGTTCATTATGCATCCTTGATTCAAGTGTTCTTGTTCAAACCCTTGAAATTCACCTATTGGTTGTATGCTATCTCCAATTTTCTGATTGGTTGCATGAGGATTGTATAGGTGGTTGTGAGGATTTTACCTTATCATTTCATCCTATCATGAGTCATGCATAACCATTTCACAACATGGCTTGTGATTGTACAAACTTTCATGTTGATCTTGCATTGTTCGGTACATGAAGTAATACTGATGCTTGACACCATCAATTCTAGATTGCTCAGCATCCACTATGTTTCTTGCATTACTTGGCACCTATAAAACACCTATGTTACTTGGCACCTGTTAGTTTTTTGCATTTCTTAGCACCTACTAATTCCTGAATCAATCAGCTCCTATTAATTTCCTATGTTACTCAGCACATATTGGACTTTTTCTTTGCTCAACACATACTATCCTCTGATCTACTCGGCACTATCTATAACTCGGCATGTGTTAGAGTTCTAGCTTGACATCCATTGTATGCTCGACATGTATAGCAAAGATGGTTAAGTGTGTTGACATTCATTTGTCAAACTTACTTATTTGATCAACAACTTCTTCATTAGGTGCTTGGATCCAGAGTTTCGATTATGAAGGTATCCCCTTCTGTTGCTAAAAGTGCCACTTGACTGGTCACCTTGCTGCTTGTTGCTCCTCTAATAAATCCAAACCAAAAAAGTCACCTTCTTGGTGGAAGAATGTTTCAGATGATCATTACATTGTTCTCAAATCCCCTCCCATTAGGGATGGTGACTCTTCTCTAGACTCTCGGGTGGCTACCATGTCAGCCAGCCTGGTTGGTTGTCTTGCTCCCTTGGAGCCCTCCTCTATTGCTCTCTTGCCTGCGAATGTCTCCTCTGTTGATGGTTCTTCACTGATGTTGGAGTTTTTCCTTGGCCCCTCTCCTAATCTTGTTGGGGGTCAGGACCCTATTTCCCCTCCTACCCCTGCCCTTGTTCTGGACTTTTCTCCTAGTCCTGGGGGTGGCCAGCTGGCTTTAGCATCTTTTCGAGAGTCTGCATTTTTTTGGCTTCCCTTAGTCGTTATGTTTCCTTAGGGGCTTGGACTGCTAAGGCAACAATGGTGGAGGATGGTTTGATAGCTGTTGAAAGTAAGAAAACTAGGCCATCTGCTCACCCTTTAGAAATGAATCTCTGATCATGTAGGGAAGGCTCTACATCAAAGAGAAAATCATGATGTATCTAGCCCTACCTCCTTGCTGCATCTTTTTGTTTTGGCTGGTGATAGGCTTTTTTGTCACCATGGTTACCCTTTTCTTGTGGGGTTATGAGTTCTACGCTTGTTTGTACCTTTGGAAAATGCACTCATTGAAAATCTTTAGTCTTGTATAAGGTTTTAGGCTCCCTTCAAAACCTATTTTACGTAATCAAAAACTTTAAAATCAATATATATTATATATCATCTAAATTATTTTATTTCTTAATTTAATTTTAAATTTAAAATAAATTTAATTGAAATGTGAGGTATTATAAGCACAATATTATTTAAAATGGTAAGACTAATTTACTTTAAAATAATACATTTATTTATATTATTCACTGAAATATAATTTCAAATACTTTTGCCAATAAATATTATATAGTAAAAATAAATTTGAAATTTTGGAGACCAAATTGTTTTACTGCATCAATTGAACTTACTAATGATATGCTATAATTTAATTTACTTTCACATTTGGGTTTAGTTTCATTTAGTAATATTATAAAAAAAATAAAAAAATTACAAGTTGTGTCAATTATCTATAAGACAAGGTTGAACATAGTATCTTGTATCTTCATTTTGTTTATGATTGTTGCTAAATTTGGATTTCTATCAATCAAAACATTTCTTGGTGATTTGTAGCTAACAACAAATTCAGTCTAACATATTCTTATGGCTAGAGTTTAGTTTGGTTCAATGCTCAAATATGTTTAGGTTCAATTTGTTCTACATACAAAATTTCTACCCTAATAATTTTGTCTCTATGACCATCACCATGTACATATATTTCTTTTCCTACTCTCTCTCTCTCTCTCTCTCTCTCTCTCTCTCTCTCTCTCTCTCTCTCTCTCTCTCTCTCTCTCTCTCTCTCTCTCTCTCTCTCTCTCTCTCACACACACACACACACACACACACACTCATTACACTCCTATAATATATTTCATATAGAATATTACCATGCAACAAACCCTATTTCTTTACCTCACATGTCTCATGATCTCCTTGTTATCTTTATCATTAACCTAATTACTATCTTATTCAAGTTTCGCTTTTCTTTAATTTGATTATATTTTTCAACACAAACTTTATTTAAAGGCATCAAATGGACTTTAAAATATTTACTTATAATCTTCCACTTTCAAATATTTACTTCATTTCTAAAGATTTCCTTAATTTATAGATTTCAAACTTCATCATAAAATTTGTTTTAATTAAAAATTTCACATAGAATATTTGGCTGCCATTTGTAAAGTTTTTCCAAATTCATAAATAAATTTCAAACTTGTTTAATTTTTAACTATTAGAATTTGTTCTGATTTAAAAAGTTTAATGTTGTAGTCTTAAAAGAATTAATACACCTAAATAATTAAATAAACAAAAAAATCATAAATCATCAAAATTTAATCCATTAAATAATAATAGTTTCAGCTATCTCTATAATTAATTTAAAATATTAAATGTGTTTTAAAATATATGATAGTATTCCAAAAAAAATCACTATAAATAATTGACTTTCATAAAGGTTTTCTTAGGAATATTTATATATTAACACAAACCACTATGATAGATTTACAATTGAGTTTCCTCTTTATTCTTTATATCTTGTCTCTTATTAATTTAGTATAGCATTTCCTCATTTAACTGCAAAGCAACAGAGCATTCACAAAGAGGTTAATTAACTAGAAAATAATTAATTAGCATTTAAATCCAATGCTTACAACAAGGTGATTCCAAGACTATCAATTAAGACTTAGGAACAATTTAGTAAAAACTAAAACGTATATGACTTTGGCCAATATTAAAATATTTGATAAAACAATAAATTTATATGGCTACCTACAACTAAGGCCTAATGGTTTGTTTATCTTGACCTCAGGTTATTGAAACCTGTCTGAAACTGAAAGTTGTATTCCATGTTATTCACTATGGCGTTATGCCTGTTGTTTTTTTGTTCCACCATCCAATGCTCATGCATGAGATCAGGTTGCTAAAGAAGTATTGAATATATAATCACTTACAACCTTAGAAAAAACTATTTGTGGGTTGCATGGAAAACCCATATCACTCTCACTAACCCACAAAATATTGTCCATACCCTAATGATAGCTATTATCTTCACATTCAACCTTTCTCAATTCCTATTTAAACACAAACTTTTCTTTATGTCCATTGTTTCCAAGCTTCTCATATATTTCATTAGATCCATAATTATTTGCTTTCTTCTTTATGTCATGGAGTTAGAATGATCTCTCTTTTAATTTTTGCATCCTATCTAAAGCCAACTCTTCATGAATGTTAAGCATTCATGCTTATCTCTTCCTGCAGGTGTTCTTTTTTCTTTATAAGTTGAAAGACTTTTGCATTTCTCATAAACAACCATATTTTTAAAATATATTGTTAGGAAAGATACTTGTGAAAATGCCTTCCGGATGCCAATTTATAGGGGAAATATAAAAGATTGTAAATCTACTTTAGTTCACATTGAGATGCCCAAGAAAAATAAGAACATTGAAAAACAAATACAAACAAGACAAACACAGATGAGATTTAATGTGGGAAACTCTTTTAGGAAAAAACCCACCACCCAAAAACCCCTAAGAAACTTTTTATTATAGTAAACAAGTTACATACAAAAAACTCTAGCTTTTGGACCGGTTCATAGGGTTAGATTGCTTTTACAATCAACCTGAATTTCACAGCTCTGGCCTCTAGTTTTTCTTTAGCCTATTCAGCCCAATGAATCTCGCAAACATTTATACACTCTATAATTCATTATGGAATCTAGTGCGTTAATTGACAAGAAAAAAATAGGTATAGTCCCAATAGTTACTCATCCATCTAATGATCACTCTTCTAATTGGCAGTCCCTTCAGCAATGGGTCACTACCATTGGCCTCCAAAATTGCCTTTGGCATCAAGGCCTCAAACACTCCCTTCGGCTCTCAATCACTCATAACAACTTTTTTCATACTTCCACACATCATGGAGAGGGAACATACAGAATCCAAGTTTCACCGTACACTAACCACTATACACTAAAATTGCATTGGTTCATAGTTTCACATTCACCATATGGTAGTCACACATGTATAGTATGGTGGACACTATTTCACCACTGTACGCTAGTCACTCCACCATATGGTGGACTTCGTCAACCTAACAATCTCCCACTTGACAAAGTAGCACTGACCATTCCAACAAACACTCTCTAATCACAAGAGATAACACCATCATATCCATCTCTAAGTTTCCATGAGCACCTATAACTAATCAATCCATGTCAACTCCAAATACAACATTACAATATCATGAAGTATATGACAAATGATCAATGTACTTAGAACAAAGAAACTAAACCAAGATCAATGTCAAAGTTCCAATTATGGGCTTGGGAACATAAGCATGAAAACATGATCTAAATAATCTCGACATAGAGATTACATGCTCCATTTATTAAATGAAAACATAAACCACACCCTTATCAAAGACTTACTTGAGCCTGCTAGATGTCAACATTATTTAGTCACATGAAGTTGAGCCTGCTAGATGTCAACGTTATTTAGTCACAGGAAGATTAATATCTCCATACAATACTTCAAAAAATATGAAAAGATCCTCTTGCTACATCAAAATCACGTGCCTTCAACATTTTCAATATCAATGTAGATAAGTTACTTCATCATTGACAACAACTCCCACTAAACTGTGGTATCAAGTTACACATGGAATTTACATCACTGTCAACAACTCCCACTGTACGGTAGTGTTGAGTCACACATGGCATCATGACTAAAATCTTCCACATGAAGATTGAATCACTCTAACCATTCATCATCAGATGACCAATTAGCCAAAACAACACTGCTTGCATCTTCATCATCTCTTTGCAATCCTTTTAGATATGACTAATTTGGTTTTAGTTCCAACACTTCACTTTGGACTTTTTCCTAGAAGTTTAGGCTTCATGTCCTTCTTGCTTTTGTCCTTCACTCTGCCTTGGGCAATGAGAGCCTCCTTAGCCACCTCAGTAGATTTTCTCTACATCTCCTCTAACAAAAGTGTAGCAACCACTTCATCTATTTTTAATTGGGTGGTAGTACTTCCAATAGCCATCACAAGATGATCCCATGAATTAGGCAATGAGCAAAGTAGTAGCATGCAACGCTCTTCTCCACTAAAAAACACACCAACAAATGTCAGCTGTGCAATCACCATATTGAACATGTTTAAATGATCCACCACAACTATTCTTTCATCCATCTTCAAGGAGTACAACTTCTTTCTTAGGAAGAGCTTGTTTACCAAGGATTTTCCCTAATAAATATCTCCCAACTTCTTCCATAAAGAATCTACAATTTTCTCCTCATGAACATTCAAGAGAATAGAATCTGTAAGATATAGCCTTATCAATGCTTTGGCCTTTCGATCTGTTAAAACCCAATCTTCTTGCTTCATGCCTGGAGGCTTGTTTCTAGACACATCAGTCCATATATCTCGATCTACCAACATAGCCTCCACTTTATATTTCTATAACTCAAAGTTTGTGCCATCAAATTTTTCAATCTCTATTCTCCCTAATGTACTCACCATCTCAATTTCCAAATGAACACTTTATAAACTCCCACTAGAACCAAATTGATACCAAATGACCAACCTTACCCAATACAACCAACTCTACCAACAAGATAATGGTAATGGGTAATGGCTCTGATACCACTTGTTAGGAATGCTACTTGCAGAAAATGCCTTTCAAATGCCAATTTATAGGGGAAATATAAAAGATTTAAATCTACTTTAGTTCACATTGAGATGCACAAGAAAAATAAGAACATTGAAAAACAAATACACACAAGATAAACATAGACAAGATTTAATGTGGGAAAACCTTTCAGGAAAAACCCACCACTCAAAAACCCCTAAGAAACTTTATATTGCAGTAAACAAGTTACATACAACAAAATTTGGTTTCTAGATTAGCTTAGAAGCTTAGATATCTTTTACAATCAACTTAACTTTCATAGCTCTAGCATCTAGTTCTGCTTTAGCCTATTCAACACAATGAATCTTGCAAACATTTATACATTATAATTAATTATGGAATCTGGTGCATTAACTATCAAGAAAAAAATAGTTAGAGTCCCAACGATTACTCATTTGTCTGACAGTCACTCTTCCAATTGGTAGTCCCTTCAGCAACAGGTCACTATCTTCTTTCTCTGAAACTACCTTCCACATGAGGGTCTTACACACTCGGTTTGGCCCTTAGTCACTCATAACAACTTTTTCATACCATCGAATGTCATGGAGATGGAATGTACAGACTCCAAGTTCCATCGTACACTAACCACAGTACACTAAAATTGCATTGGCTCATGGCTTTGTATTCAGCATACGGTAGTCGCACCTGTTTGGTATGGTGGCCTCTACTTCACCATTGTACGGTAGTCACTCCACCATATGCTGGACTTCATCAACCTAACATATATGATCCAAATGAAAAGAATACATTGAACTACAAAAATGACAAAAAGTGAAACTTGGCCAAAAAGATGATGAGAATGATATTATTTTTTGATGCGGGCATAGAATATCCTTTTTCTAGTGCAAGTTAGGGGACTCTCCTCCACACAAGAAAATACATAGCTTCGTATCTGCAATGGAGATCAAACCCCTACTCAAGTAGCATTCAAAGATATATATGTTTTGGTTTGGGAACACATATATTCAATGACCCAACCTGATCTGAAATACAAATATTCACTCTAGGCACACATACATTGAATTGATAAACAATGAGAAGACCTAGATCTATTGAGTAGAGTACAATCATAGGAATTATTTATTGTTATATGAAATCTGACCCTGTTGGTCAACAAGTCTTGTAACCACATTGATCAAAGTTTAATCGATCTTATAAAAAATTACTCAAATGGAGATGAGAAGTCTTGGACAACTGATAAATTTTAATGTGGAGGCAAGCCGTTTGGAAGGACCTACCTATCCAAATCTTTACACCAAATGTACAACTCATATTTTCCCCTGGTGTTGAATCAATATATTGCAAATTAAAATTTTTGTTACAATAACTTACTACATAACCGAATTCAAATTAACAATTAAATTCTATTATCTACATTAGTTAGTAAAATTATAAATTATGTGTTGAATATTTTTACAAATTTTTGAGTTTCACATATTTTCAAGCATTACATGGGTTTCAGTCCTTCACAAATTTTAAATATTTTATGTGACTTAAGAGCCTTTGGACTAACAAGACTAAAGATATAAAATATAAGATATTTCTAATTTAGAAGTATTCACTTTTAGAATATATAAATTATAAAATTTGGTTGCATAAATAATATTGAAAAAAAAAAATTTCACTTGCTATAGTAAATTTAAAGGAAAAAAACATAACTAATCATTATTAACTATGCTTTAAATAAATAAAACTAATAATACTTTCCTACATAAAATTTTTGTCAAAGTAAACATATGTAATTTTTAACAAAATAAAATGAAAATCTTTGTTTTCTAAAATGTTATTGAAATTGTACTATGCCTTCAACAAATTTTGACTTTGCACTATAGTTTCTTGAAATTTTTTGTTAAGTTCAAATGTCGAAGTATAGTTCACTATTTTTAGTCTTCTTTTTGAAGTGAGAATAGGTTGAAGCAAGAAAAATAAATTTTAAGATTTGTTTTCCCTATTTTACATAATGATTTATAATGATTTTTTTCCATTCAACATATTTCATTACCATGACTTTAAAAAATGTGATATGGAAATAGATAGACTAGCTCAATCATTCTATTAAAAAACAAAATTACTAATTCAATTTTCTAGTGATTCATTAGTTGATGCACAAAATTTATTTATTTTTTTTAAATTTTGAAATAATAGTTAATTTATATATTTGTTTAGAAAATAAATACAATGAAAATTAGAAAATTTTAATATATATATTTTAAAAATTATGTTTAATTTTTAAAAAAATTGATTAAAATATTTAAAAAGAAAAAGCAGGTTAGAAATAAAATAATTAATGAAATAATAAAAAGACAAAATGTATTACTTAAGTAGAAAAGATAAAAATAAAATTTAGTGAATGTGTGTGTGTGTGTGTGTGTGTGTGTGCGCGCGTACGTGCGTGCGTGCGTGTGCGTGTGCGTGTGCTTGTGCGTGTGCATGTGCGTGTGTGTGTGTGTGTATTCTTAGAATCTTATGTAAACAAGTTTTCAAAATATTGTAATTTATATTAAACTTTATAATAAGAACATCACAGTGTTTTATGTATTTTATATACATTTCTAGTTAATTAAATAAAATTAAAAATAAATTATATTATAGAAAAATTTTAGAAGTTGACATTTTAAAATGAGTCATTATTGATTAATGCAATCAGATTTCCACAATCCATGATTTATAATGCTGAGTTTCTGGAATAGATTGTGTAGAGATGAAAAATCTCTACATAATCTATTCCAGAAACTCAGCATTATGAGTCATTATTGAACCTAATTAATTTATAAAATAGATATGATTTCAATTTTTAGTTCTGACCAGTATAAATAACATAAGTTGTAGAATTGTGATTAATTTACAAATTAAAAATGTAATATTACCTTTCAATTAGAGTGGCAACTGAGTTCACATGAGTTAGATACAATTCTACCTATCAAAAAGTAGAGCAGGAGTTTTGAAATAGACCAATGTTGATTCGAAATCTATAATCAGTGTAATACATGAACAAAATATGCTCTGCTAGGGTCTGTATGGATTTTGTTTGAGCCCTTGCTAGTTTGCCACCTGACATACCACATTTACTATGGGACTAGTTTTCATTTATAATGGCCTCGGCCTTCTCCGAATCAACAATTGATGTTGGAGTTGAAGTTGCTACTGTTCAATGTGCAAATTTGTCCCCCAAGTTGTTTCATGAGATAATTGCCCTCTTTATTTAGTTTGAATGTCAAGGAGTTTGATAGTGCATGCACTTGGTTAGAATAGCAAACCCTCACTGGGTATTTTGTGGTCTACACTCTTTTGAAAGCATGCTGCGGGGTGAACCCACAATAATGGGTTCCACTTTAGTGGGACGAAGATTTTTTTTTTAAAATCGCATGTACACCATACATTCGCACGAACATAGTAAACATGTTCGCAATGAACATATTTTACAAAAGTGTTTGCTGTGAACCTATTCAATATAAATTAGGAATGTTCGTGTGAACATTTGTAATTAATATATTCACACGAACATGTCAAACACCGAATTCTAGCTTAAAAACATCATAATTACCATTTTTTTGTAGAAATTTTTAAACCTAATTTTTTCTATGAACATATGTTCGTAGTGAACATGCTTTATATGTTCGCTACGAACACTATGTTTGTAGTGAACATAGAAAATTACAAAAAAATTGGCCCTTTTTTCTCTAATTTTTTTTTTGGCTCTTTTGACACCCATATTTGTAGATGAATGATCTCCTACTGTAAAATAAAAAGTGTCAAAATGTGCTACTTAGAGCAAGCTTTCTTGTGACTATAATTGTAATACATATTTTAATCATTAAGACTTTCAAATATGAGTTTAACTCATCATAGGTTCATTACCGATTGAACATCAACTGACTTCAACACTTTAGAAAAATTAGCAAATTAGGCCAAATTTTTTTGGAAAAATATCTAGGAAATAGCTTATTGAGATAGCTTTATATTTTTTTTAAAAAGGATTTATGATAAATTGAATTTAATTTATCTGTGTCAAAATGAACATATGTTTGAATTACAATTTGTGTCACTTCATAAACTATAAAATATTCAACCAAATTGAATCAAATCAAATGCATCCTCTAGATATTGATATTACAAATCCAAAGCCGAAAGAATTACCTCATTATATTTTCTAGAAACAAAGTTATGTGTTTCAAGAAAACTGTCACTCTTTAAAAATATTGAATTTTATTATGTACAAATTTTCAAAGGAGAAGAAAAATTGACATAAATAATTTTTTTTTTTAGATTAAAAAATATGGTTACAAAGTAGGAGCAAAGTACTAAAAATCACTAGTTTATGTCATCTTGAAATTATTTATAGTTTTAGAGATATAGTCACTCGAACATGAGGTTTGTTTCAAAAATATTGATTTCAATGTTAAAATTGGTCAAAAAATGGAACCCATTATTGTTGGATCACCCTACGGGAATGGGTTTCCAAGGTTTGGACACCTTAGGGTGTTTTCCTTGAAGGCATTCAAAGTCTTACTAAAGGCTTTTTTATTTTTTACTTTGGCAACTTAATCCAGGATGAACTTGTGTTTGTTCAAGGTTCCTAGACTTTTAGGTCCTCCCTCCTAGTTTTTCAATGTTGCTTACATGATTTTGTTGTTTCTAATGCTAGCAAGCTTAAGGTTCCTGTCTGGGTAGAGTGCTCTAGATTACCTATCCCTTGCTAGTCATTCTTGATAGTTATTGCACAAATTTTCAACAAGGTTATTTTCCTTGAACCAAATAAGTTTTTCAACACTCATCCCCAGTGTAGGGTTTGTGTTGAAGTCAACCTATCTAGGGACCTCAAAGACTTTGTAGATATCTAGATTAGTGGTAGCACCTTCACTCAAAGGGTGCTTTACCTAAACCTTCTAAATACCTATTATCAGTGCTAGTCTGTTGAGCACAAGATTAGGGTTTATCTTTTGTTGGTTCACAACCACCCACCCATTTCAGATCCCAAGCCAGCTATGATTGCTAAGAGAGGTGAATGGACTATGGTGGTGAAAAAAGGAAAGGGTTCGGCTATGGCTAAGGTGAGATCTTTTCATATGGATAATAATAGACTTAGCTCAAGCTTAGTTCAACCAAAGCCTTCCATCCCTTTGCTTACTCTACTTCCTATTTCAAACCATGCAATGTAGGGGATAGTAGGAGTTCATACTCTTGATCCATGTCCTTTATTGACTCGACTGCTCCAAATGGTGTTGATGATTTCTTAGCAAACCTTACATCGGTCTCATAGCCCAGATGGCTATGATGAGTATTTTGATAATGGGGAGATATTTGAAGGGTTATCTCTCTTGATGACTCCTCACTTGATGCTCCCACTTTTTTGCATAATAGTATCTCCTCTCTTGGAGATGAAGATGGCATGCAAATTTGTTTTCCATGAATTGCCTCTCATGGAATGCATGGGAGCTGACAAACGTCCCTAGAATTTTTTTTTTTGTTTCACCAACCATCGACTTGATAATCTTAATATGCTTTGTCTTCAAGAAATTAAACTTATTGGATTTCTCCTTACCTCAACTTGTAAGGTTATTTGGTCAAACAATGTCGTATTTGCATCTCAGCATGAGGCTGGTCAAGGTGGAGTGGTTACTCTTCTTTCTCCTCATTTACTTTCTTTTGTTATTTTCAATGGATCTGACCCTTTCCACAAGGTGATTTGGATTTTATTGTCTTTTCAAAATCATTCATTTGGTTTTGTTAATGTATTTCTTCCCCTAATGATGTTGTTGAGAATTCACACCTGTGGTGTTGGTTGGCAGATCATTTGCCACCTACAACTTCGGGTTTTGTGGGGACTTCAACATGGTTGAGCTAGCCATTGACATGGAAGGGATTTTTCCTTTTCAATAGGCAACTGGCAAAAGAGAGGCCTAGTTTTACATGCAGAACAAGCTATATCTTTTTAAGTCCAATGCTAGTTGTTACCATCCTAATGGGGCTTTCCATCCATGGTCCAATTTTAGAGCGAGGTCTGATAAAGTATTAAAGAGACTTAACACGGTTATGATTTATGTGTAGTCTTTTTTTCCATTTTCTCACAAGTATACCCTACCTATCACACACATGCTAAATGTGGCATTGTTAGATCATTTCCCCATTACCTTTTCTATCATTTGGAAAACAACTTACCCTCATCCTTTTAAAACTTAGTTTTATCTCAATAAGTCTTTTCTATCCCACCACCAATTATTGCCCACATTCTTCAAGTCTATAATCTTGAGCCTCAACCGCACACTCATGTTGGGTAGATTCAATGGTGGGATGATGCCATCCTCTATATTGCAAGGCTTCTTCACATTTATGGTAGATAGTTGGATAAGTATCATAGAAGATCTTATGAAGCCACAACTAAATATTTGTGTATAGCCTTAGAAGCCCTCACCATGAATCTATTTGATATAGATTTCCAGGTTTGGCTTGCCAATCTTTGACACCATAAGCAAGTTGAAAATAGTTATGTTGCTCGAGGAGCTCAAATCAAATCATGTCTCCATGGTTGGAGGTCGATGATTAGGATTTTAAAGAATTTTTTAATGTTGTGTTGGCTCATCATTCCACAATTGACATCAAATGTATCCAAGAAGACCAACAAGTTCTTTCTAACCTACTGAACATTCTTCAAATTTTTGTGCACCACTATGAGCAATTTTTTATGAATTAGGGGCCTCCCAAGGCATGTCACTGAGCTTTACAAGATTTCCTAGTTGTCACTCCTAATAGGCTTTCTCTTGACCAATATGCCTTTTGTGAGATAAAGTTAAAACTTGTAGACTTAAAGGAAGATGTCATTTCTATGGCTAGTGACAAGGCCCCTAGTTGTGATGACTTTCCTTGTGAGTTTTACAAAATCCTATGTGATGATATTGGCCCTAACTAGCTTATGTTGTATCATGAAGCTTACAATTCTAATTCCCTAGGCAACATTATAAACAAGGGTAATGTTAAGTTCATACCTAAAGTTGGTGTTCCTGAGGAAATCTACAATTGGAGGCCCATCACTTTGTTGAATGTCTCCTACAAGATCATAGACAAAGCCCTCTCTATTAAAATTTGACAATTTCTCCCTCAAATTGTTCACCCTGAACAAAATGGTTTTGTCAAGTCCCAATATATTTTGGATAACATCAGTGTTCTTTGGGAATGAATGAAATGGGATCGATAATCCAAGCAGCAAGTTTTAATTATCAAGATTGATTTTGCAAAAGCTTATGACCAGATTGAGTGACCTTTCATCTTGGCCATGCTTCAAGCTCTGGGATTTGGTCTAGTCTTTTTGCAATTTGTGCAGATCCTTTATGGTGATGCCTCCTCTTGCATCACCATTAATTGGAGGCAATCTGAAGCTTTTGGGCTTTTTTGATCTATTAGTCAACATTTCCATCTTGCACCTTTACTCTATGTGTTTGCAGTTGAGGCTTTTGGCTATCTTCTTGCCAACACCATTTCTCAGGGTTTCGTGCATGGTATTTCTCTTCTTGAGTCCTCCATGCAGCTTGTTAATGGGCATTTTGTAGATGATTCCTTCCTTACTCTGATGGAAGATAAGGACAATATTGCTAGTGCCTTGCAATATTTTTACACTTTTTGTCTTGCTTCTGGGTCTTCCATTCCATGTCATAAAAACCTCTATTACAGATAGTCCTTCTTGCCAGGCCCTCTGTGGTCACAATAATATGGGTGGAAATGGGTTCAACATGGATTTTTTTAAAAGTTTTTGGGCATTCCCTTTGCTTTTCAAGCCTCCCCAATGGAGCTATGGAATGTTGTTCTTGTAAAGATTGAGAAGAAGCTAGAATATTGGATCATTAAGACACTCCCCCTTGCAGAAAAATTTCAAATCCGCTCTACAGTGCTTGCTGCTACACATGTCTACTACTCTTCTTGTTGGGCCCCTTCTAAAGCTTCATACGTCAAGCTTCACTATCTCCTCTGGGACTTTCTTTGGGACTCTAATATTGTGCATCACAACTTTCATAGAGTTTCCTAGGATTATTAATGTTTTCCCAAAGATTCTGGTGGGCTTGGGCTACATTCCACTTGCAAGTAGGGGATTTCCCTCTATGCTATGTGGGCCATTCGGGCCCTCACTAGTGATGAGGCCTGGAAACTTTTACTAAGACACTACATTTCTTTAGGCTATTTGATTAATTGACCTACCTGGAAGGGAATTGGCTTTCAGACCCTTCTTGTGACTCTTGAACCTATTTAGATTCAGGGCACTTTTGTTGATAAGAGTATTTGGAAAGCTTGGGAAGCTCTCAAACCTTGGCTTCACTAGGTAGGTAATTGATTCAGAGATGACCTCTCAATGAACCAGCAAAACATTTGGTGGTTTCCCTTATTTTCTATTAAAGATGTTCCTTTAGCCAAGATCCAAGGAGCTAGCATTCTGTACTTTTTTTGCAAGGGTAGAAAAACTTTTAAGGACTTATTTTCTTGGGTTACTATGAGTGTTCTCCCATGGGAATACCTGTAGGTGCAATTCATGCTTATCCATGTAGATTGATAGAAAATTGATCTTCTAGTTTTTGTAGTGCCTCCCAATTTGTTACATGAGCTTGATATTTACTCATCTTGCCCATGGTGGAAAGATTGGAAGTGGTACCCTGCCACTCCTATGCCTAGTTACAAGCCCAAGCTGGGGTATTGGTGGTTGGTGCCCCATATTTTGATGGATGATACTCTCAATTAGTGCTAACATTTTCACTTTGCTCATAATACTTGGAGTAATATATTTTTCACTATCTAGTGCTTCATTATGGAGCTGAAGATTGCTCACTTTCTTGGTGCCTCCTCTTCTAGGGCTTGCCTTTGGGCCCTCAACTCTAGCATTTAGGCATCCCAGATCCTAGATGCCCTTTTTGTTGCCAACTAAAGAGCCTCCTACACATTTTATGGCTTTGCAAAAGAGCCCAGAAGTATTGTCTTTGGATTCATGATTTCTTCAAGCCTTTTCATCCAGAGGATTTTACTTGGCATATAGTTGTTCTGGGAGATCAGCCCAAGATTCCTTTTAGATATGCCTAGATTTGGCATGCTTTTAGAATGAAGATTTTTTTTAGTATTTGGAAAGGCCGTAATGATGTCTTATTCTCTCATAGCTTTCTTTATACTCATGTTGCTATGTACTCTAAAACACATATCTATAATAATGTTATGTCGCAAATTCAAGTACAAACTCACAAAGTCATGCTAGAGGTGTCTCACCTATAGAATTTATTATCTCATTGGAGAAATGTGCCCTATACGATCACTTGTGTGCCTTTAGATGCTTTATTTGGTGACTGCACTCCTCCTCATGGTCATTGGTGAGGCCACAGTTGATCTAAACACCGCTTGCATACTCCTTAGTCTCAACCCCATCACCACTCTCCCAATTTTTTGGTGGCCATCGCCACTTGCCCTTGCCTCCATGGAGGTTGGGCTTGGGCTGGTCCCTAGTGGCTCCTCCTATTGCCCTTGATGATAGTTGGTCATTTACATAATGTGACCCCAAAGGGCTTTCCCTCAATTGGATTTAGTAATTTCTCCATCTAGACAGGAGGGATATAAAGATGTTGATGTTGTTGCTACTGATAGTTGGGCTATCCTTGAGTCAACCAATGACCCCAAGGATTTTTGGAGTTCTGATGATAAAGAGCCACCCTCAACTGGCATTACTCTTGCAACTTGAGGGCTTTCTGCTTAATGCTTTTATATATGCATTTTTTTGATGAATAATTGTTAATTCGGCCTTTTTCCATTTGAACTCGTGGGGTGATCTTGTATCTCCCAACCCCTTTTTTTTGTGAATATGAGTCTTTTATATTATAATTAATGGAAAACGTCTATTCATAATATATATATATAATCGAGAAACATAAAAAATAAATTAATATTCAATTATAATTATTGGGAAGTGTATTATCTATGTTGACATGATTTTAAAATAAGAGTAAGTTAACATTTCACATCCATAAATACACAAGATTGATATATCAAAATTCTTTTGAAGAAAGTAAAATTTAAGGTTTTTATTTTTCTTAATGAATTGCAAACATTATGATAATATTTAGAAGTCTTATATATATATAATAAAATGACATGTATAAATTTAGAAGATCTATATGTAATATATTTTCTAAAATAAAATAAAATAAAATGCATTGTTTTCATATGAACTTCAAACATTATGATTATTGTTAAAAGTCTTAAACCTATATAATGATGATAGAATCAAACTTTAGCAATAGTTGTGAACTTTATTAATGATCATGATAAGAATCAATTACAATTAGTGTGGTCTTTCCTCAAAATTCAAATTTTAGACAAGAAGGCCAAGCCTTTCTAAATATATGTATGGAAATGGTACTAATGCATGATTATGATATATAAACATTGAATGTGTTCAATATTGAGGATGTGCTAAATAAAGAGCCCTCTCCAATAGTGCTATATAATGATAGAAACTAATAAATAAAATAAAAATTTCTAATCATTCTACTCTTTTACTTTCTAAAAGTGTTCTCTCATGATAAACTAATAAGCAAAATAGAAATTTCTATTTCTTCCATTAATTACCCTCCAACAGTATTTTACCATAAGAAATTAATAAAGAAAATAAACATTCATAAACAAAATAGAAATTTCAATTCCGTCTAGTAATTACTCTTCAATAGTATTAGTATCTTGCCATAAGAAACTAATCAACTAAATAGTAATTTATTTTCTTCTACTAATTTACTTAGATAAAAACAATAGAAGAAATATGTGTAAGTATTAATGAAGAGGTTTTAATAGATTATATAAATACATAGAAATGATTCCCATTTATCACTCTGCTCTTCTAAAATATGGCCTCTTGCAATTCTATTTCTTTAATATTTTTCACACCCTTCATATTCGCAGCTGATTTGAACGATGATACCACCATCAAAATCTCCAAGTTGCACAATATGACCAATGACGAGTACATAAATTATGTCAATCGTCGAGCAGTGCATAAATTTCAGGTTTCATTTGTTTTCTATAGTATTTTTATATATTATCTTTCAACGTCAGAGTTTCCAATTTCAAGCATTGTGAAAATGAAGATAAAGTGAGAGAAAAATCATAGAGTATGATGAAAACAATGTGCATTGAAATTAGAAGTTCTCTTTTATAAATATATTTATAAAAATTTAATAATTGCAAGTGTTTTTGTTTGTAGAATGACAATGGACAGACAGTATTGTGTATTAAATACGAAGATCAGATATCCCTTCAATCTGAACACATTAAAGTAAAATTTTGTATTTCTCACCTTTCCTTTGAGTTAAATGCACAAATAGAAGATAAATTTCACGTTGCATAGTTTTTGGATTGCAAAGGATTGGAGACATGAGTTTCCATACACCAATTTTTCAAGGAATAAGTGTCCAGAAAGAAGTGTACCAAATCTCTCGTGAAAGTGTTCAAAGGATTTGAGAGATGAGTTTCCAGAGATATCTCTCGTGAAAGTGTTCAAAGGATTTGAGAGATGAGTTTCCAGAGAGATCTCTCGTGAAAGTGTTTAAAGTTTTGGATCAGTGAGAAACCTCTTAAACAGAAGATCACCATCTCATATCCTCTCTGTTCATGAGGTTTGGTTATTTGATATTTATTTTATAAAAATTTAGTATAGATATTCTATTTAAAGAAATGTTAATAAATATGTAGCAAAAAATGATTATAATTTAATTTACAGATCTAAAAATATCTATATTTTCTTTATCTTTATTTGTTTTATTTCACTTAAATTTTTGAATTATTTTTAAAATATATTCATTTATAATAAATAATAAGATTTTGACATGTAGAAATTGTCAAAAGTTAATAATAATACACTCATACATTCCACACTGCCCTTTTTACGACTCTAGAATGTAAAGTTAGTAAATAATTATGAATTAATAATTATTAAATATTAAGCAATAAAAGAATGTAAAAGTAGAAAACAATTAAAAATTAATAATTATAGAAATTAAAATCTCCAAATTTATATAATAGGTTTAAAGTATGCAAAATTCCATTCTTGCAAAATATCACTTTCTAAAATCTTCCTCTAAATTTTATTATTATTATTCTATTTTCTACACACAAACATATATATATATATATATATACACACACACACACACACTTATTAGTATTCTATAATGTTTATATTTATTTAGTGTTCTAGGCCCTTTTCTGAGAAGTCTATTTCCATATTGCATTTTTTTAGGCTAGATTTCCGAATGCACATTATAATACAAGTACAAATACAAATATTAGCTTTTGAAATAGATAAAATGTTAGCTAGGTTTTAAAAGATATTTTCTTCACTTTGATAATCCCAAAGAAAAAGAGAAATAATTATATATTTAAATTATAGTTGATAGAATTTTAAATATTATAAATTTTAATTATGATTTTTATATATATATATATATATATATATATATATATATATATATATATAATTGAATGTAAGTTATTTCTAATATTAAATGTTAAAACTAAATATCTAAGATCCAACAAATAAGTATTCAATTTGTGATTTAACAAATATTGATTTATATTTAACAAAAAAATTTACTTATCTTATTTCTTTTTAATCTTAAATTCAATCAATAAAATCATTAATTTAAAAATAATAAAATGAATATAATTCAGTTTATATGTAACTGTCAAATGTAGAAATTTAGTTTTTTTGAATTAATGGAATGGATTAAATGGATATTATCTTTAAACTATTTTAGGTTTACAATCTTTTTCTCCTGATAAAAGATTTAATTTATAAAAATTAATTAAAATATAAATATAAATATATAGTCCTAAATACAATAATTTTATTTTCTAGCCATTATCACATTTTGCAATTCTATTAACACATCATATTTTTAATTAACATTAGTATCAACAATTAAATCAAATCAGGAGGCAGGAGGCTAAGAAGCCTTAATGGTTGTCTCCTTTTCATTTTTCATGCTGTTTATCTGTTGGTTGCTGAACTTGGAGGGGTTTAAGGTTGTTAGACATTTGTTTATATGTTTCTGTAGCTTCCGGTTTGACTGTTTAAGGGCCAGCCCCCTAATTTTAACTGTGTTTAATACAAAAGAAATTAAATCATATTAATTAAATTATTATTGAATTAGATATTATTATCAACTATATGAATAAAATTAATTACAATTAGTATAATATTCTTATTTTAATCTCACAAATCTGAAACAATACAATAATAAACAACTATAGCAAAAAAATAACTAAAATTACACATTGCTATTATCTTCAAATGATCTAATATTACCTTTATTTTGCAGTGGGCAGTTGTAATAATGAAAGCCAAGGAAATTAATGAAATAAAAGCTACCTTTAATATATGGCAACCTTTCGTTCAGTCTATTGATGCATTTAGTGTGAGCCAAATGTGGGTTATGAATGAGAGGCCTGATGGTTCAACTATAGAAACAATGGAAGCTGGTTGGCAGGTTTCAGTAAATAGTTTATATACTTTTTTCCTTTCCTAGATATTTTATATATTTTTTCCCTTAACTTTCAATTTCAAACATTAGGGGTAATATAATGTAGTGTGCATATGATGGTCTGCAGGTCTCGCCTACTTTTTATGACAGTTCACGTCCTATATTTTTTATTTACTATACGGTAATAATTTAAATGAATTTTGGATAGTTAAATATTTAGTATGAATGGCTTTTAGGGTATTTTTATGTTTTTTTTAAAAATAATTTCTTTCAAGGTTTTTTAAGAGTTGTATTTGTATAGGTGGATAATTATACAATCGGCTGTTATAATTTGGAATGTAATAGATTTATTCAAGAAGGAAAATTATATCCTGGAATGCCATTTGATAGCGTTTCTGAATATGAAGGGAATCAAAGAGAGAGTCAAATAAGTATAAAACGAGTAAGCATATTTTTCTCTATATTTAAAGTAGATTTTTAAATTAACATTGCTTAATAGAGGTTCACACAAACTCATCTCTCACTAGTGATGAAACACCAGTCAATGAGTTTATCTCAAAACTACACATTGAATCCTATGATAGTATCTTAATCGACCATGATGTAGAAAAGTATCTTCTATTTAATTTCATTATTATGTTTTTGTTATTTTTTAAAAATCTATTTGTCTAATCATATCTATAAGTTGGTTGATTCTAACCCTTGTCTATTCTTGTTCTAGGAAACTAGGGGTAATAATAAATTGTGGGCCGTTTATTTACAAAATAGTTTAGTGGGTCATTGGCCTGCTAGGCTTTTTAAGGATTTGAGATTATCTGCCAATAGAGTTGATTTCAGAGGAGAAGTAGAAGTGATTAATAATGGTATTGGAACTCCGCATTCAAAGACAGACATGGGTAGTGGGCACTTCCCCAAACAAAATCAAAACTCTTTTAGAAAAGCAACTTATATCCGAAATATACAATTGTTTACTAGTAGTGGCCTTCCTATATTAGAAAAGGATAGGGAGCTAGTAGCAACTCAACCAAATTGTTATGATATAATTGGATTATTTGAAAATGATAACAATCAAGAGGATCTTGAAATGTCCCTTTTCTAATTTTACACGATATTTCAAGCCTCAAATAAGATCTTTAAAATCAAACAACTAATATCCCAAAGATCCACCAAATTTCTCCAGAAACCCCAAATTGGGTATGCTGAAAATAGTGTCAAAAGCTTCACAACTTCACAAATTATTAATAAATCTGAAAGTGGACATTTTTACAGAAATTTCAGCAGCATAACAGCCTACAAAATGAAATTTCCAGATCCTTATAGCCTTTACACAACAGTTCTCAAATGTAGGACAAAAACTATGCTCATTGGGCTCCTGAAATTAACCCAAAAATGCCCGAAAACACCACAAAAACACTAATAATCTATCTCAGAAGTTTAATCACATCCCAATACATATATTCAGCTCTATTTTAACACCTTAAATTCTGAAGTACAACAACAACCCAAACTGATATGAAATACTCAACTGGAAACACCAAACTCATACCAAAAACACACCTGAAAACCCACAAATCTGCACTGTTCAGCAAGGCAAACTCTGTATGAGCATGCACATGGAATGGCTTCAAACTCCCATCCTTAGCCTTCCTAGAAACCTGCAAACTCCCGTTCTTGGGTCTCCTTGGAAACTTGCAAACTCCCATTCTTGGGTCTCCTTCTCCACAGGTTTGGTAGCCTCTGAAGAATAACAAAGAATGAGCAAAAATCAAGTTCTAGAATCCCCAAAATGCCTCCAAACCCCTTAAAAGAGGGCATAACTGTAACTCACATCCAAGAGAGGTTAATGAAACTTATTTTAATAATAATTTTCATTTATTAGTCCAACGGTTTCCAAAGATTAACCCCCTTTTTCTGAAACTTCACTTTCTTGGGCTTGCCTGCCTTAGCAAAGATTATTATTTTTTAATTATTTGAAAAGGGGACATGACAAGTCCTCCCCTCCCAAACATTGCTTGTCCTCAAGCAATGGTTGAACAATAAACCAATCAATCCACTTGGATCCCAAATGTAGTCATGAACTATACTACTACCAATTAACATAGGCTCTTGCAATATCCTCTGCAATATGACCAAGAGGAATCCATAATCAAACTGACAATTATAGCTCAACCAAACTCTGAAATCACCACTACCACAATCAAAAACCCATGAGGCACAAACTCTTAGAACATTAGAACCCAAGTAAAGTGGACAAATCAAACTACCAACACAGTAAATACCATCAACGCATCCCACTGGCCTATACGGAATGTACAATCCAACTCTACGACAATGGTGAATGCTCTCGAATGAAACTGTACCAAGTATGGAGAATCCACACATTGTACAACTCCTGCAGTCAACACAACTTTGCAAATCACTGGCCACTATCTCATAACCATAACTCCCATGCACTGCTGATGGTGAAAAGACATTACAAGATAAAGAGTAAGAAATGGAATCCAAACCAAATTTGTCTTCCATCAACTCCTCAGCACAAGGATCAAATGCTAACTGATGTACATACCCTGCAATATAATGTTGATAAAAAAAACCAACCTCAGTCAACAGCTCACCATGAAGAAGTGATACAACCCACTGTGACTGATCACCAGCTAAGTCAAGAGATGTCATAGCCAAAGGAGTAGAATCAATAACAACACCTGCTAAAGCATCACTCCACAACTCCTGCTCTAAGTCATGTATTATCAACCTGTCAACTGCAGGACCCATCACCATGTCATGCCCATCACAACTCTCATCCCGAGGCATCAAACTATCCCATAACTGATGATATGCACTAGGAACCAAAGTACATCTCTGTATCATCATCTCATCAACATGGTCATCAAAGGTAGATTGATGAGCATACCTCATAGTGTAATGCCGATAGAATGCACCAATCTTAGTCAGTGGCTCAGACTACAATCCAGATGTAACTAACTGCAATTGATCATTAACCAAGTTGGAACTGACTACTACCTCTGAAGACATTGCAAAGGGAGTAGTATTACTAGTAGGGACTATGCCAACTATTAGCTCACCAACATCACACATGGTCTTTGATACAACATCTCTAGTCTTCATGCCATTAGTACTAGAGGTCACCACCATGTCAGGCACACCAAAAAAATTTGCTACAGCACCCAACTCAATTGAACTTGACTCTAGTGGGAATGAACCTGATATGCCAATGTTAGTATCAAGGATGGATGCATCCCCATCTCCACTGTCTCTAAAAATCTTGGCCATGGACATCCTCGAATCACCAAACACCACAGCTTGTGACTGTATAGAATCAGGTAAAGATTGTAGTCGCTCTAACTCCATGGTCACCTTAGCCAAATGAAACTGTGACTCCTTGAAAGCCAACTGTGTACTCTCAAGAATCTCAGAAGTCACCTCAAGCTGCTCAGTAAGCTCACTCACCTCATCTTCCTTGGCCAACAATGCATCATATGCTGTACTGCCCCACTCCATAAGATAATCTCTATCGGCTACCAACTGCATATAATTCTATCTCAAAATCTGAATAGCCTCCCATAAAGAGTGGAATTCTGTCAAGGAAAGATAACTGCCTCCCTGCTCATCACTAGTAGGAGAACCCCATCCATAAACTGCTAACAACTGACGAGCAACATCGAAATGCTGGCGAGTGATAGCAATATCTTGGTCACTAACTCTCAACTGATTAGACACATGATGGCACTGGCTTGATTGTCTCCTACAAACCTCCTCTGATGCACTATCTAAAGGAGTATCCTCAAAGTTACTAGTCTCTAGAGTATTACCATCCATATCTTGTGAATCAAATCTAAAGCTCATATCAACATATGGAGTATCAAAAACTATAGCACTTCTGTCCAACTACTCTATACCCAAAGACACTAAGTCTTAAAAACTTCCCACTGCATCCTCCTGGATGTCATCAATGCCAATATGATCCTGGGACTCATCTGTACACACTGCCAAATATGAAAGATCATCAACACATTCCAGCAAGTGTGGTCGACTGGATATATAAACAAAGCCCAACACTGGTGTATAAAAATTAATACCAACATCAAACAAGATACTGGCACAAGAAAAGACAACACCATGTAATCTGCTAATCAAATCCATGATAGCACCCAAACAAACACTGCTGCCAAAAAGTGTTAAAGATCTCCAGTCAACTGAATCCCAAATGCCAATATAACAATCCCGAGTCCATATCCATAAACTAGAATCAACTGGTAACTCAAGAAAACTCCTCACCTGAGTAATATGACCAATACCAACTAACTCCACATACCTGTCATGATGAGATAATGAAGTCACAATACTATCTTTGTTCACCTTCAGCTGGCTGGACAAATCATGTGAAGTACTACCAGCCTCAACCTCATGTAATGAAGCATCTAACTGTGCCTGGTACTCTTTCTCAGCAAAATCATGAATGCTCAATGTCTGCTCATCTCTACTAGGTATCTCACCATCTTGCATGACAACATCCTCATAATCATCATCTAAACCCACTACACTGTAGTCACTGCCTATTGTAACTATACCATACTGAATACCTGTGGCATCACCCTTTGACGACCTGTAAACAATTATCTCAATTTGAGTATCAAGTTGACCGTTACTATCAATCTGTGCAGTATCCTTTCCCACCACCTCCTGTGGCAGAGTAGAATTCAACATCTCTACCTGGCTATCATCTAGTTTCTCAAACTCCTCATGCAAGTTCTTGAGAATTGTGTCATCTGTCCTGTGAGAAAATATGTCAAATAGAAATCCAGTCAACTTATCCACCTTAGCTGGGTCGGACAACATGTCATTCATTATACGGTGGTGCTCAACCAACTGTTCAGACATGTCATGGCTTATTTTCATAAGTTTATCTCGAATGTCTAAATAACCATCCTTTCTACTGTTTTGACTCTGGATATCAATTGTCCAAGATCGTGTCCTCTGAGACTCTGTACTATACCTGTCCATTCTGGATAAAGTAGAGTGTAACCCCAATAGGATATAACTTCTTCAAACACCAAGAACTAACATGCAAATGATTAGAAGTAGCATGAAACCATAGATTTTGACATGCAACTGATTAGAAGCAACATGCAACCACCAAATTATGACATGCAAGATCTGGGTAGTTGTCAAAACTGACATGCAAGATCTGGGTAGTTGTCAAAACTGACATGCAAGATTTGGGTAGTTGTCAAAACTGACATGCAAACTTCTACAACCACCAAATTCACCAGGAACTAACATGAAAATGATTATAAGTAGCATACAACCATAAATTTTGACATGCAACTAATTAGAAACAACATGCAACCACCAAATTATGACATGCAAGATCTGGGTAGTTGTCAAAACTGACATGCAAACTTCTACAACCACCAAATTCACCAAGAACTAACATGAAAATGATTAGAATTAGAATGACACCATAAATTTTGACATGCAGCTGATTAGAAGCAACAATCAACCATAAATTATGACATGGAAGATCTGGGTAGTTCTCAAAACTAAAATGCAAGATCTGGGCAGTTGTCAAAACTGACCTGCAAACTTCTACAAACCCTCATGCTGGCAAGATCATGGCTCTGATACCACTGAAATGTCCCTTTTTTGATTTTACATGATATTTCAAGCCTCAAATCAGATCTTTAAAATCAAACAACTAATATCCCAAAGATCCACCAAATTTCTCCAGAAACCCCAAATCGGGTATGCTGAAAATAGTGCCAAAAGCTTCACAACTTCACAAATTATTAATAAATCTGAAAGTGGAAATTTTTACAGAAATTTCAGCAGCATAACAGCCTACAAAATGAAATTTCTAGATCCTTGTAGCCTTTACACAACAGTTCTCAAATGTAGGACAAAAACTATGCTCATCGGGCTCCCGAAATTAACACAAAAATGCCCGGAAACACCACAAAAACACTAATAATCTATCTCAGAAGTTTAATCACATCCCAATACATATATTCAGCTCTATTTTAACACCTTAAATTCTGAAATACAGCAGCAACCCAAACTGATATGAAATACTCAACTGGAAACACCAAACTCATACCAAAAACACACTCGAAAACCCACAAATTTGCACTGTTCAGCACAAAGGCAAACTCTGTATGAGCATGCACATGGAATGGCTTCAAACTCTCATCCTTAGCCTTCTTGGAAACCTGCAAACTCCCGTTCTTGGGTCTCCTTGGAAACCTGCAAACTCCCGTTCTTGGGTCTCCTTCTCCACAGGTTTGGTAGCCTCTGAAGAATAACAAAGAATGAGCAAAAATCAAGTTCTAGAATCCCCAAAATGCCTCCAAATCCCTTAAAAGAGGGCATAACTATAACTCACGTCCAAGAGAGGTTAATGAAACTTATTTTAATAATAATTTTTATTTATTAGTCCAACGGTTTCCAAAGATTAACCCCCTTTTTCTGAAACTTCACTTTCTTGGGCCTGCCTGCCTTAGCAAAGATTATTATTTTTTAATTATTTGAAAAGGGGACATGAAAAATCTCATATATTTTGGAGGCCCCAGAGGTGATGTTCCTCAATGTAAAAACTAAATAAATTAATAGCAAGCAACTCAATGTAAAAACTAAACAAATTAATAGCAAGAAACACATATTTATTGTAGAATTAAGTCAAAAAAAATTATTTCTATTTCTAATTAATATTGTATATTATATATTTCTAATTTAGTATGAGATAGATTAACACTTAGAAAAGAAAGTTAAATATTTAGTAAATAAATTTGCAAACATTTATGCCTCTAATTAAACAATTTTGATCTTATTGTATCACATAGTCATTAAAGAATTGTTTTATCCTTTTAAATTTCATGAAACATATAATATCACTCACACACACACACACACACACACACACACATTTATATATATATATATATATATATATATATATATATATATATATATATGGATTGACAATATTATCCAAAATTGGTTGAGATCTAGATATCATCAACTTTGGATGAGGGGTGAGAACATACTTAAAACTATATTTAGAACAAGGCATGGGCATTATAAATTTTTATTCTTACCTTTTGGATTGACAAATGCTGATGTCTCTTTCATGAACTTGATGAACATCATTTTTATAGACTATCTTGATGAGTTTGTGGAGATATTTATTGATGACATTTTTGTTGGTCAACTAGTATTGACAAATGAGTGTCAACACACTTAACCATTTTCACTATGAGTGTCGAGCACACAATGTATGTCAAGTCATAATTCTAGTTAGTGTTGAGTCATAGTTAGTGCTTAGTAGGTCACATTATAGTATGTGCCGAGAAATACAAGAAATGTTTATGTGTCGAGTAATTCAGAATTCTTCATGTGCTGAGTGACATGAAAAGTATTCAAGTGCTGAGCAATTCAGGAATAACATGTGTAGAGCATTACAGAGTTTAATAGGTGTCGAGAAAAGCAAGAAACATAGTTGATGCTGAGCAATCCATAAACAGTATGTGCCAAGCATCAGCAATACTACATGTGCTAAGTAACATAGGATTAGCATAAGAGTTTGTGCCATCACAAACCAAGATGTGAAATAGTTGTGCATGAATCATGAGAGGATAAGGAGATAAGATTGAATCCTTGGAATTTCCTATGAAATTAGCATGCAACCAATAGGTGAAAACAAAGGATTTGAGCGAGAACATTCTAATCGAGAATTCATAACAAACCACAAGTCTTTATAAGAAGACTACGACACCATTGAAGAAGTTGTTGAAAGTCTTTGAAGGAGCCAAAGTTATTACTGAGATTATTGCAGAACAGAGGTGTCAAAGACTTAGTGGAAAGGATAGCATCTATAGATCCAATTAATTAGAATAGAGCAAGGGACACATTTAGAGATTAGATCTAGCAGAGGTCAGAAGGAGAAGAGCAGATCAAGTGCCTAAATCAAGCAATTTGAGATTACATTCAATCAGGTTAAATTTTCTAATACTCTCTCACAATTGTACTAGAAGTTGAAATCCTATGGTGATAGGTTAGCTTAATAGCTAGGAAGGAGAGCCTTTGGAGAAGGTCATGAAAGTCCTATTAAGTTAGGTGGCTTTAACAACCTATATGTAAATCCTTTAATAGGGTGACACTTCATGTAAAGTGTTTGTAAATCCTTTCAATAGGTCACATCTGACAGTGTGTTGTAGCCTTTAATAGGGAAAACCTTTAGAAGTGGTTGAACTCATTGCTGCAGTAATTTTTGTGGGCATCATCCCCACCCTAGTTTTACCTTCTTATTCCTGGAGGGTTTCTAGGTCACCAAAATCTCTTGTGTTATGTGGTGATGCATGCTTTTATTTTATAATTGCTTACATGTTTACTTGCATGCATGTTTCTTTTAGTTATATGTTATTAAGGATTTGAAAAGGATGAAAAGCTAGTACTTTTGATTCACCCCCCCTCCCCTCTCAAAAGAACTCTTCCCATTAGGACATTCCAACAAATGGTATTAGAGCTAAGTTCTCTTAAGGGGAAACCTAAGAACTTGGAGAAAAATATTTGAAGATGGAAGTCTTCAAACTAGGGAAGATCATTGACAATCAAGTAATTGATGCACACCTTGCTCTAAACAAAGTAGAGGAAGCCAGAGAGGAATTGAGGAAATCCTTAAAGAGAAGGAAGGAAATAGCCATAACTGAGAATGACATAACTAAAAAGAGATTGACACCACACAAGTATTTGCAAATAGAGATTCCAAGGAGTCTAATGCAGCATTTTCAGAACTAATGGAGAAAAATTGAGCACAAGAAAAAGAGAAAAGATCTCTCAAGATGGAACAAGAATCACAAGCCATGATGATGTGTGAGAACACTAAACAAAGAAAAGAGTAGTTGAGGATAGAGCCATGCTTGAAGATGACAAGAGAAACCTTGCAAAAAGACTTGAGAAGTCCATAGAACTCACAAAGATTTAAAACATGTAATTGGACACTCTTAGCCAAATGATGAATACTCATCATGAACTCAACATGAAAGAAATTGAGATCTCTACTCTAAGAATGCAAAATGAGCAATTGCAGAATGAGTTAAAAAGAGAGAAAGAGATAGTAAAAAACTTCAACAAGTCAAGTGAAGCCATCAAGCATTTTGAGTAGTTACTAAAATCACCAAGATCAACCAATGATACATCAAGACTTGGATTCTCCAGCATTGAAGAAGGTGAAACATCAAAGAGTGCTAAACAAAGGAGTGTCAAAGGTAAGAACTCAAAACCTACTTGTCATTTTTTTAATAAGAAGGGGCATATTGCTAATGTTTGTAGGAATAAAAGACCAATCAGCAAAACACACCTAAAAGAAAAGGGTATTATCACAAGTCCAACATGCAAGGACATCTAACACAAGATTGCAGGACAAAAGTCACAAGGACACGAAGATTTGATGGTCATTGCTAAAATTGGTAAAATTATGGACATAGAGTTTTTGAGTGTAGATCAAAGCCTATGTGGACACAAAATCCACATACAAGGAGAGACAACTATGCACACCACTACAATTGGGACTATAATAAAAGGAAAATTTGTCACTACTATCAAAAATATGGTCATGTACCTCAAAACTACATAATAACACACTTCAAGGGGAACTACAATAGATGGTTGAATAAGACTACTTGTGTTAGTTGCTTGAAGACTAGACATGTCAGCAGGAACTATCCAACTAAAGGTCAAGGCACCCAAGACTGAAGTTAACAAGGGCAAAGAGAAAATTGATGTTGAACACATCAGGGAAGACATGAAGAAGACATGGTAGAGAAGAGATGGACCAAGTGCATCCAATGGAGGGGTCACTTCACCCAAGAGATCAAATGATCACACCCCATCCAATTAAGCACAAGATAGGTACATGGGGCTGATACGTATAAAGATGTATCATACATCAACCCAGAAGAACATAGAAGCAATACAAAGAAGAAATTTGCATGAGATGAGATACCAAATCAAAAGTTGGAAGATGATGTTGAGTTACCTTTGGTTGTTGAGTAAAACTTCAATACATGCCGAGTTGAACAGTCTAGTAGCTGTCGAGTAAAGATAGTGGCTATTGAGTAATTGACAAGACCATTAGATGCCAAGTGAAATGAGATAGTTGATGCTAAGTGAATGAAATAGAGTTGATGCCGAGTTGGAAAATCCTTTGGAAGCTGATTGATAGCTATAAGCATAAACACAATAAATGCTAGGTTTTGAGCCTAATAAAAGTAAAAATTGTTCATTTTTGAACCATTTGAATACAAAGAAAGAATGATTAGAGTGATTGAGTGATTTCCTAGTGATCAAAAGGTGATTTGCAATGATCTAATAGTAAACCAACTCCATTTCATCGACTTAACAATTATTTTACTCGAGTATTGAGCTACGCAGTTTGCAAAATTTATTTGAATAGTAAACCCTAGTTTAGTTAGCAATGGCATCTGGTTCAAAGTCTACAAAGGGAAAGGAAGGTTTAGAAATTTAGTTGGTTAGTAATGAAGTTAAGCAACCTGAGTTCAAACCAATCCTAGAGGTTGCCTACAAAAATGATCTCGCTGGTGCCCTATCTGTGATTCTTGATAAAGTAGTGATGGTTCAGGATGTTCATAAGTGCTACAACTATAAAATAGGAGCAATAGGAGATTTAGAGATAGAAAATGCATTTGAGAAGTTATGTGTTGATGGGAAACTAAAGGATGAATTCATCATAGTTGAGGAGAAAAGTCTGACAAAAGCCCTAACTTTCCCAACTGTATTCAAAACTGAATGGATAAGGATAGTTTTGAGTAGAATACACAATGAAGCCTTCTAGTTAGAGACTAGCCCAATCAAATACACCAAGAAAATAGTCAGTAGGGTAACATGTTTCCAAACCCTAGATTGGCCCAAGACCATAAGGAGTGATAAGAGAGACACAATTGAGAAAAACACTCACGCTAAGTGGAATAATAGGGGCATGACAATTGATACAACCAAAGACCCCCTATTAGACTTTGTTGTGAGAGTAATATCTCACAAATTTTACCAATCCAATAGGTTAAACAGTGTACCCTGCATAGCAGTAGATGTTGCCTACAAGCTTGTGAAAAAGGATCATACTTATGATCTTGCTGAGTTGATGATGCAACAAATCATTGAAAATTTGGGAGCCGTAGGGAAATCAAAAGGGACTCAATGTAAATTTGGTGTAGTATTGGTTTGCATGTTCTTTTATGTTATGAAAGAGTTCCCTTCAGTTAGTAAGGTGAATTGGGACCAAGACAAAACAATAATTGAGTAGATTAATCGGTTCATAGCACAAATGGGTGAAAACTATGATGCCCAAATGAATGGCTATTTTGAAGATTTTAAGAAATCAATAAAACAAAGAATGAGAATACCAGTCTCATTGGTGGAGCAACATGAAAAATAAATTATTTTTCCAATGGATATTGACTACACATATATTCAAATAGTCGTCCCTAGAGTTAGATGGCTTAGACTACTGATTTATGAGCTTGATGTGGATCAAGCTTCAGTAGCTATTACAACATTGCTTGCAGAAGAAATAGATAAAACTACAAAGAATTTTGTTATCTATGATGTTGTTAAACCAAGGGTGGTTATAGACCTCAAAAAAGCTAGTGTAATCAAGAGGAAGGACAAGTTTGTAAAGAAGCTTAAGAAGAAATTTGGGGCAAACATTGGTGAGACAAGGACTACAAAGCAGAGGAAATAAGTGATGATGAGGAAGAGGATGACAATGACAAAGAAGAAGATGAGCCAGAACAAGGGTCACTTCAACTAACCCAAAGCCTAGGTGAAGACAAGGATGAGAGTGCCAAGGAAGCAGCCATCAAGGCCAAAGTCATCAAAAGAAAGGAAAAAGCACCACTTGCTCCTCAACCCAAGCCAAAGAAAGTGGCAAAGCCTATACCAAAGAAGACAACCACTAGAGCTACTACAAGGGCCACTATAGAAAAGGCAAAAGAAGAGGTAGCTAAGAGGAAGAAATCCACTAAGAAGACTAAAGAAGAGCCAAAGAAAAGAAGAAATATGTGGCTCAGCCTAATTCTGATGAAGAGAAGATAGAATTAGAAGACAAAAGTCAATTCAAAGTGGTAAGTTGTCCACCTAAGTCTTCAATTGACAAATTATGTGCTAAGAATAGGAATGGTGACTTGAATGATCTAAAGAATGTAGATTTTAATAAGCTCATAAAGGAGGAGCAAAATAAAATAGAGGAATCTGTCTATAGTATGATGGAAGCATATAAACATACCTCTCTTGAATTAGATGGCTCATTTCCAAACGAATAATATAAGATTGTAGAGGACAAATGGCATTTTTGTCTGCAAACTAAGAAGGAAATAAAGGAGTCTACCTTAGCAAGGTTGATGCCAAATTTGAATAAAAGTCAAATTGTAAATGCAAATAAAAGGTACAACAATAGATTCACTCCCAAGAATAGAGCATTCTCTATTTTGAAAAATAATATTGAAGAGGTGATGAACATATCCATAAAGTGTGGAAAGTATGATACAAGAAGATTGATGACGTATTTGATGAAGAATAAAAGGTAGAAGAAAGTGCCAAAATAAAGGAAACTAAGGAAGAAAGAAGAAATAAAGTAGACGAGAAGAAGGTAGAAGAGAAGAAGGATGAAGAAGAAAAGGAGGAGGAAATGAGAAAAGGAGAGGAACAAGAACAGAGTGTGCAGGACACACAATTACCACCTCCTAGCCCTCCTCATTCTATCATCACACCTGTAGAGACAATAAAGAAAAATTATTTTGTTGACACTTCTTGTCAAAACATTATTCCTTTGATTGTAGAGGATCTCACAAAGATCCTTGACCAATCTACTCAACAAGCTAGTCTATGTTGAAATCCGATATTGGTCACTATTGATAAACTAAAAAAGTCAGTAGATAAATCAAAGGAAGTCAAGATGCCACCACAATAACCACCTAAGACCACTCAAACTACTGGACTTCTATTTATTCCACCACCTTTTCCACCAAAATTAACAACACAAGCACTTCAGGAGCTGAGTGTAGCAAGAGGGGTTAACACAGGAAAACCATTACAATTAGCAGGTACACCCTCGGCCAAAGTGATACAAGAAGAAAGAAAATAAGAAGAGAAGGAAGAGGCAACAGATAAGGAGGAATTTGTAATAGAAACTTTTGTAAAACTACCCAAAAAAAATACTCCTACAAAAACTCTTTAGCAATCGAGCACTGAAATGTTAGCTTTACAAGTCAGAACACCAGGTTTGAGCTCTACTAGGGTAGCCAACATAATTCATTATGGAATTCCTAAGCTTGATGAAGAAATAAAGATACCCTATTATGAATCAAGCACTCTCATAGAAGAAAAGGTGAATGAGATTCAAAGTGCATTGGATAAAAGAAGGAAACAAGAGGCACTAAGGAAGGAGTATAAATATAGGCAAGCATTGAATGAAATGAAAGACATATTCATGGATGCCTTTAGCCTACAGTCTCCAAACAAAACAAGACCAATCATGGAGCAACTATTAGATATAGTTGATCAGGTAACAAATGAGGACCATGATACCAATTCCAAACTAATGGAATGGTTAGAGAAGAAGTTCCAGAGTAAGGTCAATGAGAAGATATCTAATGACATAGTATTGGGACAAGTAGACATGGCTAAGAAATTAGAAAAAGTCAAGGTTGTACTTGGGAACATCTTCTCCCTTTACACCAAATTGTGTAATTTTTCCAATTTCACACAAGAAAATAGTCAAAATACATTGAGCTTGGAGAGAAATTTAAAGATTTCTAGCGTGCAAATCCCCACAAATCCAACTCAAAGCGAGAAGCATTTTGCTCAGACACTTCACACTCAAGGAGAGTTAGCTATATTAATAGTAGAGGAGGCTAACACAAAAGCTAAGCTAATGAAAATTTAGGCCTCCATCACCCTTCACTTGGAGGTACTCCACAAGGAATAGATTTATGTAGAGATACTCCAAAAGAAAGATCCCAATCTTTCTACACATTAAGGACTTGTTGATCTAGTAGTAAAGATTTCCATCCAGCACAAATCACTAGATATTGCACTATACAACTGGGATGCAACTCTGAAGATTCTCCTATAGGTTAACAAATTACTTCTGGAAAAACATGGTATTACTCCATAGAACCCTTTGACATTAGTGTCAAAAAGGAGAGAAATAAACTAAAGGAGGAAATATATATTACAGGGGGAGAAATAAACAAAGAAGGAGATATATAGATACTATGGGTAATTACCAAATATTGATATATTTTGATCATTTTGATTACATTCTTTCACTCCATTCTTTCACTCCATTATTTCATTCATTTTGAGAATAAAGTGGAATTATTGTATATAGCCAAAAAGGGGGAGATAAGTAATAAAGGAGTGAAGGGGAGATGCAAAATTTTGGTAATCACATGGAAAATAGGGACATCATAGAGATCAGATATAGTATACAGGCTCAGAATACAAAAACAAGATGAAGGATAGAGAGGATTAGGCACATTAGCACATAATTTCAATTTTAAGGAATGGGTAAGGCAGAATCAACTTAGGGGGAGTCATAAGGTATATTGTTACTTACAACACTTTTGAAGTTTTGCATGTAAGCTGAGCAAGTAAAGAATGTACACAATAAGATTGGATCATAAATGATTAGTTAAGTGTTTTTGACACTCATGTCAAAGGGGGAGATTTTTGGTCAAATAGTATTGAAAAATGAGTGTCAACACATTTAACCCTTTTCACTATGAGTGCCAAGCACACAATGTATGCCGAGTCAGAATTTCAGTTAGTGCTAAGTCACAATTAGTGCCAAGTAGATCACAATATAGTATGTGCCAAGAAATACAGGAAATGTTCATGTGTCCAGTAATTTAGAATTATTCATGTGCCAAGTGACAAGAAATGTATTCATGTGCTGAGAAATTAAGGAATATAATGTGTTGAGCATTACCGAGTTTAATAGGTGCCAAGCAAAGCAAGAAACGTAGTTGGTGCCGAGAAATTCAGAAATAATATGTGTTGAGCATTAGTAACACTACATGTGCCGAGTGACACAGGATCAGCATAAGAGTTTTTTCCATCACAAACCAAGATGTGAAATGGTTATGCATGACTCATGAGGGGATAAGGAGATAAGATCAAATCCTTGCAATTGCCTATGAAATCAGCATCCAACCAATAGGGGAAAACAAATGATTTGAGCAGGAACATTCTAATCAAGAATGCATAACAAACCACAAGTCTTTATAAGAACACTATGACACTAGTCATTGAAGAAGTTGTTGAAAGTGTTTGAAGGAGCCAAGGTTATTACTAAGGTTGTTGCAAAACAAAGGTGTCAGAGACTTAGTGGAAAGGACATCATCTATACATCCAGTTGATCAGAGTAGAGCAAGGGACACATTCAAAGATTAGAAGAAGAAGAGTAGATGAAGTGCCTAAATCAAGTAATTTGAGATTGCATTCAATCAGGTTAAATTTTCTAATACTCTCTCATAATTGTACTAGAAGTTGAAATCCTATGGTGATAGGTTAGCCTAACAGCTAGGAAGGAGAGCCTTTAGAGAAGGACATGAAAGTCCTATTAAGTTAGGTGGGTTTAACAACCTATATGTAAATCCTTTAATAGGGTGACACCTCATGTAAAGTGTTTGTAAATCCTTTCAATAGGTCACATTTGACTGTGTGTTGTAGCCTTTAACAGGGCAAACAATCAGAAGTGGTTGAACTCATTGCTGTAGTAATTTTTTATGGGTGTCATCCCCACCCCAATTTTACCTTCTTATTCCTAAAGGGTTTCTAGGTCACCAAAATATCTTGTGTTATGTGGTGATGCATGCTTTCATTTTATAGTTGTTTACATGTTTACTTGCATGCATGTTTCTTTTAGTTATATGTTATTAAGAATTTGAAAAGGATTAAAAGCTAATACTTTTGATGCACCTCCCACTCTCAAAAGCACTCTTCCCATTAGGACATTGCAACAATATTAATATACTCTAAGATTTAGAGGAGCCTAAAGAACACTTGTGCATGATTTTTTAGTGTCGTACAAAGAGAAAATAATATAGAAAAATCTCCAAGTGTTCCTTTTATCAAAAAGAGATGCATTACTTGGGACACATTTTATCAATGGATGGCATGGAAGTGGACCCTGCAAAGATAAAAGCCATTATTGAATGGCCAACTACTCAGAACATGGGTGAAATTCAAAGTTTTATGGGGTTTATTGGGTATTATAGGAAATTCATGGGGGAATTTTCTAGTATTGCAAAACCTATTACAAGCTCAAGTGAAAGGGAAAGGGAAAGAGATTTGGTTGGACTGAAGTGTGTGAAAAATATTTTTAGTTGCTAAAGAAAAGGCTTACTTTTGCTCCTATCTTGATTATACTAGATCCAAATGGACATTATTTTAATGAGAAAAGATGCTTTTTGGGATGGAGTTGGTGGTGTACTAATGCAGGATGCCAAGGTTGTAGCCTATGAATCCTGAAAGCTCAAACAACGTGAGATAAATTATGCTCTACATGGCTTGGAGCTATCTATGATAGTAGATTTTTTGTAGATAGGGAAACATTACTTATTGGAAAATCCATTTTGATTAAAGATAGATCACATAGATTTGAGGTATATCTTCACTCAACCCAATCTTAATGCAAGGCAAAGGAGATGGTTTTAGTTCCTCAATGAGTATGATTTTGGCATTAAATACATTAAGATAAAAGAGAATAGGGTAGAATATTCTCTTAGTGATATAATGTAGATTAATAGTATCACTACTTCTAGGACCCACATGAGGGAGTACATTCTATAGTATCTTCTTGATGACACCTACTATGAATGGGTGAAGTCAACATTGCATATCAACTCATCTAATCCGTATTTTCATGGATACTCTTTTGATGATGATGGTTTGCTAGGATACCACAATAGAATATATTTTCCTGATTATGAAGGGTTGCAGAAAGTGATTGTGTTAGGAGATGTATTGTACTCTATTTTTAGGGCACTTGAGGGTGAATAAATTTATGGATGATGTGAGGACACTATAATTTTGGTTGGCACTCAAGTGACATGTGATAGAGTATATTTCTCACTATTCAAGATATTAGTATGTTAAGGCTAAACATGTCGACCTGACAAATGGAATTCTATTAGTAAGGATTTTGTTCAATGAATTCACATGACTTAACCCAAACATCATGTTATCTTGGTTGTAGTTGAGAAATTAAATAAGGTAGCCCAAGTTTCATTCCTAACAGTCTGAAGGATGCATCACCTATTTTGGCTAGCAAGTTTGTATAGTAGATATTGATTCCATGACCTATAGTAGAAACCATCATCTCTGATAGGGAAATTTGAATGAATTCAAGGTTATGGACAACCTAACTCTACTTTGGGTACTTTCCTAAACTTAAGCACCTCCTATCACTGTAAGAGTGATGGGTGGACTAAGAGAGTGCTTGAGGATTTGTTGCATATGAGCACTAACTCAAATTCATTCATTTTTTTCATGTTTTTCTTATCAAGTTGTATCATCCTAACATGTTTCATCTACTTGACTAATAGGCATTGTAGGTGCATGATCTTGGGTTCCTTGTAGTTCATCCCAACTATCTCATTGAGTAGTGTATTGTTGTCATGTTCACAACATGCCCCATTCCTTACTAGGAATGGGGACCCCCTACTTTTTTCGACTCCCGAACTCATAGTTTGAGAGTTGAGAGAAGAAGATTTTTATTAGACCTTAGAATTTCAGAGTCAAAATTTGAAAGTTGAGTCCAAAAAAAACAAAAAAAATCAAAAAATCAAAAAACACAAAAAATTAAAAAATTTGAAAAAAAAAATCGAGTCACCACAGGCTCGCACCATTGCATGTGCACGCATTGTTGTGCGCTTCGCCGCACTCCACCATGCATGCGCATTACAGTGCGCACACTGCCATGTGCCATCGCCAGCACATCACAGCATGCTCCACTGCACCACTATGAGTGTGTGTGTCACCATGCTACACTTTTCCACTCTTGCACACCGCCATGCCACGCTATGCTTTGCTATGCACTACTGCAAGCACATCACAGTGCACTCCAATGCATGACTAAGAGTGTGCGCATCACCGTACCATGCTCTGCCATGTGCACGCTTGCTGTCGTAAGCACGTGCCACCTCACTGCACTCCATCGTGTCGTGCTCTGCCATGCGCCTGCATGCCGCCATGAGCATGCACTCTGATGTAGTTTGTGTGTGTGTGTGTACACGCATGATCAAGGTGTCTCACACGCATTCACGTCGTTGCACTCCGAAGGCACCATGCATGCTTGCCAAGCTACCCTTTCACCTTCAATTTTGCCTAAGTAGCCATAAAAGGGGTTTAAAATATATCATTTAAGTATAAGAAATTATGTCAACTTATACTTAAGATATATTTTAATATATGCGACGAATCTTTTGAGATAGGTTTCAGACCTCCTCGAGATAAGGTAAAGATTCTAGGAAATTTTAGGGCTTCAAAAATCCAGACTTAGCCAAATTTTAGAGCTTCAGGATCTCAGACTTAGCCAAAAGTCAAGATTCACCTCTAGTTTTGTTTGAATAGCTAGTGTCTTTGCTATGCATTATTAACTCTATGGACTAATGTTTGCTTCTTTTTTAGGTAAAAGTTGCATCCTCAACTTGTCAAGATCATAACTTTTAACTCGGGACTCAAAATTCAAAACCGCTTACACTGTTGGGAAGAAGAACTAAAGATCTAATTTCAATCCCTAAAATAGTGAGCCTTTGGCTGCCTAGTTTTAGGGACCAAAAAAGGTTTCGACTTGAAATTTTGAGCAAAAGACCTCCAAAAAGGCTATTTAAAAATCCCTAGAAAATTTGTGAAAAAATATGAAAAAGTTGCAAACATTTGATCATCTGGGATAATCTGGATCACTTGGTTTCTCGTCGGGAAGGATTGGATAGGTGGAGAAAAGTCAAAGGTCAAAGATACAGAGGTTGGATGCATAAAGAAAATCAAGTTGCTCATCTTATGCAGCTATTAGGGACAAGATTCAACACAAGTGCCTTGAGATTTTTGATTGAAGAAGCGGAGGGAGTACAAGTTTATGAAATTAATTGGCTATAAAGAGGGTGTAAATCATTAGAAAGGGGCATGGAGTGTATACAAAAAGTGATCTAAAACTTCATTTGAGAAAAACCCAAAAACTATTTTCAAAATTGAGAACTTTCATTTTTTGGCTAATTGAGCTTCGCAGGTCTGCAGCTCCATAGGTCCGCAAATGTATAGCTCCACAGATCCATAGGTCCACAGCTCTGCATTTTCATGTAGCTCCACAATTTAGAGGTGTGCCAACAGTTGACTACCAGTTCCAAAAATAGCAGTTTCCATGCATTGGGAGCACATTCTGATAGCAAGCTTAACACTGACACACACCTATTGAAGGGGAAACTTCTATTTTTGGTGTCTCCATGCACTTCAACTTCAACTGATGGCTTCCTCCTACTTTCTCTTTCATTCTTTCATTATTTTTGACATGTAAAGGGTTCATGCATCCAATTAATGAAGAAAATATGGATGGAGTCCCTCTAAGCACCTGTTAGATTGTTAGTTTGTATATATTTAGTTTTTTTAAATGTTTTAAAAGAATTTTATTGCATCAAGATATCTCTCACTCTCAACACAAATTGAGGAGACAATTTCTTATAAATACCCCATCATAAAATGTAACAAGGGCTACCATTATTATGCAATAAAGTTATGCTTTTGGTGTTAGCATTCGAAGTGTAGTTGTTCTTGCCTGAATGTGTCATTGTTTTGTGAATTTTATTCATGAGATTGTGATTGAGCCAAAGGTTTATTGCATTATTTTTTGTTGTGTGATCTTTTAGTTCTGGTGTTTGCTATAGATATATGAATTTTGTTGGCGTAATGAGCTTGAGAAGAGATCACCCAACTGTGTCTACATAGCTTTTTGTCTTGCATCAGCGCACTTTCTGTGGCCTTGCAATTTGATGAAGAGTGAAACATCATTTGATTTGTTAAAGATTCCCACCGATGATTGCATTAGTGGATTCTAGGAAGCATTGCTCCTATTTTCATTGGTTTCCTACCGATTTCTTCAAAGGTTTAACTCACAGCATGTTGTGTTCTGTAGCTTATGTCCGTTTAGGAATTTCAATTTCAAGTTATTTGATTTCATGTTATTTGCTTTCAGTTTTGTTATTTTCTTTGTTAACCCCCTGTTAGAATAGGACCTCATAGTAGCTACATTGTTAGAGTTGCATTCATTGAAAAATAGAAAATACAAAAATATTGTTCTTTTGGTGTGATATTTTGAGACAGGGAATAGATTTTACTTGATTCCAAGGTAAAAGAGTTTTTTGGAACCAGCAAAGGCCTCCTCATGAAAATTCACATTTATCTTCTACTGAGTGGATTTTGGTACGTCGCAAGACAAACACTGACCCTTGGAGTGGATCCTTAAAAAGATTTGCTTTTCAAGAGAGGAATTACACTATGGATTCCTGTCGTTGACCTCATGCAAAATGAATGCCCAAAATGTACCATTAGGATAAAAGATAGGGACATTATCCAACATAAAGTCCAATGGGATCAATTTGAAGTGGGAGATTCCACTTGGGAGGATGCTAAAGAATTACAAAAATCCCTCCCTCATATTTTTGTATAGACTATTTATTTATTTAGTCACTAGTTTTGGTTGTGTTGTATGCCCTTTTTTTGTGATTTGATATTGGGATGATACCTCTTCCTAGTGTGGATAGATGTCAAATCTCACCTTTTAACTTTCCTAGTTTACTTGCTTATGTGGTGATGATATGGTGCAAGGTAGGAGAATCCCCAAAGAAGATGCCCTAGCCCTTAGCAATAACCACATAGTAGAAACACAACAAAAGATAGAAAAATGCAAGATTTGATACCAAATCAAAACTCTTTATAAAATAACTATTTATATGCAATATGCCTAGTTGTAAGGCCTTCTAGGTTAGGGCCAAATATATTAGCAAATATAATAATAGTTCTGCAATATCCCACAAGATCCAACATACAACACTAATCCTGGCTAGTCTAGATCTACACTCTAGTAGAAACCTCCAAGGAAGATATCAACTTATGCTCACAAGCCCACCAAGAAATTTCCTTTTTTTCCAAGCCACAGCTACTAGCTTTTGAAAGTTCACTCCTCTACTTCATCTCCTTCTCCAATCTGGATGATCACATCTAAAACTCCATAAGACTCCTTAATTATACCCAACTAAGCCACAAGTCAGCCCAACAATTACAAACTAAATAAAATCTCTTGCATTAAATACATATTTAAGCCACAAGTCGGCTCTGTTAGATTGTGGTGACTGATCAGGAAAGTACTGTACATACTTCATAAATTACTGATAAGTAGCTGACATATTATGGCCAACATATGGCTGACATGTTATAACCCTAAAGTGGTTTAATACTTGTATAAAAGGGCTTAGGGTTGGGTATTTTTCATTATGTTGTGATGCGAAATTGGTTCTTGTAGCGGTATTGAGCTGTAAGGGATTACGGATTGTAATCAGGTTGTAATCACTAGATTGTAATAAGATCAAACTTGCTATTTGGTGGACGTAGCCCAGGGATTGGGTGAACCACGTTAAATCTTGGTGCTTTGTGTTCATTTTTGTGTGTTCTATTATTTTTCTGTTATTGGTTATATTTGCATGTAGTTTTTTATTTCTGTCCATGGTTTATCCTAACAGGCTCACAACAAACATTAAATATAAATGTTAACCCTTGCATTGACCTGAAATTAACACATGATAACTACACAAATATACTTAGGACAAGACCCAAGTTTACAACACATATTAAATGCATATAGAAGAGATAATCAAGACAACTGATAGGTCCACACAAGCTCTCAAATTAATCCACATCATCATCACATGAAAAATGTACCAAGAACTTCAGTCAGCACCAATGCCCTACTGAGTGTCAGTAAACTCTGAAGCATTGTTGTGTTACCACCACATGCTGAGTAGCCAACACATGCAAAGAAACCAATATAGGCCAATCGCAATAGTGAGTGCTAAGAAATAGTATATGTCAAGCTCTTTAGCAGTTGAGCCTCTTTAATGATGGAGTACCTTGACTAACGCTACTTTCAACAATGATTGAGCACCGCTCCTTTGGTGATCGAGTCCAAAACTCCAAAGCCAAATGCCTCTAATATGAAAGATCAAAAGAAATCCTAGGATTCTCCTACATCATACATGTTCCTAGGTTCAAAAATATATTTTTGAAGCTAGAATAACATCTTCTAGGATTCAACTCATAAACCCCAAACTAGTTCTTCACATGCATGTCCTTCAGGTCTTCAACTTGCACACTCTTTCCCTTTATTTCTTCTTCTTATCCTTCACATCCATCATAGGTGTTCCATAGGTCTACTTTCCATGCTAATCTCCAACCTTCTTAGAACGTACCAACTCAACTTGACTGCCACTACTTAGTTTCCTAGTACTAAGTTATCCATTCTGCAAAGGAATTGTGGAAAACATCCTGAAACCTTTCTCAATAGTAAACACATTCTTGACACAATAATGCATAGTCCTAAAATCATACTACTAAGGTCTACCACATAACACATGAAAACTATTCATATCTACAATATTACACAACACTTGATCCTTATATTGCCCAATTTAGAAATCAACGAGGCATTGCTCCCTCACTTCCAAAGGATGCTCACCTTGCAAGTAGCCAATTCTATAAGGATAAGGATGTCTTACTCTATTAAAACCAAGTTTTTGAACCATATCCTTAGTAAAAAGGTTATTAGTACTACCAACATCCATAATCACCTTGCAAACTTTGCCACCAGACTTACAATAAGTCCTAAACAAAGTAGTTCTCTAAAAAGAATACAATGTTCTTTGACCCACCAGTACTCACTAAGCCAACAAATTCTCTCCTTGCTAGGGCTAACTATCCTACACTTCAACCTCATTCACAACAACAACTATCCTACCAATCAAATATTAAAAAGATCTATGCCCTTCTTTTCCACATTTGAAACAATTACCTCTAAACACACCACCTATCCTCCTTTTTTAATCAAAGGGTTTGGGTTCACCTTTGAGCTATCCCACTTCTCCTTTCCTCAAAGATTACCTTGATGTTTCCTCTTCAGCTTCTCTTCTAGTCTCAAAGCATATTGATAAGAATCCTTCACCAAAGAAATATTTGACATACCAATTTTATCCTAAATATTAAATATCAAACCATTGATGTACCAAGCTACCTTTTCCTTTGACAATTCTCTATGCCTAGACCAAATAGTCAACTTGTAGAACTCCTCAGTATAATCCTTCATAGTCATATATTCTATTTTAGATTCTACAACCTTTTAAACAACTCAATTTTATAATCAATAAGAATAAACTTAGCTTTTAGTTTAATCACCATCAATCTCCATCTAGAGATCTGCATTTCAACTTCCTCCTCTCTCTTTCTCTCTTTACGGTTCCTTCCACCAAAGAGTAGCATGTCCTTTCAACCTAGTTTTTACCAACCTCACTCTAAGTGGATACTCAATATCCTCAAGGTTAAATTAGTCTTCCAATTCACCAATCTAATCAATTAGACCTTTAGGATTCAAAGTACCTAAGAAATTAGAAGCCTCAATCTTATGCTTCAGCTTCAATTGAGATCTAGGTCAAGAAAACTAACCAATCCTCCAATAGGTCTATAAAAATGATCAATTATATCCTCACTACTTGATCCAAAAACTTCAAACTCTTTGACAACTTCCTCATAACTACCTTTAGTAGCCATGTGTCTAGGTACATCACCTAAAGCACTCACAATTTCAGAAATCATTTCAATGTTCATCAATAGAATCTTAGATTTGAAATTTTCTTAGGGTAAGTGCACTAAGTTGTGCTGCCAAAATGGGGGTATAAGTGGACACCTTGTTTCTAAAATCAATAATTTCTAAACTTCAACAAGAATTTGAAGATAGTTACGTTCAAAATTTTATGAAATGAGAAAGACAAAAGTAGTAGTCATTTGAATCTAATTTCTAAACTACTATTTTTTTTTCAAAATGGTTTAGTTTTAGGTTCTCAAAAAAGGGGGACACAAAAAATGGTACTATTTATTCCAAAAAAAAAATAGAATACAAAGTGTGGCCCCCCCAAAATTTTGTTAGGAATAAGGTGTCTCAACCTTGTATAATTCCTATTCTTATTATTTGTTTCAAATTTAACTTTTTTTTTTCAAATTCTTTAATCACTCTTTAATTCTTTAATCACTCTTTAATCAAATTTTACTTTTTTAAAAAAAAATCTTTAATTTTATAATATGTATTTTTTATGAATTTTTTAACTAGACACATAACAAAAAAAGTGAAATATCTATGTGTTGCTCCCCTCAGAAATGATTAAAAACTAATCTAAAATGAAAACTTCTTTTTTCAAAGTGTGTAGAATGATTTCTAGTTTCTAGAAAACTAAGTTGTTGCAAAATTGGATGAAAGAGCTAAAATCTATAGCCCAATTAGTACATGTTGGTTTTTGACAAAAAATGGACATACATTGAAAAGAAATTATAGATGAAAGACTGGAAATAGTTCAAATAAAAATAAATTATATAGTTATATAGCTAACATAGAGACCTACAATTTCATGTAACCTAATCTTATCGATGCTCAACCATGAGGAATCTTGAAGAAGAGCACCCAAGAATAATCAATCATTTTTTGTATGTTTGCAAAAAAACATGTCTCAGAAAAGTTTAGAGACTCCAAACTTTTGGGTTGTATCCCCAAGGCAAAACCAAGCCTTAGGTTTTGTAGAATGCAAAGGTTTGAATAGCGTGCACATGCTATTTAGAGATTTTTAAATTTGAGTCTTAATAGTGCATACATTCTTTAGTGCACACATAATATTGAGAACAAAATAGTACATAGAGAGGGAAGAAGAGAGGAAGAGTGAGATGGGTGTGTGTGTGTGTAAGGGAGGGAGGGAGAGAGAGAGAGAGAGAGAGAGAGAGAGAGAGAGAGAGAGAGTAGGGGATGGGAGAGGGGAGAGAGATTAGGAGATGGGAGAGAGAGGAAGTGAGATAGAGTAGGGGTGGCAGAGAGAGTACAAGATGGGAGAGAGAGAAAGTGTGAGAGAGTAGGGGTGGTAAAGAGAGAGTATGGGATGGGTGAGAGAGATTTGAGAGTAGGGGATGGGACAGAGAGGAAGTGTGAGTGAGAGAGTAGGGGTGGCAAAGAGAGAGTACAGGATGGAAAATAGAGATTGAGAGTAGGGGTGGTAGAGAGAGTACAAGATGGGAGAGAGAAATTGAGAGTATGGGATGATGGGGAGAGAGTAGGTAGTGGAAGAGGGAGTGAGAGAAGGAGAGAGATGAGGATGGGAGTGAGAGAGAGAGAGAGAGTAGGGCATAGGAGAGAGTGTGAGAGAGAGTAGGGGTGGTAGAGAGAGAAAGTATGGGATGGGAGAGGGGAGAGAAAGTAGAGGATGGGAGAGAAAAGTGTGAAAGGAAGTAGGGGTGGTAGAGAGTATGGGATGGGAGAGAGAGATTGAGATTATGGGATGAGGGAGAGAGAAAGAGTAGGTGGTGGGAGACAGAGTGGGGGAGGGAGAGCGAGAGAGAGAGGAGGAGGATGGGAGTGTGTGTGACAGAGAGAATAGGGTATGGGAGAGGGGAGAGAGGGGGGATGGGAGTGTGTGTGTGTGTGTGTGTGTGTGTGTGTGTGTGTGTGTGTGTGTGTGTGTGTGTGTTTGTTTGTGTGTGTGAAAGAGAGAGAGTAGGGGATGGGAAAGGGGGGAGAGAGAGAGAGAGTAGGTGGTGGGAGAGGGAGTGGGAGAGTGAGAGAGGGAGAGAGAGAGGAGAATGAGAGTGTGCAAGTGAGAGAAAGTAGGGGATGGGACAAGGGAGAGAGAGTAGGAGATGGGAGAGGAGAGAGGGGGGGGATGGGAGTGTGTGTGTGTGTGTGTGTGTGTGTGAAAGAGAGAGAGTAGGGGATGGAAGAGGGGGGGAGATAGTAGCTCGAGAAAGAGAGAGTAGGGGGTGGGAGAGAGAGAGTAGGTAGTAGGAGAGGGAGAGGGAGAGGGAAAGAGATGGGGGATAGAAATATGTGTAAGAGAGAGTAGAGGATGGGAGAGATTTTAAAATGTGAGAGAGAGTACGTGGTCATAGAAATAGAGTAAAGAGGGAGAGAGTGAGAGTGAGAAAGAGAGAGAGCGAGAGTATGCAGTGGGAGAGGGAGTGGGAGAGGGAGAGGGAGTGAGAGATAGGGTAGGGGACGAGAGAGGGGAGAGAGAGGGGAGATGGGTGTGTGTGTGTGTGTGAAAGAGAGAGAGTGGGGGATAGGAGAGGGGAGGGAGGGATAGAGAGAGAGTAGGGGATGGGAGAGAGAGAGTAGGTAGTGGGAGAGGGAGTGGGAGAAGGAGAGAGAGGGTGTATGGGAGTGTGTGTAAGAGAGAGTAGGGGATGGGAGAGACTGTGAGAATGTGTGAGAGAGTAGGGGTGTTAGAGAGAGAGTAGGAGATGGGAGAGAGATAGTAAGAGTAAGGGATGCAAGAGAGAGTAGAGAGGGAGAGAGTGAGAGAGATAGAGACAGTATGTGGTGGGAGAGGGGGAGAGAGAGGGTGGATGGGAGTGTGTGTCAGAGATCTAGAGAGTAGGGGATGGGAGAGAGAGAGTAGGTGATGGGAGAGGGAGTGGGAGAGGGAGAGAGAGAGGGGAGATGGGAGTGTGTGTAAGAGAGAGAATAGGGGATGGGAGAGAGTGTGAGAGAGAGTAGGGGATGGGAGAGAGAGAGTAGAGAGGGAGAGAGTGAGAGAGAGAAAGAGATAGTAGGCAGTCAAAGAAGGAGAGGGAGAGGGAGCGAGAAGGGGGGTGGGAGTGTGTGTGAGAGATCTAGAGAGTAGGGGATGGGAGAGGAGAGAGGGGGGATCAAGTGTGTGAGTGTGTGAAAGAGAGAGAGTAGTGGATGGGAGAGAGAGAGAGAGAGAGAGAGAGAGAGAGAGAGAGAGAGAGAGAGAGAGAAAGAGTAGGTGGTGGGAGAGGGAGAGAGAGGGGGAATGGAATGTGTATAAGAGAGTAGGAGATTGGAGAGAGTGTGAGAGTGTGAGAGAGATTAGGGGCTGGTAGAGAGAGTACAAGATGGGAGAGAGAGTAAGAGTAGGGGATGGGAGAGAGTGAGAGAGTCAGAGTAGGGGATGAGAGAGAGTAGAGAGGGAGAGAGAGTGAGAGAGATGATAGGACTTGGGAGAGGGAGAGAGTGGGGGGATGGGAGTGTGTGTGAAAGATCTAGAGAGGAGGGGATGGGAGAGAGATAGGAAGGGGGGATGAGAGTGTGTGTCTATGAAAGAGAGAGAGTAGGTGATGGGAGAGATAGAGTAGTAGATGGGAGAGAGGGAGGGTATGTGCTGGGAGAGGGAGAGTGTAAGAGAGAGTATGGGATGAGAGAGAGAGTGAGAGTGTGAGAGAGAGTAGGGGGTGGTAGAGAGAGAGAACAGGATGGGGGAGACAAAGTGAGAGTAGGTGATGGGAGAGAGAGAGTAGAGAGGGAGAGAGAGAGTGAGAAAGAGATAATAGGTGGTGGGAGTGGGAGTGGGAGTGGGAGAGGGAGAGAGAGGGGGGATGGGAGTGTGTGTGAGAGATCTAGAGAGTAGGGGATGGGAGAGGAGAGAGAGGGGGGATGGAAGCATGTGTCTATGAAAGAGAGAGAGTAGGGGATGGGAGAGGGGAGAGAGAGTTTCTTGAGAGAGAGATTAGTAGATGGGATAGAGAGAGTAGGTGGTGGGAGAGGAAGTGGGGGAGGGGGAGAGAGAGGGGGGATGGGAGTGCATGTAAGAGAGAGTGGGGGATGGGAGAGAGTGAGAGTGTGATAGAGAGTAGGGGGTGCCAGAGAGAGTGAGAGTAGGGGATGGGAGATAGAGAGTAGGCGGTGGGAGAGGGAGTGGGAGAGGGAGAGGGAGAGGGAGAGAGAGAGAGAGAGAGAGGAGGATGAGAGTGTGTGAGTGAGAGAGAGGGTAGGGGATAGGAGAGGGGGGAGAGAGAGAGTAGCCTGAGAGAGAGAGAGAGTAGGGGAAGGGAGAGATATAGTAGGAAATGGGAAAGGGAGTAGGAGAGGGAGATCCAGAGAGAGATTAGGGGATGGGAGAGGAGAGAGAGAGCAAGAAAGAGTAGGGGATAGGCGAGGAGAGAGAGTAGGGGATTGGAGACCTAAGAGAGAGTGAGAGAGAGTAGGGGATGTGAGAGAGAGTAGGTGGTGGGAGAGAGAGTAGGAGAGGGAGTAGGTGGTGGGAGAGAGAGGAGGGGATGGGAGTGAGAGATGAGTAGAGGATGGGAGAGAAGAGAGGGTGAGAGAGAGTAGGGGATGGGAGAGAGAAAGTAGGTGATTGGAGAGGGAGAGTGAGAGAGATAGAGTAGGAGATGAGAGAGGAGAGAGAGTAGGGAGAGAGAGAGTAGGGGATGGGAGAGGTTAGAGATTAGGTGGTGGGAGAGAGAGATGGGATGGGAGTGTGTGAGATAGAGAGAGTAGGGGATGAGAGAGGAGAGAGGGTGAGAGAGAGTAGGTGGTGGGAGAGAGAGAGTGAGAGAGTAGGAGATGGGAAAGGAGAGAGATCAAGAGAAAGGGATGGGAGAGGAGAGAGTGAGTGTGAGAGAGTAGGTGATTAGAGAGGATAGAGAGTGAGAATGTAGGGGATGGGAGAGAGAGAGAGAGTAGACGATGGGAGAGGGAGTAGGAGAGGGAGAGTGAGAGAGAGAGTAGAGGATGGGAGAGGAGAGAGAGAGAGAGAGTGACAGAGAGAGTAGAGGATGGGAGAGTAGAGAGAGAGAGTGAGTGAGAGAGAGTAGGGGATGAGAGAGGAGAGAGAGTAGAGAGAGAGTAGGGGATGGGGGATGGTGGAATAGGGAGAGTTTATTTTCACATAGTGCATATGCAGTATAGTGCATACACACTTTATAGTGCATAGGCGATATAGTGCATATATACTATGTGAAATCACCAAAAAATGGTCATAAAGCAGGTTTGGGTTCCTTTTGATCCATATTCTACTTTTTGTCTATTGTGCATTTTATTGTTATGATAAAAAACATGGGTTTCAAGTTGTTGGAAGTTAGCAAACACTATTTGAAGACTTTTTGAAGCTAGCAAACACCAAATTCAATCATTGGATATGCTATTTGAAGGCCTTTTGAATATTCTTTCTATAGAAAAGGTTAGCGTAGTCCTTTTAAATATTATTTGTTGATATATAGAGATAAATTAGATTATAATTTGACATGTTTTTAAATATATAGAGAATTCATTAAAAAATTTATGTTTGAATGAATTGTTATTTGAAAATGGTTAGAAATTTGGCAAGTTGTTTCATGTATATTGTGTATTCATTGAAATAATTGTAATTTTTAAATGTATTTGAATGATTTGTAATTTAAAAATTGTAAGTAATTCAAATATTTGAATAATTTGACATATAGAAATCATCATCATGCCAAGGAAGAAACCAAAAACTCAAACAAAGGAAGAGAGGGAGACAGATTTGGCAATTAGAAGAGATAAAATGAAACTTGATCAAAGAAATTGCAAAGCAATAATGAAGAATTGACTTTCAAAGAGGAACAAGAACCATCGATATAAGGAAACAAAGAGGAAGAATTGGAAAGACAAAGATAATGAATGAGACTGTTATGCTCAAAAGGAAAATTGAATTGTGAAGCTACACCATCTTCCAATGTTGAAGTCATATCATCCTCTCATGTTGAAGAGATTTATAGATCTGATGATGTACACACTCCATCATGTCATGTTGAAGGCATGAAATCAATATATCAAGTAGGTGATATTTCATCTTTTGCATTTTATTGCCAAGGCACATGATCTTTGGTTCAAGGTATGCAAAACACTCAACCTTATGTTGATGTTCAAAATGTTGAGGGATTGTAAGAGATTATAACACCTTCTGGAATTTGTTTTAGAAGACCAAAATATTTAATTCATATAGATACTAGCATTTTGAAATCAATGCTTGACAAGATTAGCAAGTGTACTTGTCAAAGAAAAGTTAATCATATGTGGAGATTATTCTTTAATGAATTAAATATTACAAGTCAATGCCAATTATTTCTTGAAATGATGAAGAATTTGAAATTTAGGCCTATCATGAAGATTCTTGGGCTAAGAATGATGGATGATTCAAATGTTCTAATGAGTGTTGATGCCAAAGTGGGTTCTAAATCACATACCAAAGATACTAATATCACAACATGAGTACTTACATTGACAATCGTATGTACAAAAATGAAAAAAGCTTGACTCATGAGAAAGACACGAAAAATATTAAAACTTGGTAGAGATACTCTAAGGAGAGCCATGCTAAGGTGTGAGAGATTGGAGGATCCAACAAAAAATGAGTTATGGACATTTAGGGGTATACTACCATGAAAATATAAAGAAATTAGTGAAACTTTGAAATCATTGATCGAAGATTTTTGAAAAAATAACACGTGTTTTTCCTAATCAAAGAGATGTTGTAAGAAGGAGGATTGGTAGCCAAAATCGTGACCCACATGCTAAATATTTTTTGGACTCAACTCAAACATGATTTTTTGTAAAATTTATTGGTCTGTATCCTCAAATTCAAATAAGTCAAAGATTTTTTGAGATGGGTAAACCTTTTTATGTGAAGTTAAATCACACATGCACAACTTGTTGCTGTAGGATACATATTAAATTTAGGATACTTGTTGTTGTAGGATACATATTGAGATGGGTAAACCTTTTTATGTGAAGTTAAATCACCAAGATCTTCAAGGGAATTCATATCCAAAATTTTATGTGAAATAGGGGACGACCAACAATTTTACAAGACATCACGCTTGGATGGTACATGCTTATTTTGTGATTCTTTGCAACTTTAATCAATTTTTGAACATATGGATAGTACACATGCAATTGGAAATAAAATAGTAGATTATGGAAAATTTAAGATAGTGACATATGCTCTAAAAGATGGGAAAAAGGGTAAAAGATGTGATTTAGTCATTGATAAGATTCTAGTGTATGAGTTCATGAAAATTTTTCATGAAAATATTATTTATGAGTATGCAAGGCATACACATAGAGCTCGATGGCTAAATTTGCAATTCAAATTGTGCAGGATACGTTTCCATTGGATACCATTGTTTTAGTTGTAGACTTTGAGAGAACTACACACTACAACCACAAAATGAGGTGCAAGAAAAGTATTATACTTCTCAATAGGTTTTTATGTTTGTTTAGATAATATTCATGCATTCACCTACAAGTACAGAGGATGACAAGAAGATTTTGAGGGAGTACCATTTTTACATCATCGATGATCGATCACATTCTATGAAGTTTGTACATAGTTATTTTCAACTATTTTATGGAGATTTGGCTAGCAAGGGCATACCATATCATGAGCACATTATTTGGTTAGACAATTGTACATCTCAATTCAATAATGTATGGATGTTCTATTGGTTGAGTAGGATGCATAGGTTGAGTAGAATTTAATATATGTGGAATTTCATAGAGGCTGGTCATGGAAAGGGAGAGCACAATGGTGCAGGCACATGCATCAAAAGAGCCTTAGCTTGTGAAGAACTAAAGTACAAAGATGGAGCAATATTGATAGATGCAAAATCCATCATCTAGTGGTGTAATGCTACAATGGGTCTAGGTAAGGAATGTGATTCTATGGTTTGTAAATTTTTTTGGTTAATAGATAATACTAACATTACACCATATGAGGATTGTTGCACACTAATAGGATCGAGTGAGTTGCAGTCTTTTAGAAGCTCTGATGCAAGTTCATGGAGTATCCATGCATGAAAAATGGCATGCTACTATCTATCATGTGCAAAAGAAAATTGGAATGACTGTGAGTCAACTGAATGGGTGGAAAAATGGGATATATGGGTTTTGGACCTAGTTAACACCTATCTCCCTCCACAAGCATTGCAAATGGTAGAGATGGATTCGTCTATTGACTTTGACCACTTTTCTAGTCTAGTACAACCTGGTATTATATATATTTATATATATTTTTAATTAATGATCTTATTTTGTACATTTGTTACAATAGGCCATGTTTTTGTTGTTATTGCACCTAAAGACAATGAAGAAGGGATAGATTATTATTTGTGTCATTGTGTCCAAGCAAAACAAAAATTGGATCAATTAGTTAAAAATGGTGAAGGTTTGGAGTACCATATCAGTGTGGTGATTGTAAATGACACGTGGCTTAGATGATATTATATGAAGAACCCTAAATTGTGGTTATTCAAGGATTGGCAAATAGAGAGGAAGATTCTTCATTATTCAAACCTTGTTGCCGCATCAAATGTCCACTTGATAAAATATGGTGGAAAATCACATAATATGATTCTTTGGAAATTTTGAGAGTTATACCATGAGGCAATACTTGAGACATTAAAATGTAGAGTAGATCTAGTTGGCTCATTAGATTGAATAGTGAGAGAGGGAAAGAGAGAAAGAGTGGTCAATAGGATCCTTGGTGTCATTATAAGCTAGAATACCAAATTGAACCAAAGGTCAAATTTGAGGAATTTGAGTTATGTTTTATGCAATAAGGATTTTTTAGGTCTTTATATAGATTTAAATGCCTTGGGCTATTAGGGCAAATATTTAGGTGTCTAGGAGGTTATTAAAGCAAAAATGTCAATGTTGTCATGCAAAAAAAATGCAAAATGACAACTTTTCTTGCTAAATAATTTAAAAGGAAGTTGAACATTGGAATAACCATTTGAATTATGGTTATAACCATTGGAGGTAAGGAATATATGTTTAAAAATTTTGTACATGGAGAGGACAACATAGTTGTATGGACTGGTGAAGATTTACATGAATAAAACTCTAATTTTCTACATTTTTCTCTATTTTTCTAAGTTGTATGGACATGTACAGATTGTTGAAGGAGATAAAATGTCATGGTTGGATATCCTAATGAACTAGGTCTCATTTTCATTTGGTTTGAAGATTATATCTTTTCATTTGCTTAAGTTATTATAGTTTTTGTAAAGGTTGCTTATTTGGGCCTGAATTCAAGGTTCTAGCAAACATGTGCCTCTAACTTGCAAACCCATAGTTGGAATTTAATGCCTCTTTGGGGGATTAAATTTAGGGGATTTTACTTTGATATGGTGGAGTTTTAGGCCTAGAGGGATTGGTTTGATATTTTTACCAGCCAGTCCTACGCTGAACATCCTTATGTGTTTAGCCAGAAATTGAAGAAGAAGTGGCATTTAGGCTTCCAAATTGATTGTTTGAACCTATGTGAAGGGTGAAATGGAATTTTAGGAAGGAGAGGAAGAGTTCCATGGGGTTTATTTGATTCTATGAACCCATCTTTAAGCACTTGCTTTGGAAACACAACCTAATTAAGCCTATGAGGTATGTAGATTAAATTGGAATTTGGGTATGCTGAAATGGAGTTATCCCTTGATCCTTTGGAGTCTTCAAGAAATAGGTAAAAATTATTTGAAAAGGTGATAATTTGGCCTTATCCTTTGGAAAGTTTTGAAGTTTTCCAAGGAAAACTAAATTTTGACCTACTAGGATTTCTAGGCCTAAGTTAGGGATATTGATACTTTAAAGGTGTTGGGGCCTTGAAAGTGCATGAATCCTAGTGGATTAGTCTTAGAAGTGCTAAATCAAGTCTAATTTTGAAGTCTTGAAATTTTTTTACTTGTTTTACCTTAATTGGCCTAGTTGAGGGCAAGTGTCCCTAAAGCCATATTTTGATCCAAGTTTTCCAAGAGCCCTAGAAAAAGGGAAGGACCCGAGGAGAGTAGAGTCCACTTGGATAAGTAAAGGTCATAATTCGGTAAAGTCTGGTAACCAAAACATCATTCTAAAGTGGGTTTGGGTACCCTTAGAGGTATAGGAACCAAATGGCAAAAGTAGGTTATGTGCTCTGCATCAATAAGGGTCACTAGACCTAGGTGTGATAGCTAGGGTGTAGGAAGTCACAATGTAGTTGTGTTGGGTCAATCTAGACTCATTTGAATGATTAAACTGCCTTTTAGGAACTAAAATGTAAAAAATGCATTAAATGTGCAAAAGTTGCTATGAAACTTTGCAACTTTTTGCATAACTAAAAAAAAATGCTTCTATTCTTTCCTCCAATGGTCACAACCTTTCAAATATGGTTAGATAATTTGGGAATGACCTTCATATAGCCCTTTTAGGTAGGTGGAAGTTACAATGTACATTTTTGGCATTGAAATTAGTAAAAAGAATCTTATTTTTTGCATTCTGGGCTATTTTTCTGCATGGTACAGTTGTGTACGAATGCCTAAGGTTTTGTGCTTGGTATGGTTGGATAGATATTTGAATCACCTTTCTAATACAATTGGTTTGAGGTATTCAAATGCTATAGAACTCAATTTATTCCTATTATTCCCTTTTTAGTGCCAATAGCCTGAAATTCAAGGGTTTCAAGGGTTTTGATTAAAATCAAGATATAATGTGTGATTCCACCATAAGAAAGCTATGGTCTTTGGTGGAATCCTCATATTATTAATGAAATTTAAGATGCCTTTGGTTTTAGGTGATAAGATGTAGGGAGAAGGAATAAACATGATGCCCTAGATGCATACACCTTGTATGCATCAATACACAAACCTACTATGCCAGCATTTTAAGGCCTCAAAACTCCATATTATGGTATGTAACTTGGTAATCAAAATATTTGGATCATTCCTCAACATCTCCAATTGGTCTCATGTTTTTAGCATGTCTTTAAACGGTGCCTCCTTTGTAAATGTGGCCTAATTAACCCTTGTGTCTAAATATGTCCCCATAAGTTTTGACAATTTGCTTGCTAATTGGATCTCTCCACTTTGGAATCTAATAGTACATCATAAATAGAAAGTAATCTTGGTGTTAGTCTCTTTTTTCATGCTAAGTGTACAAGTTGTAGACCTAAGTCTCATTCCTTGGGCTACTAGGAATCTAAAAGGTTAATGAAGGAACTGTGTCCTTTTCTCAGTTTGGGGTCTTCAATTCTAGTCGATATGCCTATTCTGATGTAAGAATGTCATTTCTTGAGTCTAAGTTCCTAGTTCCATGTCTAGTGTAGATTTCTTGTATTAAACAATATTTGTTGTCAAGGTGCAAGTGTGGGGTCTTCAGCCTTGTTTGGCCTATCAAACCTTATTAGGTCATTCTTGTAGGTTGTACTTTCCTAATCTACCTTATTAACACTTTGCCACTTGTATCACTTAGACCCTTTTTTATGCCTTTGAATGCCCTTGCATTATCCTCATAGTTACTAGTGTATAGGTCAATATTTGAATCTTAACATGTGAATAGTTTTTCTTAGTCCTCATATGTAGTCAAGGTCCTTGACATCAATTACAAGCCATAAGTTACATGCATTAACAAAATGAGATTGGGTCTCACAAGCTTGACTGCAAGTTTTCTCATGCCTAAGTGGTTGGCAGGCCTTAAGACCAAACCAATAAGTCATCCTTCTATGTTCATAGGCATGTATTGTAATCAAGTCTCTAAGAATTGATTATAAGCTCTTTAAGCATCTTCATATGTCACTAGTTTAATTCTTGCATCCCTAAAATATAGTTTGAAGACCTAATTGTGTATCACCCTCTTAACATAATCATAGTTAAGTATTTGACACCTGATTGCATATCAACATGTATTTAACTTACAACTTGTAATGTAGCTTTATGACCCAATTACATATTGTATCTCTTCTACACTTGCAATAAATTCTTTAGGGTATGATTACATATCTTCATTATATACACTTGTAGGAAAAGTGATGTAGAGCAAGATGGGCCCTTCCAAGTTTTATGAGAAAATACTCCAAACTATGTGTTTTCCCAAAGGTTTTTGAAATAATGCTTAAGTTTCTTAAATTAGGTAAATGACTTATCCAAAGACTTCTTAGTAATATAATGGTTTTTAATACCTAATACACCCCAAACAACTAGTTTACCAAATACCAAGAGCCTATCGCTAGGGTAATCCAATCATCCTAGCCTACTAGGCCTACAAGCCCCAATTAGCACTCAAATGTTTTCCTCTTGCATTTTTCTCCACATTTTTCCATAAAATTAAAAAAGTAAATTGAAGATTAGATATTTATTTGGCTTCTCTATAACATATCAAAAGACAAGGTATGGGTTTTGTGTACCAAGTCTTTGTTGTTACACTATGGGACACCTTTTAGGTATAGAAACCCCTCTATTTGCAATGGAACTATATGGAATAATTATCCCCCAACCATAAAACTTCATTAAGTATCTTAATATGATCCTAAAGCAAGGATTATTCAATTGGATTGAACCCATAAACTCTTTATATGTGCCTTTTATGAAACCCTCACTAAACAAGGCCAAAAATTCAGGCCTCTTCAAATTTGACCATAAAATGACTTCCAGGACCTATTAGTTGCTCCTACACCATGTTTATGATGATAAATTTGACTATTTTACATAAAACCATGGCCTCCTTTAGCCAGATCTCCCACTACTATACCTATGGCATCAAATTTAATGCATCTTCATGCATCCAGGCACTCCAAACTTGTCCAGTTGGATGCAATTATAGTTGCATGTCTTGGGTTTAAATCTCTCTTGCATTATATTTTTTGGAAAATAATATTGAGAATTCAATTCAAGATGCAATAAAAATACTTGCTAAACACTATAAAGAGTGGAATATGATAGGTTATCATATCATCTAAAATGAGTTACATGATTAAAAAATAATCTTGGCACAAATTTCCATGAAATCTATAGATGCATTACATAGGCCCATATCAAAACATACACTTTTCACTTTATTAGATTAGGTGGTTAAGGGAAGATAAGTTTTAGGATCTCATATGCAAAACATTCTCTTCATGTTTTTCTAGAAGTCATTGATAAACTTCCATGAATTAAATCTATAATGATGAGAGGTCAAACTATTAGCAAATTTATTTATAATCATACAAGTGTGTTCAATATGATACCTTCCTTCACAAGTAGTAATGAATGTTATCCAAAATGACAAAGTTTTCTACCCACTTCTTTGCATTCCAAACTCCTTGGTCATAGAAGAGAAAATAAATATTAAAAAACACATGAAATTTCCACAATCCATATTGATGGTTTCTTAATATTTTTGAATTTGACCATATGGAGATTTTTTATTACAAGGCCAAATCCAAAAAAGCACTAAGAAAAATTGATTTTTTTTAATAGAACAAGCTGAGATAGGTTTTCTAATCATTTGAAGTATATTTATATACTTTGTGAGATCTTTATTCATATGAGAAAGAATTGCACAAATGTAGAAGTCTCCAATTAGAGTTTTGAGACTGACTGGTGGGAAAAACGGTGTGGATTATTCATATGAGCAATCGATACAACCAAGGGGATCATCAAGTCTAAAATACACAATAGTCTGAAGGTATACATGCTAATATACACCATCATAATGATAAATAGGATTAGTAGACACAATGTTCCCTCCATTATCTTAAGAACTATCCCAATCTAGTGGTTTTTAAAAAATTCATAGAGACATACAAAGGTATCAAAGGGCCTCTTCAAATACATCATGAGATTTCCTATAATTTAATGGAATGATAGAAAAACATGGTAGAGTTGTCATCATACTAATAGGAAAAAGCATCAACCTCCAATTTAGGTGTTATACCAAATTTGAAACCGATAAGCCAATAAGTGCTTGCAACTTGGTTTATATTTTGGTTTTCATGTTTATTCACCTACTTAGGCTAGAATAAACAACCCTTGGATGAGAAGTCCATGGTTGTCAAAGAAAGACACCATTTTACATATGCTTAAGGCACTTTATGCAATTTATAAGCAAAAGTTGTTCATTAGGAAAATTTGGGATTTTTAATGTTTTTCGTCAAGAAATCATAGGACTAAGTTTTTCTTAGTTGTTTTTAGATATGTTGGAACCTTTTCCAAGTCCTATAAGTGGAATCGAGTGAAAAATGTAAAAATTGCACTTTTTGTGCAAAGTTGCATTGTTGAATGTTGCAAAAGTTGTTGAAATTTGCAACTTAGTGGGAAAAGGGTTATAACTATTAAAATATTGGTTCTAAATATTATGGAGGGCATTAATATATGGATTGGAAGAAGTTACAAAGAAAGAAATTTAGCTTTTGAGTCATTTTTACTATTGTTTGCATACTTGACTAAATTTATGGACTTTTAGACCAGATGTGATGATTTTTGAGATATAGCTTTGAATCACTTTTCTTTTTCTTCTAGTCTCATCATTCTACATGTTTTCTAACTCAAGTTATTACATTTTTAGTGAAACTAGGTTTTTAGGATAGCATTTTGGTGCATACAGCAAAAATGGGCCACTAACTGCAATTTCCTTGGTTAAAATTTCATGCCCACTTGAGAAATGGTAGTTAGTAGGGTCCTTTTTAAGATTCTAGGGTTTTAATATTGGAGGATGTGTTCTGTGATTTTTCCAATCAAGCCCTAAGTCAAGTACCATGAAGGATTTGACCTCTTATAGTGAGTTGATTTGTGAATGGTAGAATTTTGGAAATTGGTGAAGGTTTGAGTATTTGGAAATAAATTATTTTAGTGTTGCCAAACCTTTTCCAACTTGTAGAAGTGGAATCAAGTGAAAAATGTAAAAATTGCACTTTTTGTGTAAAGTTTCATTGTTGAAAGTTGTAAAAGTTGCTCAAATTTGCAACTTAGTGGGAAAAGAGTTGTAGGATCAAACTGTCTATTTTTTTAGCTCTGAGTGGATAGGTAAACCCTAGTCCCAAGCTTGTCTAGTCTTGTTGATTTCTTGAACATTCTCAGGCATGTCGATCCAAAATGTCCCTAAGAGTCACTTAGGGCAGCGACCTTTTATAGGGCATATCTCGAAGCTCATACAAGGAATGGATGCAATTCTAGGTCATATAAGACCATGTTGTGGAGACCTACAATAACCTCTCTCTCTCTCTTTGGAAATCTTACTCCATTTTGATTTTGTGATGCAATCTCGTCTGATTCTGAAACTCATAATGTTGGCCAGTACAAAGTTGCCAAATGCTAAATCTCCCTCACTGTTCATCATGGGATCAAACTTTCAATTTCATTCACTTTGGGTGGCTAGGTAAATCCTAGCCCCAAACTTGTCTCATCTTGTTGAGTGCTCAAAAATTCTTAGGCATGCTAAATCGAAACATCCCTAAGGGTCACTAAATGCCATAGGGTAGTGATCTTTGACAGGGCATGTCTCAAAGATCATGTAAGGTATGGAAGTGATTCTAGGTCCTATAGGACCATGTTATAGAGACCTACAATAACCTCTCTCTTTTTTTTGAGATCTTACCCCATTTTGATTTTGCGATGCCATCACATGTGATGCTGAAACTCATAGTGTTGGCTAGTACAAAGTTGCCAACTACCAAATATCCCTCACCATTCCTCATGGGATCAAACTAACTATTTTTCTAGCTCCAAGTGCTTCGGTAAACCATAGCCCCAAGCTCATCCCATCCCACTAAGTTCTTGAATGTTCTCGGGCATGCCGAACTGAAACATCCCTAAGGGTCACTAAATGTCATAGGCCATCAATCTTTGATGGGGCATATCTTGGATCTCATATGAGGTATCAATGTGATTAAAAGTCTTATAGGACCATGTTGTGGAGACCTACAATAAACTCTCTCACTTTTTAGAGATCTTACTCTATTTTGATTTTGTGATGCCATCTCGGGTGATTTTGAAACTCATAGTGTTGGCTAGTACAAAGTTGCCAACTGCCAAATCTCCCTCACCATTCATTGTGGGATCAAAATTTCTATTCCATTAGCTCTAATTTACTTGGTAAACCTTAGCCCCAAGATCATCCTATCTTGTTGAGCACTCAAACATTCTCGGGCATGCCTAACCAAAATGTCCCTAAGGTTCACTAAATGCCATAGGACAATGATCTTTGACGGGGCATATCTCAGAGATTCTGAAAGGTATCGATGTGATTCTAGGCCCCATAGGACCATGTTTTAGAGACCTAAAATAACCTCTCTATTTTTATGGATATCTTACTCCATTTTTGATTTTGGGATGTCATCTCGGGTGATCTTGAAACTCATAGTGTTGGCCAATACAAAGTTTCCAACTACCAAATCTCTCTTACCATTTGTTGTGGGATAAAATTGTCTATTCCATTAGCTCTAAGTGGATAACTAGACTCTAGCCCCAATCTCATCTTGTACCATTGAGCACTCAAAAATTCTTGGGCATGCTAAACTGAAACATCCCTAAGGGTCACTAAATGCCTTAGGGCAGTGATCTTTGAAAGGGCATATCTTAGATCTTGTGTGAGGTATTTATGCGATTCTAGATTTTATAGGACCATGTTGTGGAGACCTACAATAACCTCTCTCACTTTTTGGAGATCTTACTATGTTTTTATTTTGTGATGTCATCTCGAGTGATGTTGAAACTCTTAGTGTTGGCTAGTAAAAAGTTGTCAACTACCAAATCTCCCGCACCATTCATCATGGGAACAAACTTTCTTTTCTATTAGCTCTAGGTGGCTAGGTAAACCCTAGCCCCAAGCTCATCTCATCCTATTGAGTGCTTGAACGTTCTTGGGCATGCCAAACCAGAATGTCCCTAAGGGTCACTAAATGCCATAGGGCAGCAATCTTTGACAGGACATATCTTGGAGCTCGTGTGAGGTATGGATGCAATTTTAGGTGCTATAGTACCATGTTGTAGAGATATACAATAAATTCTCTCACTTTTTGGAGATCTTACTCCATTTTTATTTTGTGATGCCATCTTGGGTGATGTTGAAACTCGTAGTCTTGGCCAATATAAAGTTTCCAACTACCAAATCTACCTCACCATCTGTCATGTGATCAAACTATCTATTCCACTAGTTCCAAGTGGCTGGGTAAACCCTATCCCCAAGTTCATCTTATCCCATTTATTGCTCAAACATTCTCGGGCATGTTGAACTAAAATGTCCCTAAGGGTCACTAAATGCCATAGGGAAGTGATCTTTGAAGGGCATATCTTGGAGCACATGTGAGGTATAGATGTGATTCTAGGTGCTACAACATGATGTTGTAGAGATATACAATAAGTTCTCTCACTTTTTGGAGATCTTGCTCCATTTTTATTTTGCAATGCCATCTTGGGTGATGTTGAAACACATAGTGTTGGGTAGTACAAAGTTACCAGTTGCCAAATCTCTCCCACCATTTGTCATGAGATCAAACTATCTATTCTATTAGCTCCATGTGGCTATGTAAACCCTAGCCCCAAGCTCATATCATTCCATTGAGTGCTCAAAAATTCTTAGGCATGTTGAACTGAAACATCCTTAAGGGTCACTATATGCCATAGGAAAATGATCTTTGACGAGGCATATATTAGAGCTCGTGTGAGGTATGGATGTGATTACAAGTCCTATAGGACCATGTTTTAGAGACCAAGAATAACTTCTCTTTCTTTTTGGTGATCTTACTTCATTTTTATTTTGTGATGCCATCTCGAGTGATGCTAAAACTTGTAGTGTTTGCTAGTACAAAGTTTCTAACTAACAAATCTCTCTCACCTTTCATCATGGGATTGAACTATCTATTCCATTAGCTTCAAGTGGCTAGGTAAACATTAGCCCCAAGCTTGTATCATTCTTTTGAGTGCTTGAACATTCTTGGGCATGCTGAACTAAATCATCCCTAAGAGTCACTAAATGCCATAAAGCAGTGATCTTTGACTGTGGCAACCGGATACATCATCTCATCTAATGATTGAGACTCATGATAGAAGATAAATGGGTGATCATACACATAATTTTGAACATGTTATTTTTTTATAGTAATAAGGTAATCCTTGTTTGTAAGGTGAAGGAACTTGAGGTCACCTAAAGACTCAAATTACCTTAGTCCTAACGATTTTCCTTTTTTTGTTATTTTTGTTAATAAGTTGACTCAATAAGTATTTTGAGAGTTATTAAACCTTATATAGCTACATGTTATCACTGAATGGAGTTAGTGGAAGATGTTAATGATCTTATTGGTTGTCTTAATAGTCATTTAATGGGTTTGAAACATAACCACTTCCCTTTGTGAAGAGTTGTCCAAAAATCAAAAAATTTCATTTTGTTGCAAAGAAAATACAGTCATAGGATGTTGGAATAGGATGTTGAAGAATCTCTTGGAAGTTGGTGAAGGAGAAAACTTTCAAGGCTCCCACCATATCATTTTTGGTGTGATGAAATTCTTTGAAGAAGTATGTGAATACAATAAGGGCATTTAGCTCATGCTTATGTGTCCAAGCTAGGATAGGTCTTAAAGTTTCTTCTTTGGTCTCTGTTGAAAATGGTACCTTAAGTTTGGGTTGGTATCCTTCTTAGCTCCTTGTTGGGGGAAGGTTGATTAAGAAGTTTTTATTGCATTTTAGGTATGGGTGTGCACTAAAAAAACCTTCCAAGGTGAACTATTTGTTTAGAAGTCCAAAGTGCATGAACAATGCAATGTTATGTAAATATTTCACCTTATGGAAGGAATGTTATTATGAGTTTGAGGATTATTAGATCAAGAAATATAGTGAAATTTTCACTCCCAAGGATATTTTGGGAGGGTATAGCATCATCTTGAAATGTGAGTCAAAACAAGACTCCAAGACATCATTACATCCCTTCAAGATTGTGTCTTCTATACTTTTGAGTGATTCTCCCTCATTCATCTTACAATTCTCATATCTTTTTATGTACTCCATCATGCATCCTTCAAGGGAATCTACTAAAGAATGAAAACTCTTAACAATGGAGTGGTGAAGATCCTCTCCTACTCAAGCAGGAGAAACATAGAGGTCGATAAGGAGGGCTGTGCTGAACCTAATTGCCATTGTGTAAAGGCGTTGGCAACAAATAAAAAATATATTGTCAACTATGTATCCAAAAACTGTTATCATGTTGAAATTGAGTATGAAAATCAGCAACCCATAGTCATATTTTCTCTTTATCTTGGGGAAGAAATAAAAGAATGTTGCACTTGCTCCAATGATGAAACAAGAAAGAGCAATAATGATAGGCTCTCCAACTACACCAGCCAACTCTACAATATGACTAACCAATATAGCAAGAGAACTTGCTACCACTATGCCCATTCCTCTATTGAGCCCCTTATAGAGAGTAGCACTGATGACTTGTCCATATGCACTTCCAAAGACTAGAGCAAATTTGTAAAATGTTGGGCCTCTGTTTGATATGTAGTTTTGAGTAGCTAGTATAGGACTTCTGGATCTCCATTGATGGAAGCAAAATCCATTGCAGTATCTTTCCCTTGCTCATATGGATAGAAATATGCACTCATTTCTACATGCCTCAACACTCTAAATAACCAACTATGAATGCATATAGCCATAGGTTGAAACTCCAGTAAATGTAAAATACTAACTTTAATAAGTACTTCAATAATATTATCTCACTATATTCAAGCCTAAGGAAATTACACATTGTTTTTACAATTTAGATCACCTCCCATTACACAAAAAAAGAAAAGCCATTCACATATACAACTTCTAATGGAGAAATTTCAAATAGGTTAGAGAAATTTTCAAGCAGGTTAATAACTGTCTCAAAGAGGTTAAAAAAATACATGCTTTTGGAGAGGTTAATTAACCTCCTCCAAAATACATTATTTGAATCTTATGATTAACCTTTTTGAGAGGTTAATGAGTACGTGTTTTTGGAGAGGTTAATTAACCTCCTCCAAAATACATAATTTGAAACTATCATTAACCTGTTTGAGACTTGTTAATGGTTAATGATAAACTTGAAAATGCGTAATTTGGGTCTCTCCATTAACCTACAATAACTTGTGGCTCAAAAGCCAAATTTTGAAAATTTCAAGTGCTAGGTGGAGCTAGGAACGAGCTAGAGATAGGAAGATTCAAAAATTCACAAAAATTTAGAGATAAAATAATCATTTCAATGATCAAAATGGGATGTATTTCACACATAACCATAAAATCAACAAGGTCAAAATTGAGGCATTTTGATGACCATGCAACAACTTGCTCTATCTGGGGACAAGGACTAACAAGGACAAAGCTCAAATCCAGAATAATGAGAATACTACTTTATCCATGGGGCTATAGAGTCATAAACAAATAAAAATGCTTTGAGTGAGTTTGTCGTTGGACTCACCCTCTTTAATCACCCATCAATTTAACCATTGGTTGCAATCTCAGTGCCATCTATGGGGATGGGTCCACCTAAGAGGGTGTTAAGTGCTCCACGCAAATCAAACTCTACTCACTTGGGTTTTTAGTGGTTTTTATAAGTTAAAAAATTCTTTGAATGCGCATTAATCTCGCTCACACTTTATTTGGGCATAAAAATTGGACAAATCTTGACGTGGAGGGCCTCTGGGAGCGCGCTTGAAATTGAATCTCACACACCTTTGTTTTGGGCTTAAAATAAACTCACACTCAATCTTGAATGCCTTAAAGAAAAATCAATCGATACTTGATGTGGAGGGCCTTCGGGCGGACGGGTTTACCTTCTTGTTGACCCTAACTCTTCTTCTTGTTCGCATTCTTCGATCAATTTTATTTTTGTCGATGCTTCAAAGTTGGAATAAACATTGTATCTTAAACATGAGTGCTTGCAAAGTCTAGATCAGAAAACTTAAGCGTCAGTTGGTAAAAGAACAAGCGTGTTTTTTAGCCCAAGATCATCCAAGTCTTCTCTCCCCTTGTTGTCTTTTGAGGCCATCTTGGGTGCATAAGATTAGGATCCAAAATCTTGTCTTAGCTTTTTAGGAGGCCTGCTTGGGGATTTCATCACCCCTTGGGATGACCTCAACTCCAGCGTTCCGACGGAGTATAAAGATCGAGAGGTGAATCCAAAGACACCTCTCTTGGGATCAAGATTTTGTCACTCGGGCTAAGCCTCAAGGAACTTTATACCCTTGAGAAGTGAAAGAGGAGAAGTGGGTTACCGCTCCTCTCGGCTGTGTGACATCTTTTTGGTTTCATCTACGGATTTGGGCCTCACGTACCTTGCGTATATCGAGGACTCCCTAGCTATAAAAAATTTCATCTTTGTAGAAAGCTTCCTAGGATGTTGGTGTGTTTGACATGCTTGCTCAAAACTTTTGTCTGCTTGTTTGTTCATAGCTTTTGAATGAATGTTTGCCAATTTTGGTCGAAATCCCAGAAAAGCAAAAATCTCCCAACTTGAGGCATACTTAGCATAGTCACTGCCTTATCAAAAAATCATCCAAGCTCCCCCGATGCAACCGAATCTATCTAGTTCTTTGCCTTAGAACAATCCCAAATCCAAAGTCCATCCAAATCATCCCCCCAGCCAGCTAGCAACCCAATCCAAAATCACACCCAAGCCTTTAGAGAGTTGTTGTCATTCTGCTAGAATTTGTTATCCAATCAATCCGACCAATCCACCAGCCTCACCATGGTTATCCTTTTGACAGAGCTTTGTCTAGGGTAATCTAGCTTTGTCACCTATTATCCCTCATCACCTTGAGCTAAAGGTTGGGATCCACAAGTGATCAATCTCGTGTCATGCCCATAGGATCATTAGTCTATTCTTAGGTTGACACAATCTCCACCAATCCAGCGCATAGGAAAGAAAAACTCTCACTTTTTGACAACATGCCCTTGAAGTCTTCCATCCATAGGAAAGCCAAAAATCTCCAGCCAATCCTCCTTAGGTCCGTCATGCAGCTTTGACTCTCCCTAGGAAATCTTTCATCAGCCAATCCAAAATTTGTGCTTAATCCAAATCCAACCATGAGCTTCCGTGTTAATCCATATGCAAGACCCCATCCCCATCAAACTCATCATCAAAGCATGAAGTACCAATCCTATCATGATGTGTTTGGTCGCATTGTCCTTGCTCCCGCCACCTCCTATTCCAATGATGATGAAAATCTTGTTGACTATGATGGGTATATTGAAAGCCTTAGAAACATTCCCCCAAGCATCCCCCAAAATCCAAGAGTTATTCCAAACTATCTAGTCATGCCATCTGATATTCCAGCTTCCCCTCCATCACCCCATCAACCAAGCTTCCAATCTTCCACTCCCATTACACTAGCTATTCCTGTCAATCCACCTCCACCTTCGACACACAAGTCTCCAAGGAATCTCCAAGAGGAAATACAAGAAAATTTGCCTCCAACAGTCGATAAGCCATGTCATCTAATCCAACCATGTGAAGTAGTCAGTGATGAAGCTTCCCCATCTATAATATCACCTCCATCTCCCATAGCTATCATCCACATACCATCCATCAAATTGCTTAAAATCCTTCCACTTCCCGCAAGCATCAAAATCCCACCACCTATCAAATCCCTCCAAATCCTATCCACATCGCCTCCAAGCATTTCCCAAATCTCTCATAATGACCCTTATGCATCCATCTTCTACTCACCCATCTCCACTACTGAATCTCACATCTATCCATCCGCTGCCTTTGAAGAATCCATCCCTTCACCTCCTATCGCACCATCCACTCCAAACCAATCCTATCAAGATCCTGCCCAAAAGCATGTTGACATCCCCCAAAGCATAAATGAAGATATCATCATACCATGTCTTCCATCCATAGTGCAGTCACCATATCCTCCATCTCCAAAACCTCGAGCCATATCTCCTCCACTACAAGATATCTTGTCATCCCACCAGCTACATCAAGATCCTATCCTTCCATCTCCCCCGCTCCATGCTTCCATCTTACCACCTATCCAAGCTATTCCACCATCTATAATCTACCCTCTTGGTTCACTTACATTCATCCACGGTGGCCCTCTCTCAGTAAAAGAATTAAGAACAGTATCTCCCCGTTGCAATACACCTAATAAATCACTTCTACCATTTTCTAGAAGCAAAAAGTTTCCTCAGCTTGTTCAAATGCTCAATCGATGGCATTATCAAGGTCAAGGTTTAGGACCACAAGAGCAAGGAATCAAAGAGCCTATTATTGCACAAAAAAATCTAGGATTTCATGGTCTTGGATATGTATCCAAAGACTCACCATCTAAAGGTGTTGGTAGACCACACCCCCAAACCAAGCCTATCTCCAAGCCCACCATGCCAGCCTCCCATCACTCCTTCAAGAAATCTTATGTCATCCCCCCTCCACCATCTTTGCAACCCAAAACAACCTACCATATCCCCCCTTCATCCGCTAAATCCATTTTTGGTCCCTATGTCCCAAAATCTACCATCCTCCATCCTCCTATTAGCCATCATAAAAATCCTATTCCATCCATTCCTATGCAAGATCAACAAAGGCACATATCAGGGCACATCATCCATCATCATCCCCCTACATGCTCTTTCATATCCTCTCCATCTCACAAAGCTTCTCCTAACCATCTTCCCAAAGCTTACCACAATAATGTAAATGCCAACTTCAAAATGCATAAAGCTAAAAATCCACATCCTAGGAAATTATATGTCTATTCTAAAAGACATACTCCAAAAAGGAAAAATCCAATCAAAGAATGCAAAACAATGCAAAAGCCTATGAAAAGAAAATCCAAAACCATGTGGATCCCCAAGAAAAAATTTGAAACCCAATGCATAATGGCATCCACCATTGCTAATCCCCCATCTAGTGACTCATGTCCCCCATCTCCTAACTCCATCTTGGGTGCCTATATCCCCAAGCACACTTCCACAAATCCTCCATCACGCCCGCATCTACCATCTATCACCCATATGCTCTTTTCACACCCGTTCCAACATGTGCCAATGTTTCTCTTGCAAGCATCCCCATCTCATGCTCCTTTCCAGCATTTTCATCCCTCCATCTCCTACCATCAATCCCATCTAATCCAATCTATTGCATAAATCACACATCCGGTGTACCAACAACTAGCAACAAAATTGAACATTCCAACAGCTAGTGAAAATCCCAAAAAAGCCAAAATAGCTGAAGAAAGCCAAAATCATTCCAGCTAAGTCCAAAGTCAAAAAGTCAAAAAAGAAAAGAAAAATAAAGCGTCCACTGGTGAAAACTTGGCAATTCAAGCGCCTTGGACAAGTACCATGATGAAAACTTGGCAAACAAGCATCATGCGTAATCTAGCCATCCCCAGCTTAGCCTATCATCCTCATGCTTTTGGTCATCTCTTGACATCCAACTCCATCTTCCAATCTATCCACCTATCCTCCATCCTCCAGCTTCCATCTCACACCATCCACTAATCTTATGCAGCTTTAGCCAATCATCTCAGCTATCATCCATCTCCCTAGCCCCTTCAGCTTTTTCCATCCTAGCTTCAATCCTATCACATACATCATAAGACCTCCTTTCGCATGTTATCTTCTGATTGGGGGCACTATATTCCTTGGAGATCTTGTCTTGTCCATCCTCCCTTGTCATTGGTATCTAGCTCTAGGCTATCCTCATGCAAACCCAATGTCATCTCTTTATATCCATCATAATCCTAGCTATCTACCATCCTATCCATCCATCTCATCCTGCTCCTCTAGGTATCCTTGGTCACAAAATCTCTCCTCATCATTGGATGCATCCTACCAAATCCATATCTTTCACTATCACCCCACCCTTAGCTTTTGCATCTTGCACAACATCGCACCATCCCGCTATCCTCTCATCTTGAGTTTTTTATCCATCTGTATCATACCTATCATTGGTCTATTAGCTTGTACCATATCTTGATTAGCCCGCTTGTAAATATCTTGGTCTGTCAGCTTGTACATCCTCTTTAGCTTAGTACCATTGTATCTATCCAGCGTTCTTGTTAGTTCGTCCTTGATCAGCATCTTGCACCCATCACACATCTTGGTTAGCTATTCCAACGCATCCTTTAGCTAGATTTCCTATCACCAAAGTGTTATCTTTCTTAGTTCAGCTTGCCAGACGCATCACTCATCCAAATCCACTAGCTTCGGTGCTCTCCAATAGGTCCTTGCAGGATATAGCTTTCCTCATGTTTGATCTTGGTCCGTTAGTACCTTGTCCTACCCATCTCGTTGGCAAACAGTTCTCTTTTGGATTTTTGCTTTCTTTTGATTTGGGATCTTCCCTTTTGGGTCTTGAAATATATTTTCCAAGCAATCTCCTTGTTCCCTCCTCAAGGTTGCCACGATCTTCCATATCATGGTATGCTGCGAATGGGGCAATTAGAGCGTAAGGTCTTGATCAGGTCTTTTGCTTGTTTTCTTTTTCTTCTTGTGGGTTACCTAGTGTCGTTTCCACGCTGCTTCCTCTGGGATTCATGTGTGATATTGGGGCAATCCTTATGTGTTTTTGAGTCAGTTCGTCAGTCCTCTGGACGGTTGGTAAAAAGGCCTTGATGTTCTTGGTAACCCTGACAATTAACCAACAGTCCTATAGCAAATCTAGTGCTCAACTATATGGTGGTACTTCTCTTTGAAGTATCCCCCCGCTCAAAAAGCTTCAATGGTTTTCCTTCATCTCCATTATCCCCCATCCATATCCAACATCCATCTCTCCTACCCCAGCTTATGCATCAGTATCTCTTTGAATTACTCATCACTCTTAGCTTTAGGGATCCACAATCCTAGTCTTAGGGATCCACCAATCCAAATCAATCCACCAAGCCTCATCTTTCGAGATCCACAATCCTAGTCCTAGGGATCTCCGAAACCCATCTTCCACCAATCTGACTCTTTGAAATCCTATTGCATGAGCTTTATAATCCCCTCATCCATCTCCCTATCCTGGATTCCTTTTTATAGCGCTCTGCTCCTTCATCCTCCACCTTCCCTAAAGTCTTAAGCTTGCTTCCTCTTGTGCATCTGATTCTCCTTTATCATTCTCCCATAGTGAGAGTTTGAGCTAATTTAGCCCCTTCTCTTTGCCAATCTGAGTTTCCTTGCTCATCCGAGATTCTTGTACATTTCAAGAAGCCATCGAGCCTCACTTTCTCTCCCCGCTGCCTTCTTGAGGGGGCATCTCACAGTCCATTCTCTCCTCTTCTGCTCTAGCCTTGGGCATCTTATTTTCTTATCTTTGATGCCATGCCACTTGCGGCATCACATCAAAGAGGGGCAAAATGTAGACACCTAAAAACCTTTAGAAAATAAAGTATTTTTATTTTCTGAAAAAGTCCTGATGACATCATCATTTATTAATTAATTAATTAATTAATTAATAAATTAATTTTTATGCCATTAAATCCCTTTATCTTAATTAAAAATATTTAATTAAGGAATCCCTCCCAAAAATGTTTAAATCTTATTTAAACATTATTTCTTTATTTATTAATTATTTAATTAATAAATTGACCAAAAATCCTAAAATAAATAAAAAATTTATTTTTTGCCCAAAACTTGGCCAATTTCCTTATGACCAATAACCTCTTCCAAAATCTTCTAATCCTTCTTTAATTTTAATTAAAGGCTAATCCCATCATTTCCTACCCCTAATCCCAACTCAAAATATTTAATTAAGATTAAATATTAATCCTCATGTTTATTAAAAAAGTTTTAATAAATATCTCCTCAACCCAAACCCTTGAAATAAATAAAACTTTATTTATTTCCTAAAAATCTAATTTATCCTCATCCTAAGAAGTTCTAGACTCTTCTAGAAAGTCTTCATCCTCATCCTAGGAAATTCTAGACTATTCTAGAAAGTCTTTATCCTCATCCAAAGTCTAGACTCTTCTAGAAGATGTCTTTAAACCTAATCCTAATCCCCTCCTAACCTTGTCACATTCCCTAAACATGGGTTAAAACGTACTAACCCAAGCCAAAGTTAACAAATATCTCCTCCTTCACCCACCCTCATTAAATGCCATCCACTTGCCTATCCTTAAGCTAATCCTAAACCATCCTAATCCATCCTCTAATCATTTGCACAAGCCTAAGCAAGCTTAGAACCTTCCTAATCAAGCCCAAGTCGAAATTTCTCTCATCACCCTCAAAATATCTCAACCATAAAACTTTATGAAGTCCACTAGGTCATAAATGACTCTTACAAGCCCTTTTATTGCTCTTACAAGTCATTATGAGGGTCTTTATGAAGATTTTATCTCTTGAGCCTCCTTTGTTGACTCATCCTTGCCCTTTCCTCCATCCTCTCACCATGTGACATGTGTCACTCCTTGATTGGCTATAAGGAAGCACAATCCATGTGCTCTCCTCTCATGCAATCTAAGCCCTCCATGAGCTTTTTCCCATCCTTGCATCTTAGCCCTCAATCCCTCAAGCCTCTTGCCTATAAATTGGATCCTTCCCCTTTGCAAAATAACACAATCCATGAAGTAAACTTTTAATGCTATTTTGAGAGCCAAATCCATACTAAAGCCATCTATCCACACCAAAAATCCACAATCATCCATTGAAGCCTTTGGAAGCATATTGAGCATACATCCTATCCATTTAGATAAAGCCACTCAACAAGAGAGCTTCTCATTGAGAGAGTCCATTAATGGCTCATATTCTCAATTGAGAGCTCATCTTAGTCTATCTTGAAGTTTATGAATTTTTTTTAGTTTGTAGAAGCTTTATTTAAATTTGGTTTCTATTAGCATACTAACAATTCTCATATACACAATTTACAAAAGAGAGGAAACTAGCACCCAAAACTAGACAACTGAAAGAAAACTAGGCACAGCAAAAACTCCTAACTAGACTATATACAAGGTAGGTTTTCCTACCTCTAGTGACTCAAGGTATAATCATGTAAATCCATTCACTAGTTGAGGAAAATAAATACCATGGTATACCAATGTGACAATTATTAAGCTTCCATGGGTTCAAAGATAAGTGTGCTACTTGAATTATAACTTTGAAATTCATAGCACACCCCACATCTCTGGATGAAAGAACATATCCAAATAACCAGGCTTCATAAAAAATCTCAGACTTCAAAATTGACTTTGGCTCTTGTGGCATGGCATTGATAACTTCATTTTCAAAGTGTTCGAGTATAAGATTATTAGGTTTAAGAATGCATCTCTGATCTTCTCCTTTACTTGGCAAGCCTTCTAGTTGAATTTCTAGTGATCGATCATCATGGAGTCTTGAAATCATTTTTGACACTAGATGCTCCTACTTTTCCATTGGCATGATCATGGTTGAATCTTCTATAAAATTATTCCAACAAGCATGTACATCCATATTATATTGAATCTTCTCATGATCCATTTCTTCTTCCTTATCTTCTAAAAGAACATCTTGAATTTTTAGGCACTTCTAAGTTACATGGGTACCATCTTCAACATTGCAGGCCATAACTTCATTCTTCATCCCATTAATATCAAAATTTCCCATCTGAAGTGTCTTCTTATGGTTAAGATGAGAAGATACCAAACTTCATATTGGATTTCCTTCATACAATCTATGGAGTGAAGTAATCTATGGAGTTATAGCCATTGAACCTTGTCCTTGAAAACCTATTTGAGAAGTATCAATAGAAATGATTTCATCTAGAAACAAAGGATTAAAGTAAACACTTTCTCCATAGAGGAAATTACCATCCAAATCTTTTGAGCACAAACTTCGGATAAAAAAATCATTAGAGTTGCCTTCATTAAATTCTTCCATGAGATCACCTACTAACTCATTACTCATTTGATCATCATTATTCTCCTCATAAAATTTCTTAGACATAGAATCTCCTATTTGATGAGAAGGCTCAAAAAGAGGATTTCTTTGTCCTTTGAATGATCTATAGGATTTTAATTCCACTTCCATTTGATTAGAAGAACTTGTTGACATATTCATACAAATTTGATTTTCAAAATGTTCAATGACATTTATGTCCTTATGAATCACTGATTTTTCTCCAATACATCTTTCATGAAATGTAAAAGTTGGCATGTATGATAAAGAATGAAGATTATATAGTTCATCTTCTTCTCCTAAAAGATGATTTTTAACCTTTTCATCAATTGATCTTCTAATCACAAGTTCATCAATATCATCAAATGTAAAGGTCTCCATTTCCTCAGGGAAAGTAGATATTTGTAGAAGTTCATTGATGCTTTTATCTTCGTCAATGGTAGTCATTTCAAATTGTTTCATAACATTTGAAGTATTGATGTCATCAATATATTCATCATCTTGAATGATCATGGAAGGGTGATTAGGAAGATTTTCTCCACATAGGAAGTCATCATCTGAAGCATCCAGGCACCAAGTAGGAATAAAAGTAGTATGAAATTCACCTTGATTCACATTTTCCTCATCTTCAACCATATTTTGCATAGTTTCTTGAGATTTTGATATTTTTTTTTCTTTCTCATTAGGATTAAGCTGATTGAATAATTTCTCCTAAATTTTGAAATCTTCATAGTCATGCCTTAATACATTAGCAAACCCTTCTTCTTTTATAGGCACCATTTCTCGACCATCTCCTTGATTAGACATAGAATCTTTGTCTTCTTCCATGCATGAAGATTTAGATGAGACATTTGGATTTGGTGATGTTCTCTTATCAAGAAAATAATTCTTACATGTGTCTTCTTTCTCAAGTTCTCACAACATTTGAAGTAAAGAAGGATGTACTTTGTTAGGATCCAGGCATGCATTTCCATAGAAGCTTTTTAAAAATTTAACCAGATTGGGATCAATGGAAGTATGAACTTGATGAGAAATAAGTGCAAGCATGCAGACACCTTTTTGACCACCACTATCCATCTTTAATTGACAAGAATCACTTTTATTATCAAGTTCTTCCTTATGCTCACATATGGAACTTACTTCTGAAAATGATTTGGGTCTATGAGAGAAAAACTGATTATCTTTACCATTTTCTTCATCCATCTTTAGCAAAGTTTGGAGCAAAGATGGATGAATCCCTCTGGGTCTAGTTTCTGTCCACCATAAAAAAATTTCAAGAAGCTTGCCTGCTTAGGATCAATCTGATTTTTCTGAGATACAGGTGCATGAGAGACATTTTTAGTATTCTTCATTGCTGATTTAGGTGAAACACATTTTTCAGCAAAGCCTTCTTTATCTTTATATGCTGAATCTGTTTCCAAAAAGAATCCTTGATCACGAAAAAGAAAACCATAATCCTTTCCATCCTCTTCTTCAATATTTTCAAAAACTTGAAGTAAATGGGGATAAACCATTTTATGTTCTAGCCCCCTGCCACCATAGAAATTCTTTAAGAATTCAACTTACAGAGGCTCATCAAGAATCTGTTTCTTAGGATATTGAAATTATTCATCATCACTGTGACTATCACTATCACTTTCAACTTTTCCCTTGTACCAAACCATGATTTTGAATTACCACCTTCAAATAGAGTCATCGATAATCAATTTTTAAAATAGAGTCACCAAACTTCATTCCAGGGAAGGTACCTTTTATCAACTATGTTATTGATTATTGTGCACTTGGTTTTGGATATGACCAAGATTTTGCTTGTTTCTTCTTGGGATAACTACTATTCTTTCAACAATTACAACATTGTGACCAATAGGAGCTCTTGACAAAATTTTCTCAAAATCTTCTTCTTCTTCGAAAACTTGATTCACCAGATGGTATTATTGAGCACTTCATCTACAGCTCTAGGATAGAGTGTTCAAATCTGAAATAATATCCTCCTAGGTGTCTTGGAAGCCAAGGTTTGGTTGGAGAATTGGAAGCACATTCTCATGTGGCAACATCATGTCATTTCATCATAGGAAACTGATTAATATTTCTCATTTGATCCCCAATGGAGTCACCAACAATCTATTGGTAAATATATTTGTCACAGTAGAATTTGCCCAACAGAGTATGTGAGAAATCATTCAAAATAGTTGGATAGGCCCTTGATATGTAGCCTTCCTCTATGTTTAGAGGGCAGTTCCCTCATATGATATAATTTTTAAGGGGTTTTCAAATAAAGAATCTAAAACTTCAAAGATCAAGAGAAAGGAATTCACGATGAATGCACAACATGGCCTCACAACCTTCTTAGGTAAACAAGAATGATAACAAAGGTGATCAAGAACTATACTTGAAAGAAACCAGTATTACAAAACATATTCATTAATCATAAACACTCGCACAATACCATGAGAATTTTTACTATAGTAGATAAAAAATTTGATTTTAGAATAAGAAACTCAAAGCACATCTCATTTCATTTCCTTGCACCAAGAAGATAATAGAGATTTTTTGATTTCAGAGACAAAATGTCTACGTACTTTCCAAAATTTATGTCTAGATAAAAATTTCAGCATAGCGTTCCCTTATTTTTAAAACTAAAAAGTCCCCTTCTCCTTTCAAAGCCCATAAGGAGTCCTTATATAGACCTTTCCTTAACTACGTGATTTGGGTGAGGTTAATTAACCTCAACTAAATTAACCTATATGCCCTAAAACTTGAACCTTAGATATTTTGAGAAGATGATTGAATAATCAATTCTTATTGATCCCTCTAATAGATTAAGTGCACAAAAGAGGATGTTACTAAATAATTTGCAACAAGGTTCCCCTTCTTCTTTGAGCTTCCAAATGTAAAGAAATCTGGCCAAAACTATCCTTGGCATATACTTTTAACTGCCACTTAGCTACCCAATCCTTACAAAAGTTGGCTCGTCCACTGAGTACTACCTAGTCAAGAAGGCTTCTTCCCCATTTGTCCCTTTTGTTCTCTCTGTACACATCTCCATGTGTCTCACAAGAAATTGGAAGACTTTTTCATTTCTAGAATCGGTTGCATAATGGAACAATGGCTTTCCATATTTTTCTTGTTGGAGCTCATTACCAACTTTTTCCTTTAATAAATTTGAAAAATCAAATAGGCATTGTAGATAGCCTTATGCACGGCCCCTTTTGCAACCTCCAGATAGACATTTTTGGTGAGTTGTTCAACATAATCTCTCAATTTTAATAAATCTTGTACAATTTGAGCATACCCTCTTTCAATTGCCTCAACAAAAATGTCTCCAAACTTATTTCGAATCTTAGAAATCTTATTTTCCAAGGAATGTTGATCAAATATAGACAAGAGCTTTTTCAATGCGGGAATAAAATATTGAGTTTTATTTAATCACATTATGTATATTTATAATAACAACTATATATATGATTTGTCCATTATTTAACTCACTCCTAGATTATATATGAGCTAAAGTTCAAACATAGCAACCTTCGCAAGTTCATGTATACTCTTTACAAGATGCTCCAATCTACCTACAATCTCAATCACAAGTGAAGGAAAGGAGGCAAATGGTTCACCACCTTTTGCCACATTGCATGTACTTTCACACTGCATCTTCATATCACCATTTCTCTTCTCTGATTCATTAAGGTGAGGTATTGTAATGCTAATATGCACTAATTTTTCGTAATGCCCGCTTGGGTTTCTAGTTAAATTAGTGATTTTCATAGTACTTGTGAGCTTTTCATCTAGATTGATAAGATGCCATATTTTATGCTCACTATAGACTAAGGAATTGAGCTCCTCAATTGCAACTTTCAAATTCTCCATCATGGATTTTGTAGGAGGACATTTCTTCATGCATTTTATGCTCTGACCCAATTCATGCATAACTTTCGTTGCCTTCATGCCCACTTTATAAAACCATGGCTTTGTAAATTCAAATTGGCTAAAGTTGGATTTCTCATGTGGGGAGTGAATTCAATCATGCAAGGTGAGCACACAATAAGCCATGTGATGAAGCATGCCTCCTACTTTCACATATTGCTTCCATGGATTCCTAAATCTAAACTTGCCATGGGTTGGTTCCCAACATGAAAAATTTTCCAAGGATTCTTCACTAGTTTTAGACTCCAAGACATCATTACATCCCTTCAACTTTGTGTCTTCTATACTTTTGATTGATTCTCCCTCATTCATCTTACAATTCTCGTATCTTTTTATGTACTCCATCATGCATCCTTCAAGGGAATCTGCTAAAGAATGAAATCTCTTAACAATGGAGTGGTGAAGATCCTCTCCTACCCAAGCAAGAGAAACACAGAGGTTGATAAGGAGGGTTGTGCTGAACCCAATTGCCATTGTGTAAAGACATTGGCAACAAATAAAAAATATATTGTCAACTCTATATCTAGAAACTATTATCATGTTGAAATTGAGTATGAAAATCAACAACCCATAGTCATGTTTTCTCTCTATCTTGGGGAAGAAATGAAAGAATGTTGCACTTGCTCCAATGATGAAACAAGAAAGAGCAATAATGATAGGATCTCCAACTACACCAGCCAACTCTACAATATGACTAACCAATATAGCAAGAGAACCTGCAACCACTATGCCCATTCCTCTATTGAGCCCCTTATAGGGAGTAGCACTGATGACTTGTCTGTATGTACTTCCAAAGACTTGAGAAAATTTGTAAATTGTTGGGCCTCTGTTTGATTCATAGTTTTGAGCAACTAGTATAGGACTTCTGGATTTCCATTGATGGAAGCAAAAGCCATTGTAGTATCTTTCCCTTGCTCACATGGACTGAAATATGCACTCATTTGTACATGTCACAACACTCTAAAAAACCAACTGTGAATGCATACAACCATAGGTTGAAACTCCAACAAATGTAAAATACTAACTTTAATAAGTGCTTGAATAATATTATCTCACTATATTCAAGCCTAAGGAATTTACATATTGTTTATACAATTTAGATCACCTCCCAGTACACAAAAAAAGAAAAGCCATTCACATATCCAACTTCTCATGGAGAGTTTCAAATAGGTTAGAGAAATTTTCAAACAGGTTAATAACCATCGCAAAGAGGTTAAGAAATACACATTTTTGGAGAGGTTAATTAACCTCCTCCAAAATACATAATTTGAATCTTATGATTAACCTTTTTGAGAGGTTAATGAATATGTGTTTTTGGAGAGGTTAATTAACCTCCTCTAAAATACGTAATTTGAAAGTTATCATTAACCTGTTTGAGAGGTTAATGGTTAATGATAAACTTGAAAATGCGTAATTCGGGTCTCTCCATTAACCTATGATAACTTGGGGCTCAGAAGCCAAATTTTGAAAATTTCAAGTGCTAGGCAGAGCTAGGAACAAGCCAGAGATAGGAAGATTCAAAAATTCACAAAAACTCAAAGATAAAATAATCATTTTAATGATCAAAATGGGATGTATTTCACACATAACCATAAAATCAAGAAGATCAAAATTGAGGCATTTTGATGACTAGGGAACATATTTATAGAAAACCTAAATTTATGAGTCATGATAATGATTTTTCAAATCAAGAATAGTGATAAAGTTTGCAAATGTAATGTATTATTTTTAGTTTTAGATTTGTTATATGTTTGTAATAATAATTTATGATAAATGTTTAGATTCTTAACATAGAAGGTAGACTTTAAACATGAACAAGAAGATCATAAATCATATGAAAATGATATATTGCAAATGATAAATATCTGGCTTTAACACTGATACAATTTATTGTTGATCAATATTATATCAAAGTTTCAAACTGATTAGGTATTGAATTAAGCTTGATAAATAAATAACATAGAAGGAAAACTTTAAACATGAACAAGATCATAAATCATATGATGATGACATATTGAAAATGATAAAATTATTCTTGAACAGTGATAAAGTTTATTGTTAATCAATATTATATCAAAATTTTGAACTGATTAGATATCAAATTAAGCTTGATAGACAATGAGCCGATACAAAAATAAAAAAACCCAAAAAATAATCAAAAATATCAATCAAGGTCCTTAGCTATGATTCTCTCCACCGAGTACCCAATAGTTTGGATATGTGTACCTAGTACTTGGGTATGTGTGTAGGAGTACCAAGGGTGTGGGTACAAGTACCCATGCAACCTCATAATATATTATGATAATCAATAATTTCATACATGAATGAACATATAATATATTATGATAATTTATAATGTCATACATGAAAAAACATATAATATATTATGATAACCAATAATGTCATACATGAAAAAACATATAATATAAAATGATAACCAATAATGTCATACATTAACAAACACATAATATATTATGATAGCCAATTATATCATACATGAACAAACATATCATATATTAACCAATAATGTAGTAAGTCTAATAATGTCATGCATCAAATATATGTCATACATCAAAAAAAAAATATCATATATACATCAAATGTATATTGAATATGTCCGCTGACATAAAATCCAACATATGTGTCCATTGATGGCTATACATGTGTGAATATCAAATATATCTTCTCCTTCCCCTAAAGGAAAGGAAACATATCTCTAGAGGTCTTCAGTCATTGTGTGGAGGGAGATGATGGGGATGATGGGGTCTTCCTAACACACTTGCTCATCCTCTTGTTTAGGCTCTTCTCTAACTCAAGCTGATACAAAAAAAGTAGATATGAATCTATAATTATTATAAATTAAAATCAAATATGTGTACACACAAAATTAATTATTTTCTTACCACCATCAAATAGTTTCTCTGCAAGTCCACCTTAAAGGCTCATGGATGACCGAGTGTAACAAGACCCTACAAAAATTCAATCAATATAACCACTTATAAATAACATTAGAAATTTTGATACTAACTATTATAAACAAAAAATAAAACTAAGAAAATTCTTTCATACCTCAGTCAATTGCTTTGAACTAGCCATAGCTATAGCCACTCCACAATCAATGGATTGCCAAAGATGAGGAGGAGTCTCAGATGTCAAGAGTTGGATGTCATACAATACACGTTACATGTGTATATGAGAAATGTTAGTATGCTAATAGAAACCAAATTTAAATAAAGCTTCTACAAACTAAACAAAATTCATAAACTTCAAGATAGACTAAGATGAGCTCTTAATTGAGAATATGAGCCATTAATGAGCTCTCTCAATAAGAAGCTCTCTTGTTGAGTAGCTTTGTCTAAATAGATAGGATGTATGCTCAAGCTTTATGCTTCAAAAAGGGCTTCAATGGATGATTGTGGATTTTTGGTGTGGATAGATGGCTTTAGTATGGATTTGGCTCTCAAAATAGCATTATAACTTTACTTCATGGATTGTGTTATTTTGCAAAGGGGAAGGATCCAATTTATAGGCAAGAGGCTTGAGGGATTGAGGGCTAAGATGCAAGGATGGGAAAAAGCTTATGGAAGGCTCAGATTGCATGAGAGGAGAGCACATGGATTGTGCTTCCTTATAGCCAATCAAGGAGTGACACATGTCACATGGTGAGAGGATGGAGGAAAGGGCAAGGATGAGTCAACAAAGGAGGCTCAAGAGATAAAATCTTCATAAAGACCCTCATAATGACTTGTAAGAGCAATAAAAGGGCTTGTAAGAGTCATTTATGACCTAGTGGACTTCATAAAGTTTTATGGTTGAGATATTTTGAGGGTGATGAGAGAAAATTCGACTTGGACTTGATTAGAAATGTTTTAAGCTTGTTTAGGCTTGTGCAAATGATTAGAGGATGGATTAGGATGGTTTAGGATTAGCTTAAGGATAGGCAAGTGGATGGCATTTAATGAGGGTGGGTGAAGGAAGAGATATTTGTTAACTTTGGCTTGGGTTAGTAAGTTTTAACCCATGTTTAGGGAATGTGACAAGGTTAGGAGGGGATTAGGATTAGGTTTAAAGACATCTTCTAAAAGAGTCTAGATTTTGGATGAGGATAAAGACTTTCTAGAATAGTCTAGAATTTCCTAGGATGAGGATGAAGACTTTCTAGAAGAGTCTAGAACTTCTTAGGGTGAGGATAAATTAGATTTTTAGGAAATAAATAAAGTTTTATTTATTTCAAGGGTTTGGGTTGAGGAGATATTTATTAAAACTTTTTTAATAAACATGAGGATTAATATTTAATTTTAATTAAATATTTTGAGTTGGGGTTAGGGGTAGGAAATGATGAGATTAGCCTTTAATTGAAATTAAAGAAGGATTAGAAGATTTTGGAAGAGGTTATTGGTCATAAGGAAATTGGCCAATTTTTGGGCAAAAAATAATTTTTTAATTTATTTTAGGATTTTTGGTCAATTTATTAATTAAATAATTAATAAATAAGGAAATAATGTTTAAATAAGATTTAAACATTTTTGGGAGGGATTCCTTAATTAAATATTTTTAATTAAGATAAAGGGATTTAATGGCATAAAGATTAATTAATTAATTAAATAATTAATTAATTAATAAATGATGATGTCATCAGGACTTTTTCAGAAAATAAAAATACTTTATTTTCTAAAGGTTTTTAGGTGTCTACATTTTGCCCCTCTTTGATGTGATGCCGCAAGTGGCATGACATCAAAGATAAGAAAATAAGATGCCCAAGGCTAGAGCAGAAGAGGAGAGAATGGACTATGAGATGCCCCCTCAAGAAGGCAGTGGGGAGAGAAAGCGAGGCTTGGTGGCTTCTTGAAAAAGTACAAGAATCTAGGATGAGCAAGGAAACTCAGATTGGCAAAGAGAAGGGGCTGAATTAGCTCAAACTCTCACTATGGGAGAATGATAAAGGAGAATCAGATGCACAAGAGGAAGCAAGCTTAAGACCTTAGGGAAGATGGAGGATGAAGGAGCAGAGCGCTATAAAAAGGAATCCAAGATAGGGAGATGGATGAGGGGATTATAAAGCTGATGGAACAGGATTTCAAAGAGTTAGATTGGCGGAAGATGGGTTTCGGAGATCCCTAGGACTAGGATTGTGGATCTCGAAAGATGAGGCTTGGTGGGTTGATTTGGATTGGTGGATCCCTAAGACTAGGATTGTGGATCCCTAAAGCTAAGAGTGATGAGTGATTCAAAGAGATACTGATGCATCAGCTGGGGTAGGAGAGACAGATGCTGGATATGGGTGGGGGATAATGGAGATGAAGGAAAACCATTGAAGCTTTTTGAGCAGGGGATACTTCAAAGAGAAGTACCACCATGTAGTTGAGCACTAGATTTGCTATAGGACTATTGGTTAATTGCCAAGGTTACCAAGAACATCAAGGCCTTTTCACCAACCGTCCAAAGGACTAACAAACTAACTCAAAACAAACACACAAGGATTTCCCCAGCATCACACATGAATCCTAGAGGAAGCAGCGTGGAAACGACACTGGAGAACCCACAAGCAGAAAAGAAAAACAAACGAAAGACCTGATCAAGACCTTACACTCTAATTGCCCCATTCGCAGTATACCATGATATGGAAGATCGTGGCAACCTTGAGGAGGGAACAAGGAGATTGCTTGGAAAAGATACTTCAAGACCCAAAAGGGAAGATCCCAAATCAAAAGAAAGTGAAAATCCAAAAGAGAGTCGTTTGCCAATGAGATGGGTAGGACAAGGCACTAACGGACCAAGATCAGACATGAGGAAAGCTATATCCTGCAAGGACCTATTGGAGAGCACCGAAGCTAGTGGATTTGGATGAGTGATGCATCTGGCAAGCTGAACTAAGAAAGATAACACTTTGGTGACAGGAAATCTAGCTAAAGGATGCATTGGAATAGCTAACCAAGATGTGTGATGGGTGCAAGATGCTGATCAAGGACAAACTGACATGAACGCTGGATAGATACAATGGTACTAAGTTAAAGAGGATGTACAAGCTGATGGACCAAGATATGTTACAAATGTACAAGTTTGTTCATGTTTTGGTTTTTTTTGAGATGGAAATGTTTGTGAAGGATGGGATGTCTATAATAGGTGATAGGTGGATAGGTAGATGGTTTGCGAAAAGCTTAAGGAAAATGGATTTTTGTGTGTGCACGTGATAGTATACAAGCTAGGATACAGGATTATTTATAGGCTGGAATATGGTACAAACCTTGGACAAGATTTGGATAGACAAGGTATGGTACAAGATTTACAAGGTATAATACAAGCTTTGGTACAAGATTTACAAGCTGTACAGGAGGTATTTACAAGCTTCATCAGATTTTGGATATTTGGTTGGAACACCAAAGGAACAAGCAAGTGTGTCTTATGGGATGGTGGGTAAATGGATGAGGGATAGGATAGTGATAGATAATGGATTAGTCTTTAGTACACAAGGCGCCTGAATTACCAGGTTTTCACCAAGGTACCTATCCAAGGTGCTTGAATTGCCAAGTTTTCACCATTGGACGCTTATTTCTCTTTACTATTTTTTTCTTGTGTATTTTTCAAAAGCTAGGTATACCAAGGATCTTCAAGCATAGAACTTCTTGAGATGACTGATGTTAGTAGGATCATTCAAGAGTTCTCCTTCTGGTGTAGATAGCTGATAAGCTCCAGAGCCAAAGGAAGCAGTGACAACATAAGGACCAAGCCATGTAGGTTCAAACTTGCCTTTCTTTTCTCGATCTACTTGGACTTTCATGTTTTCTTTGAGGACCATGTCACCTGGCTGAAAGTGTCGTGGAAGCACCTTCTTGTTGAAATTTCTTTTGAGACGAGTTTGATAGACTATGAGATGATCATAGGCTTGTTGCCGCTTCTCGTCTAAGAGATCTAGCTGGGTGAGTCGAGCTACTCTATATTCTTCATCTGATATTTGCCCTTGCAAAGATATGCGCAAGGAGGGAAGTTCAACCTCTATAGGTAGTACCGCTTCGGCACCATAGACTAGGGAGTATGGAGTTGTGCCTGTGGATGTACGGAAGGAAGTTCGATAGGCCCATAAGGCTGGATTTATTTGTAGGTGCCAATCACAGCCGGAATCATTGACAACTTTCTTTAGAATTTTGAGGAGGGTTTTGTTAGTTGCCTCTGCCTGGCCGTTACCTTGTGGGAAATATGGGCTAGAAAAGCGGTGATGGATGCGGAGGGAAGTGCATAATTCTTCCATGTTGAGATTTTCAAAGGTACCTCTGTGGTCGGTGAAGATGGTGGATGGGATGCCGAAGCGGCAAACAATGTGGTACAAGATGAACTTGGAGACCTGAACTCCTATAGCTGAGACTAGGGGGACTGCTTCCACCCATTTAGTGAAATAGTCTGTAGCTGTTATTATCCATTTATGTCCATCAGATGAGAGGGGTGTGATAGTTCCAACTAGGTCAAGGCCCCAACAAGCGAAAGGCCAAGGTGGTGCAATAGGCTGTAGATCCTGTGCCGGAGCGTGCACAAGATTTGCATGCTGCTGACATGGGAGACACTTTCTGAGAAAGTCACAGGAGTCTTCTTCAATGGTAGGCCAATAGTAGCCTGCTCTAAGGATTTGTCGTGCTAGGACAATACCACTCGTGTGGGCACCGCAAAGTCCAGAGTGTACTTCCTTTAACACCATCACGGCCTCATTTTGGTCTAAACATCGAGAGAGAGTATCGTGATAACCCCGACGATATAGGGTATTGGCTATGATAACATAGCGGGATGATTTTCGGATGAGGTTCTGGCGTTGGGTACGTGTGAGGTGAGGGGATATGATACCATCGTTAAGGTAAGCATGAATCTCATGGTACCAAGGGGATTGGGGACCAACCAAGATACAAACACGGTTTGAATCCTCATTCGCATAGGCGGGTGTGAGGAGCTGCTCCACTAAAAACTCATATTGTGTAGCTGCTTGGGGAATTTCCAAGAGCGAGCCTATAGTAGCCATAGCATCTGCTGCTTTGTTCTGTATTCAAGGCACTTGTGTAAACTGAAGCTTTGTAAAATGTTGGGTTAGCTTATCAACTAGCTCTTTGTAGGGTAATAGCTTTTCATCTTTGGTTTGATATTCATTTAGGGCTTGCTTGATGATGAGCTGAGAATCGCCAAAGATTTGTAGCTCAACAATGTTCCATTCTACAGCTATCTTTAATCCTGCTATGAGGGCCTCATATTCAGCTATATTGTTGGTGCTAGGGAATTGTAGCTTGAAGGCTTTTGGAATGTAATCTCCTTGAGGTGTGACCAACAATATTCCTGCCCCTGATCCATGAGATGTGTATGAGCCATCAAAATAAAGTTTCCATGGGGGTTGTTCTTCAATTAGACAGATATGCTCATCTGGAAATTCTGTGATCAACGGATAAACATCTATTAGAGGTGCATCAGCTAGGTGATCTGCTATAGCTTGCCCTTTGATTGCCTTTCTATCCACATACTGGATGTCAAATTCACTAAGGAGCATAACCCATTTGGCCAAACGGCCTGTAAGTGCTGTTCTAGAGAGCATATACTTGAGAGGGTCAATCTTGGAGACTAGTTGGATGGTATGACTTAGCATGTAATGGCGAAGTTTTTGAGTTGAGAAAACAACTGCCAAACAAGCTTTTTCCATAGGAGTGTAATTGAGTTCATAACCAACTAGGGTTCTACTGATGTAGTAGATGGCTCTTTCTCTGTTGTAGTCATCAAGCTGTGCTAGAAGTGCCCCTAAAGCAGTAGGTGTTGCTGATATGTACAAAATCAGGGGACGACCAGGAACTGGTGGAACCAAGATAGGGGGATTGATGAGATATTGCTTGAGATGGTCGAAGCTGCGTTGACATAAAGGATCCCACTTGAAGTTTTCATCCTTCTTCAGTAAATGTGAAAATGGTGTACACTTATCTGCAAGCTGGGAGATGAAGCGCCGAACAGATTGGAGCTTTCCTTGAAGAGAGCAAAGTTGTCGCAGTGTTTGGGGAGGAGGCATGTCTAAGATAGCCTTGACCTTCTTGGGGTCAATCTCTATACCTCGTTTAGAAACTATGAAACCTAGAAGCTTGCCAGATGTGACCCCAAAGACACATTTCTTGGGATTCAGCATGAGATGATATTTGGCTAACCTATCAAAGACTTTCTCCAGGTCAGCAAGATGATCCATGAAGGTATGAGACTTGACCAAGATATCATCCACATAATCCTCCAAAATGCTATGGATGAGATCATGAAAAATGGCTGTCATAGCTCTTTGATAGGTAGCCCCAGCATTCTTTAGGCCAAAAGGCATCATGTTGTAGCAAAAGGTTCCCCAAGGGGTAGTGAATGCTGTCTTATGCTGATCCTCTTCTGCAATCTTGATTTGATTATACCCAGAAAATCCATCCATGAGGGACAAAATTTCATGTCCAGCTGTAAGATCTACAATCATATCTATGTTGGGCAAGGGAAAATCATCTTTTGGACAAGCTTTGTTAAGATCTCTAAAATCAGTGCAGATTCTGATGTCACCAGAAGGTTTAGTGACAGGGACCATGTTGGAGATCCACTCTGAGTAGTCGATAGTTTGGATAACCTTAGCAGCTAGCATTCTTTCTAATTCAGCTTTGACCAATAATGCCACCTTGGGGTGCATTTTTCTAAGCTTTTGTCTGACGGGCTTGATCTTTGGATCAACTGCAAGATGATGAACTACAAGCTTTGGATCAAGTGCTGGCATGTCCTGATATGACCATGCAAATCGGCCAATATTCTCTCTTAAGACCTCAAAGAGGAGGTCAGCTTGGTCTTGTGATAGGGACGCAGCAATGTGAACAAGTCTGGGGATCTCTGAAGAACCAATGTTGACTTCTCGAGTATCCTCAATTAGAATAGAAGATACCTCTGGTCGATTAAGATATGAATCTATAATTATTATAAATTAAAATCAAATATGTGTACACACAAAATTAATTATTTTCTTACCACCATCAAATAGTTTCTCTGCAAGTCCACCTTAAAGGCTCATGGATGACCGAGTGTAACAAGACCCTACAAAAATTCAATCAATATAACCACTTATAAATAACATTAGAAATTTTGATACTAACTATTATAAACAAAAAATAAAACTAAGAAAATTCTTTCATACCTCAGTCAATTGCTTTGAACTAGCCATAGCTATAGCCACTCCACAATCAATGGATTGCCAAAGATGAGGAGGAGTCTCAGATGTCAAGAGTTGGATGTCATACAATACACGTTACATGTGTATATGAGAAATGTTAGTATGCTAATAGAAACGAAATTTAAATAAAGCTTCTACAAACTAAACAAAATTCATAAACTTCAAGATAGACTAAGATGAGCTCTTAATTGAGAATATGAGCCATTAATGGGCTCTCTCAATAAGAAGCTCTCTTGTTGAGTAGCTTTGTCTAAATAGATAGGATGTATGCTCAAGCTTTATGCTTCAAAAAGGGCTTCAATGGATGATTGTGGATTTTTGGTGTGGATAGATGGCTTTAGTATGGATTTGGCTCTCAAAATAGCATTATAACTTTACTTCATGGATTGTGTTATTTTGCAAAGGGGAAGGATCCAATTTATAGGCAAGAGGCTTGAGGGATTGAGGGCTAAGATGCAAGGATGGGAAAAAGCTTATGGAAGGCTCAGATTGCATGAGAGGAGAGCACATGGATTGTGCTTCCTTATAGCCAATCAAGGAGTGACACATGTCACATGGTGAGAGGATGGAGGAAAGGGCAAGGATGAGTCAACAAAGGAGGCTCAAGAGATAAAATCTTCATAAAGACCCTCATAATGACTTGTAAGAGCAATAAAAGGGCTTGTAAGAGTCATTTATGACCTAGTGGACTTCATAAAGTTTTATGGTTGAGATATTTTGAGGGTGATGAGAGCAAATTCGACTTGGACTTGATTAGAAATGTTTTAAGCTTGTTTAGGCTTGTGCAAATGATTAGAGGATGGATTAGGATGGTTTAGGATTAGCTTAAGGATAGGCAAGTGGATGGCATTTAATGAGGGTGGGTGAAGGAAGAGATATTTGTTAACTTTGGCTTGGGTTAGTAAGTTTTAACCCATGTTTAGGGAATGTGACAAGGTTAGGAGGGGATTAGGATTAGGTTTAAAGACATCTTCTAGAAGAGTCTAGATTTTGGATGAGGATAAAGACTTTCTAGAATAGTCTAGAATTTCCTAGGATGAGGATGAAGACTTTCTAGAAGAGTCTAGAACTTCTTAGGGTGAGGATAAATTAGATTTTTAGGAAATAAATAAAGTTTTATTTATTTCAAGGGTTTGGGTTGAGGAGATATTTATTAAAACTTTTTTAATAAACATGAGGATTAATATTTAATTTTAATTAAATATTTTGAGTTGGGGTTAGGGGTAGGAAATGATGAGATTAGCCTTTAATTGAAATTAAAGAAGGATTAGAAGATTTTGGAAGAGGTTATTTGTCATAAGGAAATTGGCCAATTTTTGGGCAAAAAATAATTTTTTAATTTATTTTAGGATTTTTGGTCAATTTATTAATTAAATAATTAATAAATAAGGAAATAATGTTTAAATAAGATTTAAACATTTTTGGGAGGGATTCCTTAATTAAATATTTTTAATTAAGATAAAGGGATTTAATGGCATAAAGATTAATTAAATAATTAAATAATTAATTAATTAATAAATGATGATGTCATCAGGACTTTTTCAGAAAATAAAAATACTTTATTTTCTAAAGGTTTTTAGGTGTCTACAACATGTAACATGAAACATGAAACAAATATAATCAAATGAATTAAACTAATATGAAACAAATGTACCTCTACAAAGCTTGTATCGTGCCTAGGCTCAAAGCCCCTAGTGAATGTCGATGGTCTAGTAGAGAACTGATGCACATGCATAATTTTTTTTTTTCAATCTTTCATATGATTAATTAATAAATATATGTATTAATTTAAATGATTAAGTCGATACATACCTCCAGACTCATCAATACGACAAAAATTAGGGTTGAGGGATCACTACTAGGGCTACCAACACTCTAACCCTAAATTTTGAACAATGTCAATACATGCTAGTTAATTATTCATTCACTATAAATATGAAATGTGATCAAATTATTTTACTATAATTGTAATTTACCTATGTATCAATGAAAAATGTCTCATTTAGGAATTGATCAGTGACTAGCCCATCATCCACACTATCTTTAGCATGACTTCCAAATGTGCATAAGGATCCACATGATGTGCACATCTGACTACGATGCATAGAAGACTCCTCCTCAACTAATAGAAAGATACAATGAATAAAGGTTTGCATCAAAGCATTAATAGTCCCTAAAGTGTTTTCCTCTACATGTTCCTTCACAACTGAAGGGATAATCACATGCTCACCCTATGGCTTGACAATAGGTTCCCTAACTACATTAGGGTCATGACGTGCCCTCGACCTCTCAAATGATGACCCCTCACCTCTACCTTGAGATTTTAATATATCAAAATAATTGGGGATCTCCCCAAGGAAAAACTCACAATACAATTTATTTGAGAAATACATTGGGACCTCATGATTATTGCAGGGAGGGGCATCAAAAACTATCCACCATCTATCTTAAAAATTATTTCTAATACCATCGTGTATGCATCAATGGATGGGGAACCGTTTAGTTGTCTCTCTAACAATATTTTCTTCACCAAGCTTTCTATACAATACACAAATGTTACCGTTTCATATATATATATATATATATATATATATATATATATATATATATATATATATATATACATCTTAATATGATAATTTTTTTGCATAATATCTTTTTTGTTCATCCTTCTTAACTTGCCAAATATCCAACTGATCACTAACAAAGGCTACATGGGTCATAATGGACTCAAGGGAGGATGTCAATTGACCTCTCATTGGATTTTTTTGTCTATAAGCATTCAACCTACCAATGAGTGCTTCAAATTTATTTTTGTCTCTTTATATTTTATTTATTATGTTTTCTTGTGTGCTAGGAGGAGGTCTTCCAATTAGTGCAAGTTGTGAAATTTCTTGTTCTTGTTGTGGAGGGTTCTAATTATCATCTTGTTGAGGGTTTTAATTTGGATCTTGTTGAGGGTTTTGGTTTTGATCTTATTGGGGATTTGCTAGTTCATTATTCACATTTCTGGATAAGAAACCAATTGAAATCTAAATGAGTAAAAAAATTTAAAGCAAAATTGGAAAAAACCTACAAAATAATACAAAAACATATGAAACAGTGCAAAAACAATGCTAGACAACATATAGCATGATTGCAATCTCAAACTTTGATGATGAGGAGGCATATTGAGCAGGCGGGTGGCAAAAATTATCAGTTTCCTCAATTTGTGTACTTGACATAAGGAGAAGAACTTGCAACATGAAGAAAAAATGAATGGACTGCAGGTTCGCAGCCCATTTATACATATGTTTTCTTTCGAAAAGCATGTACACAATATAGCACATATGTACTATAGTGTGTACATGTTGTAGCATTTTCATGCTCTCTAAAGCTAGAAAAAAAAGGGTGTCATCTTTTTCACACCATAACTTGGTGCACTTACCCCTCATCTTCTCTAAAATCTATTCTCCCACAATATGACTAAGATTATCACTCACCCTAGGGTTCAATCTTCTTGGAGGAATCTTTCAATATTTTCACAAATCCTAAGGAAAAGATCCACAAATCCAAAAGATCAATATGCTCCACCAAGTCAACTTACTCCAACCCATGATCATGGTGCAAATTGCCTTAGCTTCAGTAATCTATCTAGATAGTTAGGAAAAGCCTTCACTCTAATACCACTTGATTTGGTGCAAGCTAGGAGAATTCCCAAAGGAGATGTCCTAGCCCCCAATAGTAACACATAGTAGAAACACAACACAAGATAACAACAATGCAAGATCTAATACCAAATCACAACACTTTATAAAATAACTATTTACCTGAAATATGCTTGGTTGTAAGGTCTTCTTGGTTAGGGCCAAATACAAAAACAAATATAATAATAGTTTTGCTAGATCCCACAAGATCCAACTCACAACACTAATCTTAGCTAGACTAGATCTGCACTCTACTAGAAACTTCCAAGGAAGATCTCAACATGTGCTTGCAAGACCACCAAGTAATCTCCTTGCTTTCCAAGCGACAACTACTAGCTCTTCAAAGTTCACTTCTCCATTTCATCTCCTTCTCCAAGTTGGATGATAATATCTAAAGACTCTACAAGACTCCTTATTTATACCCAACTAAGCCACAAGTTAGCCTAGTAATTAAAAATTAAATAAAACCTCTTGCATTAAATGTATATTTAAGCCACAAGTTGGCTCACAAAAAAAATTAAATACAAAATTTTCACCCTAGTGTTAACCTGAAGTTAACATGTGATAACTACACAAAAATATTTAGGACAAGCCCCAAGTTTACAACACATATTAAATGCACATACAAGAGATAATCAAGATCACTCATAGGTCCACACAAACTCTCAGATTGAGTCACATCATGATCACACACCAATGCACCAAGAACTCTAGTCGGCACTAACACATTGTCGAGTTTCGGCAAATTCCCAAGCATTGCCAAGTAACCAACACATGTTGAGTAGTCAACACATGCCAAGTAACCAATACATATCGAGCAACTAATACATGTTGCGCACAATAGTGAGTGTTGAGCAATAGTATCTGCCAAGCTCTTTAGTTACTAAGCCCCTTCAATGACTAAATACTTCAATTAACACTACTTTTAACAATGACTAAGAAAAAATCCTTTGGTGACTAAGTCCACAACTCCAAAGCCAAATACCCTCAACAAGTAGGATCACAAGAAAGCCTAGGATGCTCCTACATCGGGTGATCTCATCAACTTTGACCTTGTCAATTTTAGTTTGAACATTGAGGAAAGGAAAAATTAAGGTAAATTACCTTAATTTATGTTTAATAAAACTATGTGGTGCACTAGTTAATATGATTAAAATGGTTAGTTTAATGCATAAATGTATATTGTATAATTGAATGTCACATTTAATTTTCAATAATGATTATACAATAATGATTCATCATTGTGAAATACCATGTCACGATTTTATTTTGAAAACTCTATAAAGATACTTTGTAACTCCTTTCCTACTCTTGGCTTCCTCCCAAGCTCTATGCCCTCTTAGACTTTAGGGAGATGGTCTCAGCCACCTAACACCCCACCCTCATTGAAGTTGGGGCATGTGTGTTCGGATCTAGAACTGGCTTTATTCGCTAAGGCCCAAAATGTTTGTGACTTGCATTGGGAAGAAATTCCTCTAACAAAATCTTGCACTGTCCTTGATGATTGTTCTCGTTTTGGCCCCAAACCCCTGAATGGTCTCTTGTTGATGTGTATATTGATGGTATCCCCTAAGTTAAATTGGTTGGGCATTATTATTAGATATAAGTTTTATGTGGACTTTGATATAAAACTCATGATCTCTCTAGGTTTGCTCTACCAAATTTAGCAGGTGATTCAATAGCCTCGGGTTTTATCCATTGTCTTGTTGGAAAGTTCATGTCCTTTTGAACCATGGTTGATATGGTAAGGAAATAGTGTTGTATGAAGTGGAAGCTATTGGGTTTAGTGTCCATTTCTATGATGATTGGCCCCTTCTTCCTATTTAGATTCATTGTAGAAAATGATAGTGAATTGGTCATGGTGGTCTCCTAGAGTTTTGGCAAACACCACTTACTAATGGTGAAATGAAAACTTGGATTCAACTAGGAGAGGGACCTCTACAGGTATGCTCCAGTCTAGATAAGGTTTCATGGTCTCCCTTTATAGTTTTGGGATGAGTGGGTGTTTAGATGGATTGGTCACACCTTTGGTCAGTTCATCAAAATGGATAATTTGACCAGCTCTAGAACTAAACTAGGCTTAGCTAGACTCTATATCAATGTAGAAATGAACAAACCCTTGCCAAAAATGGTTGACCTAAAAATAAATGATGCAAATGGTCACAATTGATAGTCTCTGAGGATACAACCCCCTTTTTCCAAAAGTGTAACATGTTTGCTCATTTGGTTTTGGATTGTCTGAAGAGGGAGAAACTTAAAGACAAAGTGTCCTCATTGGGTATGGTGGTGGTCCAAATCTTGAAAACTACTAAGATGGCTAAAACAACCAAAAGCCTAATGAATGAGGAACTAATAGGCATGAATGAAACATGTGTAGTGGCCTCTCAAGACTTGTTTGAAACCCCTAGAAAATATGGTGAGAAGATTAGAACCCCTATGAAGGAGGACATCATTGGACAAGGTAAAGAAGTCCAAACTATTAGGAATGATGAAGTTGACCATGAAGAGGGGGAAATTTTTGACGCACTTGCTCTCCAATTGTTTCAACCTAGGGAAGGATAGATGAATAAAGTGATGGGTGTTGATAGGAGTGCTAGTCCATATTGGTCATCCCTTCTCTTAGGGAATGGATCACCGCTCATTGATGACACCTTGGTTGTCTCAGTTCCAAGTACTGTTGACCTTCTCAACAATTATGTTTAATAGATGGTCTTAAAGCATAAGACTAGAGGAGGATATCAAATAGATGTAACGGTATCCACAACATGTGGGAGACATTTGACCAGGAACATACATCAAAATTAAATAGAGAATGATATAGCATAGAGGAAACAAAAAACCTTGAAAGAAACTTAATATCATAAAAGATGAAGTTCATATCTTGAATGTGAGAGGGCTAAATAGCCCCAAGAAACAATATGAAATAAAACAAAAGATCATAGAGCTTAAGTCTGACTTGATTCTTTTGTAGGAAGTTAAAATGACTAAGAAAGTTTTCTCTAGGGTTGTTATTTACATTTGGCCAAGGGCTAAATTTTCTTACAGTGAGGTTAATGGCACTTATACTAGAATTTACATGATATGGAGCCTATAAAAGGTGGTGGAATCGTCACCTATATTAATCCCCATTTTTTGGTCATGTGTTTCGCCTCTAGGATGTTGATAGTTGGAATCTTTCAACTTCTTGATATAGAGGGCTTAAGGTTCCAACTAAACAACCTTTAGTTAAGGTTCAACTTTGAATCTTCCAAACATTCTTGTTCTTTCCATTATCACCAATATAAGCCTCCAAGGCTTCTCTACCAAATTATCTCCTAGGAATAGGGATGTATGTGCAAGATCATGGTGTGCCAAAAGGTGGCGGCCTAAAAATTATATAGTTATGAAATTCCTCAAAACATTTCAAAATATATTCCAACTTTTTTTTCCCACCCATCTAGTACCAAACCAAAAAACTAATACCTACACAAGGCCTATCATATCTTTTGATAGCAACCCTACATGGGAAACTTTAAAAATGTCTCAAAAATGTGTTTTTAGCTTGTTCTTTTTTGTTTTTTAACTTCAAACATGTAGCTGAAAAAACATTTCACCCAAATTTGTTGCAACAAAAAGGGTTTCTTAAAAATGTTCTTAGATTTCCATAAATTCAATTCTTCTCAAATTATGAGTTCAATAAAAAATTATTTCTTATTTTCTAATGGAGTTATTTAAAGTGTTGATTGACATATTGGTTATAAACAACTATAACTTGCAAATGTTATAACATTTTTAAAATCCAAAAGATGCACCACATTCTATGCTTCTTTTACTATAAGGGAAAAACAAATTAAATATTGCAAAGTTTTGAATTATTTAAGGTGGTTAGACATGAGAGTTCTCTTATTCCAAAAATACTATAGTAGAAAATCAATAATTAATTAATTATTTAGAATAAAAATACCAGAGAATATGTGCCACATCCTTGAATGAGTCTAATTCTTATATCCAAAAATTTATTAAAAAATATTTTCAGTTTATTTTGATTAAAGTGGTTAGACATATGTCTACTTATTTTTGTCCTTTTTGTACTATTGCATTAAAATTCTAATTTTTGAGCAATCAATTTTTATTTTTTAGATAAGGCCTAGTGGTTAAGAAATTAAATCAAATGTCCTAGAGATTCTTTTCTATCAACCTTTTTATAGTTAAAGTACATAACAAGTTTAAAATTACATGGAAAGTTGACATATAACCCTAATTTGTTTATTTGTTATTGCCACTTAAGGACATGGTTTGGTTGATCATGATCCTACACATACCCAATATTTGATTTGATGTGGACTTCACTCACTTCTCAGGCACTAGTTCAACTAGTCCCCTCCTATACCCCAAGCCCCTTCTTATGATCTTAACCTTCCACTACCATGGGGTCTACTAACCATGTATATACTCTCCATATCCTTCCTTGCCTCACTTGCTACTTCTAGTCACAATAAACTACTAGGAAGTTCCAAACACTTCACATAGGGTAAATAGGCCTATTGTCTATTAGGTCTAATGACCCCGTGTTTCCTCCATTCATCTATGTTCTCCAATCAACCCCCAAAACCAACTTAGGAATATGGTAGCTATCTTCTAGCATACCAAAAATCCAAACTTGAAAGGCTCCATGACACCAACAAGCCTAATTAGTGCCAAGCCCTAGTTTTCAGCCTTAACATTAGGCCTCTATTGAATCAGCAAACAAAAATCTCCTCAACTCCTCAAAATTTACAAGAAGCCTCCATTCCTTTTTCAAATTTAACCTAACATCCTAGGTCTTCTATGAAGGCATTGGTTTTCCTCAACACAACCATGGTTGTGCCCTACATTGACATTTGTTAAAATGTCCTGGCTCACTAATTTGTAACAGTCAGCCTAGGACTTTAATTCTTGACTTGGAATCCCATAAAAAAAGTGAAAAAAAGGAAACATTACATACATCTTCTAACCTATCACCCCGCTTGGTATCATACATTTTTCACCATGGGCTAATTAGTTTAGATACATGTTATGCAAACAACATTGTGAACTAATACACATACTAGATAGTAGAAAAAAGGTTGTAACTTGCTAACCCTAGAATTGAAGTACCAAAATAAATATGGAAAAGAATTAGTAAAACCTAATATATGAAAAACATGAATTGGATCTACTGTTCCAATATGTACAAGGCCATACTACTACATGAAAACACAAACAAACCCTATAGAGGTGTTCATACAATATTGTCTCAAGTTAATTCTTCCAAACCATCAAAATATAACCTAACCTAATCATATACCCAAGACTACATAGTTATAACCTACAAAATTGATAAATGCAATTTCTCGAAAACATTGCAAAAGTTGCTGAAGCAATATTTTTGCAATTTTGCAGTTTAGGAGAAACTTTTTGCTCAGAAGACTTTGTGGCCAAATGGGTCCACCTAGGACCTATTTGGCTATTCAAAGGCCCTCCTTACTCATCCCTTCCTATATTTTACATATTGAGAAAATTTGGCTCAATGAACAATTTTTTGAATAATGAAGACCTAGTGAGCATTTTAACTCTTACAAATGTAGTTATCTTCCAAGGACATGTAGAATTTATTGAATAAACACTCACACCTAAACAACCCCTAATCACATAAAAAAACCATGTTTAGGGATGTTTCTTACACCACTTCTATGCCCCCAACATTAGAAATGTAGATTAGTTTTCTAGGATGATGCTACTATAGTTGTTGACACTATGAGATGAGAAAGAATTTTGTGTATGGGGGATTTTAACACCCCTCTCTACCTATCAGAGAAACTAGGGGTTTGAAAGACTTTTATGATAGTATGCAATATTTAGAGGGATTTATTAGAAGGAATGACTTGATTTATATTGATCTTCAGGGTCTTATGTTCACTTCATCTAATAATAAATTGGGGAAAATTTTGATTTAGGTTAGACTTGATAGGGATCTTATTTCTTCTAGTTGTGACATTCTTCAAAATTCTACCTTAAAGGCAGAGTCAAGCACCATTTTAGATCATTATATGCTAGTGTTTTCTTTGTTGGAGAATCAACCTAATAGATGGAGGCCTTTCAGGTATGAAATCATGTGGTATTCACACATTGAATTTATAAATTGTATTGCATGGTAGCAGAAGGATCAGGTTGAGGGAATGATCATGTTTTGTATCACTAGAAAACTTGAAAAAATCCAAAAATAAGTGTAGAGATGGAGCAAATCCTCATTTGGGAACATTTCCAAAGACAAGAAATCAACTGAGAAGAAGTTGGAATCCCTCCAAAACCAACTTATTTAGGGAAATAATAATGTTGAACAACAGCAGGAGAAGAGGGAGTGTTGGAACTTACGGAAGACACTCCTTATGATGTAGGAGCATCTAGAGGCATAAGGGCAATCCTGTGTCACCCAAAAAAATGTACTTAGATTTAGTTTCTGTTTCATGTGTTTTCATATTTGGACACCCATTTGGGACAAATAAAGTTTCCAACTCTCACAGTTCCACTATCAATATGCTAGAAAATCCTAAAAAAATAGGAGCATGTAATTGGGCCATCATTTTGGTAAACTAAAAGGTGTGAATTGGCCAGATGAATGTAATTGTGATTTAGAGCATTCCAGAAAAAGAATCAAGTCAAAAGGCCACACGATTTGAAAGTTATTGCAGTTTTTTGGGTTTTGAAGACCTCATAAGAATGCTTCAAAGTCAAGTTAGGGACATTAAATGACCTCAAAAAGGGCCAAAAAATGGGGGACAAGCAAAGCTTGACCATAGGGCTATAGAGCGCTTCGAGAGCTTTTCAAAAATGTAAGTGGTTCGTCAATCGAAGCTACGGTTCAAAAGTTATGCCTCCCGAAAGTTTGGTGACCATTTCTAGATTCTTCTAGATTTGTGCCGACTTCTAATGCAGCTTTTGGAACCTTCTATTTGGTCAGTGGATGCCTACTAGCACTTTCTAGAATGTACTCCTAGTCCTTAACCCTCCGGGGTCTATTTAAGGAGATTTTTGGCATTGTAAAAGGCAGTTCGGAGGGGAGTTTGAGAGCAGGTACTGAAGGGAGAAATTATCTCCACATTTATGCTATTGTAAGCCCTTAGGGCATGTTTTGAAGTTTATTTTCTCTGTGCTGAATGTACTAGCTTATTTTTCAGTTAATACAATTTCCCTTTTCTATTGTGTCCATTTTGTTCTTGGGTTGTGTCCCCATCACCTTAATTCGGAGGAATTTTTCTAGAGACAAAGATCAAAAGTTTAGTGGTTGGAGGAGGGTGACCAAAATATGGCCTTTTTCAATAGATGAGCATCAAGAAGAAAAAAATGTAACACCATAAACATTTTGGTGGATGATAATGATTAGGAGATTAATGATATGGTGGTGATAGAAGGTAAATTCAATCTCTATTTCAAGGACCTCTATAACCACCCTATTGTGCAGGTCAACAATAACATGCAAAATGATATTTTGAGATTTTTTACCTAGTTGTGTATAACTAGATGAATGAGTACATGTTTGCTAAGGTCAAGGAGGAGGAAGTCTAAAAATTCATGTTTAGCATGAATCAATACAAAGCCCCCAGTCTTGATGGTTTTCCCCCTACCTTTTTTTTAGGAATTCTAGGATATTATCAAGTATGATTTTATCCATGTTGCTAAAGACCTTGTCAGAATGGGAAATTTATTGAAGAAACTCAACTAGACCTTCATTTTTCTTGTCCCTAATACTGATAACCATATACATGTACAAAAAAAATTTCCTATTAGTTTGTGCAACACAATTTATAAAATCCTTTCCAAGATGATGGTAAACTGAATCAAGCCCCCCCTTGGTAAGTTATTGGTCCCTACCAAAATGATTTTGTCCTTGGGAAGTATATTTTGGATGTAGTCATAACTACACATGGGTTATCCACTCTATCAATAGGAGCAAGAACTCAAAGATGGCTCTTAAAGTTGATATTTACAAAGCTTATGATAAGGTTAGGAGGGTATTTTTTATTTATATTCTCTTTAAACTTGGTTTTAATGAAAATCTTATCAAAACTATCAAAAATGTGGTTAATACTACCACCTTCTCGGTGCTTGTTAATAGAACTCTTGGAGGATTTTTTTCTTCACCCCAAGGGCTACGCCAAGGTGACACCCTATCCCCCTATCTCTTCATTATTGTCATAGAGGTCCTTGGTAGAAATTTGGTTTCTACAAACAATGCTAGTAGGTTAAGAGGTGTTTGACTTGTATCCTTGTGTCTTATGGAAACTATTCAACAATTTGTGGATGACACCTTCTTATTTGATATCTTGTCTATACATGAAGCTAGGGAATAGAAATCTATCCTAAATCAGCATATAGAGGTCTCTAGACAATGCATAAATTATCAGGAAAGTAAAGTGTATTTCTTCAACATTATTGCCAACCTAAGAGGTAAGGTTACTCAAATTATGGAATGTCAAGAGGTGTTTCTCCTGGATACTTATCTTAGTATCCCACTCATAATTAAAGAAGTCTCACATTAGTTTTGAAATTATTTTGTTGAACACTTCTAGAGAAAACTTGCAGGTTGGAAAGACAAATTTCGAGTAGCACTGAGAAAATCCAACTTCTTTCTGCTCCTTTGTAGGGCATCCCAATTTACTTCCTTTCCATTTCTAAAATCTCTAGTAGATTCAAAGATATCCTTGAAAAAATATAGTGGAGCTTCTTATGCTCTGACATTGAGGAACAAACTAGGATGAGTTTGGTTAACTAGGAATTTTTTTGAAATCCTAAGGACCTTAAAGGTTTAAATATAAGGAGTGGACATATGAATAAGGCCCTTCTAACCAAAATTGGCTGGAAGTTGATGATTTTGGTGGGTAATTGGTGCAACATTATGAGGGTCAAGTACCTTGGAGGAGAATGATTTCATCATGCCATATGGACCCAGGCTCTCCCCCAGGGCTCTAAAATTTTGAATAATATGAAGCACACCAAGAAAATTTTGAAGATGGGGTGCCATTAGATTATTGGTAATGGTGATAACATTGATTTCTAGGAAGATCAATGGCTCAAAGATTACCTAATCAAGCACACTAAATTCCTTCATTTGCATGAGATATGCACCAGAAGTAATGGATCCATAACCTAAAACTATATCACCTCGAATCACCAATGGATTGGGATCCAACACTAGGTATAGGTGGGTCTTTCTCTAGAACTTCAAAACCTACTAAACAATTATAGGTGAAGGGACTTCTTGGTGAAGTTGGCTTACCTTTGTTGCCTTGGAGAATGGATGGCCTAGAGAGATTGGAGAAAGGTCTAGCACTCGTGGATCTTGCCAAAGATTTTTTTTTTTGGTGGATGGCTTTACATGGTTCTATCCTTACTACATGAACAATCTCAAAATGAGAGCATGCAAAATTGAAAACTACTTTGTTCTTTATCTTTAGGACATAGTATCTATACCACACCCTCTTATTCATTGCCCTTTTGCATCAGAGGTGTCGAGAGAGGTACTTGTCTTATGGGGAATCTATTGATGTGCTAATGAAGGTCTAAATAATTTTTTCACTAGAATGACCCATCTCCCCACCAATACCTAAATAACTTATGGCTAATAACCCCCTCTTATGTTCCATGGGAAATCTAGAAGGAATCAAATAATAGAATATTTAGCGATAAAGATACTACCAATTTGAGGGTAGCTTATCAGCTTATCATAATCCTAAATTAATGTAGTGGAATCTAGTGGTAGAAACCCCTCGCCCCCCTGAACCCTTTGCATAGACTTGATATGAAGTGGACTTCAACTTGAGGAGTGGGCCAAATGGTGGCATAGTTTGATAACTCCAAAGCTTTCTCTAGGAAGAATATAGTGTGGAGCCTGCCCCATGAGACATGGTTTAAGCTTAATTTTGATGGCTCAACCATCATGGGTAGTTTTGCTACTAGGGATGTTTTATGAAAAATTAACACGTCTTCAAGTTTCTATGTGGCTAGGAAAGAAAATGGGCTCATAAAGTTTTCGTTTGAAAATATTATATGTGGATATGCTTTTATGATCTCCTTTTATTTCTGCAAAAGGATGAAGGCAATGGATTTTCTTAGATTCAAAAAATTGACAAAAAAAGATAATAATGACATCTTTCTCATACCCTAGTGCAATTATAGATGGTGTTAGGTGATCATAGAAGGAAAGGGATAATTAACATCTGCCATGGAAAGAAATTATTTGGGCTTCGGGAAACCTTGTAGCCTTATGATGGCCTTCTTCTAACTCTACATTTGCATCTTGATTATATTTTATTTGACTTCTAAAGACTACCTTACCTACAACATAACAATGTTAGAAAATTTAGAGGAGTTGGTGGAAAAATATGAAGAGTTCATGGTTGAGTTAGCTAGAGTTATGGGTGTAGAACAAGAATTAGTATTCAAAGAACATTTACAAATAAAGTAAACATTCACAAACCAAAAACTAAATTCACATATATGCTTAGACAAAGAAAGCAAACAAGAAGTGCAAACCTCACAAGAGAAAACACTCCATGCTTTCTTGATTCTGTAGATGTGTCCTTTTTCTGTGGATGTATGCTCAAGATGCTCAAAAGTTGCTTCAATGGAGATGGGTAATGGCAGATTGGTAGCTTTGTGAGCTCTCAATTTGGCATTATAAGGGTATGGGTATGGCTTTTGGCTCTCAAAAGGGCATGGTAACTTTAGCTCAAAGATTGTTGATGAAATGGCTTGGGATGGGATTCAATTTATAGGCTAAGGGGTAGAGGTATGGAGGGCTTAGATGCAAGGATGGATGAAGGCTTAAGGAGGGCTAGGATGAAGACCTTCGTGGAAAAATCTGTCAAGTAGGAAGGGGTGACTGCGGAGAGGGATGGACTTGAGGTGAAGGATGTTGAGGAACTATATAAGAAGGAGGGTAGTTAGCCCTATTGTCTATTTTCCTTTTTTCTATAATGATATCATTTAATTTGAACTTGATGCCCTATGGGGCTTTTTGTTTTTTATATAAGTTTAATTGTTGGACTATTAGTAGTAGTATGTTGTTATATAGCTAGAATACATTTCCTTTTTATCTATTTGATCATAGTAGGACTGATGTTGTTAGGGTTGTTATGGATTATGTTAGTTTTTTGTAGTATAAAAATAGTATTGGTTGGATGATAGGGAGGTAACCTCTGGTTGATCTTTCATCCCTTCTATACTCCTAAGTCAGCACCCCATCTCTCTTGGCTATTATCTATATACTTCAAAAATGTCTCATCATTTTGTTAATATTATTCATGATATTTAACATGGATATTGAATCATGATGGATACTAACTTCTTTATTAGTGCAAGTGTTTGATTGGTTGTAAGTTTGACAAGGCAGAGTGTGGTGAAGGTAGAGAAGGCTTTCTTCTCCAAAGGCAATGATTAGTTGTCTTAAACAACCTAGAAACCACAAAAATTCAAGAATATTTATTTAAATTATATTTTGCATTTTATTTCTACTCTACTCCCTACATGATACAATGTGCTAGAAAAATAGAATCTAATGACAATTAAAAGTTTAGAAGATATATTCTTTTTACTTTGTTTAAGGCTAAACTCATTGGTGTTTGATCAAATTATTATATTTAAACGTCATTATTATAGGAATTGGAAATGTTATGGAACTTATTATTAACCTTATTATACAGGTGGAAATGGTATTTAAATGATTAGACAATGATGATTAACCCATAAATAATTGCAAAATACGTTAGTCAATAAAAGACATTCTAAGTATAGATCTTTTTGAAAAGAAGAATTGTTAGATGAGAAAAGTAGTGTGAAGAGAGAAAATTGGGTCAGTTATGGATCTAGGGGTTTCTTCAAAACAAAGCTTCTAGGAAACCTCAGAGGGGAGTATAGGATTTGGTAGTAGGAGATCTTTGAGTTATGGAAGGGGAGAGCACGTTCAACAAGGAATTGGAACCATAAAAATAACACAGGTTCTCTTCTTATTGATTCTTTGCTAAATTACATTAGAAAAGTGAAGAAATGTGTTACAATTTGATTAGATTATTCATTTATGCATGTATTTCTTGATCTAGTTCTATGCATTACATGGGTTTGAATGGGAATAGACTAAAGTTATAGTACATGGAAAGTAAACTTTACAAAGGAATGTCACTTGCAACTCCCTTTTGTGTGAAGTGCTTAAATATGTTGGGATATGAAGTCCCATTATCATGATTGTTCCCTCTCTCTCTTATCTCTTCTTATTCAATGGACTTTCTATAAATGACTTGTGTAGTCATGTACTCTATCATAGCAAAAGTTTTGCTAAACCACAATAAATAGTTGTGTCATTATATTTAGTCTTCTTCGTTGATTGATTTAATTTTCTTTTTTATTAAGTTACAACTAGTACCAGAGCTAATTTGACTTGAACAAAGATGGGATAAGAATATGATGATGGTGATTTTATTATTGAACAATTTCTTGACAATTTAGATTGGAAAGAAGAGGAGAATGCTGAAAGAAGCAAGAATGAAGATGAGGAAGCTGAGGTTTACTTTAATAACTTACAAAAACATGCCTAATTGTATCATAGCTCACTATTGTTTCCAGTTATTATTCAATCCTCTAGTTTTGAGAGAGACATATGGGTCTAGTTTTGTAGTGCATATGAAACTCATTTAAATTGTCATCCATTGGATTATCAAGCCAATGTTAGAGAGCTCCCTATTAGATGATCTAATTTTGTCAATCAACGCATAGTTGGGCATTTGAATTAGTTCCCTTCCACCCGGATGGAATAAAACCCTTGTAACACCTACACCAAAATGTCCTATGTACACATTGTATGGAATCCCTAAACTAGTAATTAAAGAATAGTGTTAACCAACATAATGGTTGTGTTGTCTCCAAAGGACAAGGATATCAGTATTTTCCTTTTAAAACTTCTTCTAATGGAAATTATAAATTAATTGTAATCCTTTTGTATTTAAACAACCCCACCCAAACTCTAGAATAAAACCTTCTAATGCACTCAAAGCTCATAGCACTGTAGATAATGTGAATTATTTAGACTTATTGTTACATTAACTGTCTCGTTTTGTTTTAGAAACTTCAATATATGCACGTCTGGTGATTCAATAAGATTTCACAATATAAGCTACAATATTGTGTTGGTTGATTTTTCTTAATTATGTATTATGTTTCTTAAAACTACATATACGAGGGACATAGTAGCATTAAAGTGCATAGATACTTCACAAAAATACTTGGTTGATACATCTCATATTAAGAATTAACCAATTCCAACCTTTGGGGGTGGTAGAAGGGAACATAACTATTGTCCTTCAAACCCTCAACTCCTATTGTCTTATCACTATGTTGACCATGATGACATTGGAAAGTTGGCAAAATGAGTGCACTTGAATGTTAAAAGGTGGTGAATACAATTGTATATATGACATGAGGCAATATTTAAAATATTTTGTAAACGTGGCCTATTGAAATCAAAAAAAAATAAAAAGAAACTCAGAAGTGCTATTTTGACGGCAATGATATTAAAGAAAAAGGTTAAAAATTGATGTTGTTAGTATGTGGTCTTAAATGAACATGCATGCTCACACCAAGTGTGAGAATACTATGGTGGACTTGAAATGTTTATGGAATTCAATTTTCTTTGTGGGTGATTTGTGATTGAAGGAAAATGCATTTTGTGAGAAAAGTTTTTTGACTTCCTTTCAAACTAGTAATCACTTGATTTTTGAAAGCAATTTGATCATAGTCTTCTCTGCAAAGCTCACTTGATATGGAAGTTTTCTTTTGTCTTTGGCATGCGATCTTGAGATTTAGTTCTTCAGTGGAAGTAATGTGTTCAATCAAAAGAATGGAATAGGTTGCTGGCACAGGTCTTCATAATGTGACATTTCTTTACTAGTTTCATACATACTCATTTTATTTTTTATCTCATGTGCATGCTCGAGGTGAATGATGATATCTTTGTTTTCAAATAAATAATTTTTTTTGGAGCAAATACATAAGGGTTTTTAGGTAAAAAGGAAATGGTTGTTTCAAGTATGCTATTTCTATACTAGTGTAGTGTATTCAAATTTTTAAAAGAAAATGATGAGGATTTGAAATTTCCACCTATAGTTTTAGCTACTTGAAATTTAAAAGTTTAAGTTCCTTCTTCAAATCTGGTGACCTGATTTTATAAAGAAGATTTTTTTTCTTTTCTCAGTCTTAGTATGATTAACAAAGTTTGGGATAAATTATTAATGAAAGCCCTAAATGTTTTTTTGAAAAGAAAAAACAATCAGAGATAATCTTTTTTGTTTTGGGTTTAAAAGATAATGTCATTTTCTTTTAAAAGAAAAAATTTTCAAAGGGGTTTGAAGGAATGAAAATTTTGACTGAATTGCTCAGGTATAAAGGAATATTTTTCTTCTTCTTCAGATTTTCTTAAAAAGGAGAGGCAACTTGTTCAAACTGAATGATGACATTTTTTTGAGCAAAAAGATTCAATTTGTTTTGCTCATTGCTATTGGGTTTTCTCTTCTAAATGGAAAAAAAAATTTACTGTCAAAAGAATTTTTCTTTGGAAACTATAAATAGAATTTTGTTTTGGAAGTAAAAGAAAATAAAAATAGAGTTTTGGAAAGCACAAACAGAGGTTTCTTGTCTTCAAAACTAACTTCAAATAAAGACTGATTTAGAAGCACTATATGACTCAAACCTGAAATACTGAATGAAGGTTCATTAAAGAAAAGTAAAATGACATTTTTTGAAGTTTAAAATGGATTCTTTCCAAGATATTTTTGAGGGTTTTAAACTTGGCATACTACCTATATAGTTCTAAAAGAGAAGGAGTTATGGATGATAGTTTTATAAGAGAAGGCCAAATTTGAGTCTTAACTGATTATAGTTGGTTTTTCAAACAACATTTAAAAAAGGGGGTTTCTTAACAACCCTAATTGGTTCAATTGATTTCATGTAATCGATCAAGTTCAAAGTTTATCTCTATTTATATAGTTCATTTGTAAATTTGAAGTAAGATGTGTGTGAAAAAAGGCATTGAAAGAGGCATACATACATTTATAAAAGTGTTGAAAAGAAGTTGTATTTAAAAGCTATATTATAAGCTTGTATACATGTATAGATGCAACATATACACTTGTATGTATATGTGTATATGAGATTGTAAGAATAGCAAGATAGAGAAAGGGTTGAACACCCTGAGAATTTCTTTCTAGTGATTGTAAAGGAATCGAAGCAATAAAGATTACAGCTTCATGGAGTGGTTTTTCTCCCTATAACGAATCCCATTTGAGGAATTTTGAGGGTTTCCCACTCGATAAAATTTGTGTCTCTATATTTTATGAGTTGACATTTTCTTTTAGTTTATGGTGAATGTCTGAATTTTCAGCACTATTTTATTCTTTTATAAATGGTTAAAGGATTGTAATCAGTATTCTTGAATTAAATCTACATAGTTATGATTCACCTCCCCTCTCAGAACTCTTACGCTTCACACATAGTTAATAGAATATCTCTCCCTAGGATAGTAAAAATATGTTCTGGTTATAAGATAAGGACCAAAGTTTTACTTGCATAAACTAATTCCCAAACTGAATGACATTTAAGGATGTTGCATAATTGTGAATGCTAATATTTCTTTCCATGCTAAATGTTTCAAGCTCTACATTTATAACCTTTATATTTCCTTCCTTACTTAAGAGATGCATGAGGATTTTAGTAATATATTCAGGTCTTATGCTTATGGTTTTGAGTAGGAATGTTCACCGACCACCTTGACATAAAAAACCAACGACTGGGGATAGGTTGTAATTTAATGGTGTTGTTTTTATTCATCAAAATGATGCAAGAAGAACATGAAATTGGTAAGATGTATCTGTCTTAATGAATTCTTGAATATTATGAGTTCTAAGACATGTTTCTTAAGAGTTCTCTTGCCTAAATCCACAACTCTACAAAGTTAGATTTCCTAAAATGGATTCAATTTATATGTTATTATAAATCAATGTATGTCTTAAGCTAAATGTAGATGAGTACTAACTCTAGATCTATTGAAATCCTTTTTAATTACATGTTTATTGTTCAGAGCATTTTAGACTCTATTGTGAGACTCTAATGTGGCAATTTAGGGGGAATATAAATGAACACAGTATGATTTTTTTCTTTATGTCTACCAATATTGTTAGAATGAATTTGATAGGTTTCATTTTTTCTAATAGTTAAACTTGGCTTTAAGTGATTTGGCTAAAGCCTTTATTGTTGTTATTATTGCAATTGAGTGGGTATGTTGCTATTTATTTCACTATATTGTATATAAGTAGTTATGCATTCATTATTTGCATGTGTAGATATGTTTTTGTTCTATTTTCCTTGGCACATTTCTTGATTAGACTACTTAGACATATGTGGAAAGTAATATATTTCATGGCTGCACCAAATTCATTCAATCCTCATGTTCCCCATTTCTAGGCTTTTTGTGCTATGGTCAGGGTGTTCTTTGTATCAGGAAGGACCCTGGGGAAGCTAAACACTCTGTCAATGGGAATTGAAAACTTGACAGAAAGGGGTGTATGTGAGAAGGGCCTTTAGGTGGTGGTTGGCCTAAAGTTCAATGTTTTTGTGAGCCCTTATAATAGTAGGCTTTTTTACTCTGGCCTAACATTTTTTTGATTCATTTGATTTGATATCTAGATTCATTGAGATCATAGTAGTTGTTCGAATAATATAATAAGGGGTAGCCCCTCAAATTTGACAGGCTTCTCAGATAGCAGATTAATGATTTTTGGTGGCTACGGAGACCACAGCTTGTAGATGGACACTTGATCGAGCCATATTGTTGACTGCACATTGAAGTACTAAATCCATCATCTTATGATGATCATTTGGACATAATTTTATGTCATGTCCCCTATTCAAATAATTTTTAAAAAAAAAACTTTGTTAAGGCAGGCAGGCTCCAAAAAGGTGAAATTTTGGAAAAAGGGGTTAATCTTTGGAAACCAATGGACTAATAAATAAAAATTATTATTAAATTATATTTTATTAACCCCTCTTGGACGTGAGTTAGGGTTATGCCCTCTTTAAAAGGGGTTTGGAGGCATTTTGGGCTCATTCTACATCTTGATTCTTGCTAATTTTCTTGTTGTTCTTCAGAGGCTGCCAAACCTGTGGAGAAGGAGACCCAAGAACGGGAGTTTGCAGGTTTCCAGGAAGGCTAAGGATGGGACTTTGAAGCCATTCCATTTGCATGCTCATACAGAGTTTGCCTTTGTGCTGAATAGTGTTGATTTGGGTGTTTTCGGAGTTGTTTTTGGTTTGAGTTTGGGTTTCAGTTGAGTGTTTCATATCTGTTTGGTTTGCTACTGTATTTCAGACTTTATGATGTTAAAATAGAGCTGAATATATGTATTGGGTCGTGATTAAACTTCTGAGATAGTTTATGAGTGTTTTTGTGGTGTTTCCGGGCATTTTTGTGTTAATTTCGGGAGCCCGATTGAGCATAGTTTTGCCCTACATTTGTGAGCTGTTGTGTAAAGGCTATACAAATCTGGAAATTTCATTTTGTGGGCTGTTATGCTACTGAAATTTCTGTAAAAATATCCATTTTCAGATTTATTAATAATTTGTGAAGTTGTAAAGTTTTTGGCACTAATTTGGACATACCCGATTTGGGTTTTATTGGGAAATTGGCAGATCTTTGTAATATTGGTTGTTTGATTTTAAAGTTCTGATTTGAGGCTGGAAATATCAATAAAAATCAGTAAAGGGACATTTCATTTTATCTTATGGATAATGTATCTAGTGATCCTAAATGTACTATTAATCATGCATTTTGATAGATGGATGATATGTAGGTCAACATGATGTAAAATGTAATGTAAATGTATATTGTAATGGTGATCAAATTACTAACTCTTGACTATGGTAAATAAAATTATTATTGACTTTTCAAAATTGGATTGTATTGGTTAGTTTCCACATTTCTAGCAATTGGATGATGTGGCAATTGTTAATAGGACATGGTTACTACACTATTCTTGCATTGAATTTAAGAAAAATAAAATTGTGTAACTATTGCAATGCCTATGAATTGATTAGAAATTAAGACTTATATTATTTTTTGTGTATTTCATAGTTTATATGGTTAAATTAAATTTTTAAATATGTGAAAATTATTTGTTGATAAGTTGATTGGCTAAAGGAATTGAATCCTTAAAAGTAAGTAAATATAATTAATTAAAAGTATATAATAAGATATAGATTATTTGAACCAAAAACATAATCAAATTACCTTGCATGTGCCCTACAAATAATATAAATATAATTAAAAATAATCCAAATCCACTAAAAATCTAACCTTCAATTTTAAAATATGATTCAAATTCTTTAAACTAGAAACATTGAAAAAATTTAAACATAAATAATACTTTTCTTTGATAATTCTAATAAAAGTTATTTAATGTATAGTATTTCTAAATCATTACATTATTATATTATTAAGTAAATGCATAAAAAAAAATGATATTTATATACATATTTTAAAAAAATATATAGATTTAAACATAAATATATGACACTTGTTATTGATTGTTGTTAAGTAAGACTTTTGATAGTATTACAACAATAAAAAGGCATTCTAAATTGTCAAAACTAAAAGTAAAATAGTTATAATCTCTCATAAATATGTATAGAGTAAAAAAAAAGAAAATTTTGTTTAAAGAATATAATGAACTCATCCTTATCATACAAATTTAATTCTCATATATTAAACTTATCATCATCAAAAGTTGCTATGGGTGCTCAAGGTGTGTAGTTCAAAATTAAGTAAAAATGAAAATTATAAAAAGAAAAAGAGAACTATATAATGTTTAAGATTAAGAGTAAAAGAAAGAGATTATAAAATAATTAAAAGATTTTACAATTTTATTTCAAGTATAATATAACATAATAATATGATAACACTAATTAATAGTTAAAACATATTTTGTGAAAAATATGTACACATTTTACTATTACGGAAACGGCGCCTACAGATGCAACTGAAAAAAATAGTTAGTTATTTACATTGATTGGATTCAACAGGTTAGCATGGAGGCTTTCGAAGCTAGTGACCACCTCTCCCATAGAGGGTCTAAATCTACTTTCCAAATTAACGCACCGCTTTGCCATAGAAGCCATATCTTTCAGAGCATCAAACTCATCTTGTTGTAGCACTGGAACTCGATTGTCCAAAATAGCTCCCAAATCTCCGTTCAGAATGAAAGGTAAAGAAAATTGTATAAGACCTCTTGACCCGTTGTTGTCTTTATAAAATGGCATCTTTCCTGTAATCAGCTCTAGAAGTACAACCCCAAAGCTAAACACATCACTTTTCCCTGTAAGAAGCTCTGATGTTTCGTACTCCGGATCAAGATAATATCTTGTTCCTGCTGGCGGAATAAAAAAACTTGTGTTTGCATCCATGGGTGCTTGTACGGAGAGCCCAAAATCTGATATTCTAGCGTTCCATGTTCTGTCCAAAAGTATATTTTTACTTTTAATATCCCGATGGATTATTGGGGGCAGAGCAAAGTTATGGAGATAATTCAGACCTCGCGCAACATCCAGCGCAATCTTTATGCGGAATGCCCAAGAATCCCAAGGTGGGCTTATCACCTCTTTATGGAGATGTTCATAAAGAGATCCATGCTCCATGTAATCATACACAAGGATTCTCTCATCATCTTCTTCGCAGAAGCCAATGAGGCTTATCACATTCCTGTGGTGGACACGTGTTAGGAATGAGAGCTCATTTCTGAATGCAATTTCATTCTCCATCTGTTTGTTGGCATTCCGTGCATAAGCTCTCTTGATGGCAACTTGTCTGTTGTTCGCAAGCCTGCCCAAAAATACATGGCCAAAGCTTCCTGAACCAATCTTTGATTGGTTTGTAAAGCCACTTGTGGCAAGCGACAGGTCTGCCAAGGAAAGTTTCTCCATTGTAACACCATGATGTCCTGGAGCTTCTATTGACTCCTCCTCCTGTTCTCCAGCACTCCGCTGGACAAATAGGAATAATAGTTAGAATTGATAATATTTACTTTGCAAGTCAAGCAATTAAGATTTTATAAAATAAAATTAACCTATTACAGTCAATAGTTAGAGTAGTAAACAAGAGATGTATAAATAGAAATAGAAACACGAAAAACAAGATAAAGAAAGATTAAGAAAGAGATGGAATTAAATTTATTTATTATCCAACGAAGTGTGGGAAGAAACGGTGGTATTAGTGTGTAAAACGGGATCCCGTATAAAACGAAACCCTGCAATAAAAATAACGAAATAAGAATTCTAAAATTCCTAAGATTCTCCAACATGATTGGTGAGTTAAAAATAAGATATCATGGACTAAGAAATATAATTAAACAAATTAAATACTTGCCTTCTGCTCTCCACAGCGCTTGGAGAAAAACTTCCAGTAGATGGCCGCTAAGGCCATCCCAATGCTAAAAACGATGCCTAATACAGTCAGTACGATTATTGTGGTGGACACTTCAGCAGGACAATGCACTGAAGGTGCAATTGCTTTCGGGTCGACACGAATCGGCTTGTTTATGCCCATTTTACAAGGTAACAACTAGAGACTGGGAGAAATCAACAAGAATGAACAATAGACTGGCTAAAAATTTGATAAACACATAGTGGCTGCTCACAACGCCCATGCCTGGCTAAAAGTCATCCACCCGCGCCCAAAATTTATGGTATGAAACATATGCATGAGTTGGGGACGTTGGAAATTGTTGGAGATTTTTTAAGGAAAATGCTGGAGATGGTGTGAAATGTATCTCGCCTTGTAGATTTGCTTGACAGAGTGTGTTCAAAATTGTTGTGTTGCAAATGTTTGTTTGAAATGTTTCTGCTGATTTAACCTATGTAATATACTTTTTTAATATTTCATTTTACTTAAATAAAATAAAAAATTAATTGTAATGATAATTAGAAATGGATAATTATAATAAAAATAAATATAAATAACATGTTAATTATTAAATACTAATTCATCAATATTAATAGTCAATTATATTAATAAAGTAATAGTAATATTTAATATATTAATGTTAATAAATCATTGAACAAATAAATGAATATTAGTAAATGTCAAATAATAAACAACTACTATTATAAGAAAAATACTAAATATGAAATGAGTGAACAAACATTTAAGTGAGCATTCATTCCATGACCCACTCATATTTAATGTTTGTGAGGGATGAAAAGGAAAAAACTAAAGGTTTAAAAGAAAATCATTGTATAATGGGGCGAATATGCAATTTTTAAAAGATGGACGAAAATATGTTACAAAAGATAATTTTACACACACCTACACATTCCCCTTTTTTCTCACAATGGGATGACACTACCATCCAAAATTCTAAATATTTGTCTAAACCCATGTGAGGCAATAGGACTCAAAGGTAGTATGGCTCATTAATTGAAAATTATTTTTTCAATAAAATAATATTTTTGTTACAAGACATTCTATTAGGAATGTGTGTGTAAGTCAAAAATATATATTTCTTCAAGAATAATATTTAAAAGTTTATGTATAATAGATATTTATTTTGATAATAGTATGAGATAAAAGCCATTATTGAATAGCAAATTCTTCAGTGGGTGTAATTCAAATTTTTATGGGGTTTATTGTGTAGTATACGAAATTCATGGAGGAATTTTCTAGTATTGCAAAACCTATTATTTCCCTTAAGCAAAAGGGAAAGAGATTCAAGTGGATTGAAGTTTGCGAAAAGGATTTTTAGGTACTAAAGAAAAGGATTACTTTTTCTACTATCTTGATTATGGGGTAGCATTACTTATTGGAAAAAAGCCATTTTGACTAAAAATTGATCACATAAATTTGAGGTATATTTTCACTCAACCAAATCTTAATGCCAAACAAAGGAGATGGCTATAGTTCCTTAATGAGTATGATTTTGGCATTGAATATATTAGAGAAAAAAGAATAAGTAAGAAGATTCTCTCAATTGCAGAAGATAGATTACAACTATCAGTACTTCTAGGACCCACATGAGGGAGTACATTCTATAGTATTTTCTTGGTGGCACCCACTATGAATGGGTGAAGTCAACATTGCATACCAACTCATCTAATCCACATTTTCATGGATACTCTTTTGATGATGATGGATTGCTAGGATAGCACAATAGGATATATGTTCCTGATTGTGAAGGTTTGTAGAAGTGGTTCTTGAGGAGATGTATTGCACTCTATTTTTAGGGCACTCAAGGGTGAACAAATTGATGGATTATTTGAGGACACTATAATTTTGGTTCAGACTCAAGTGAGATGTGATAGAGTATATTTACCAATATTCACCAAGCAAAACTTCTTTACCCACATGAGATTCCCTAGTACAAATGGAATGTTATTAGTATGGATTTTGTGAAATTATTTCACATTACTTAACCCAAACACGATGTTATCTTGGTTGTAGTTGATAAATTAAATAAGGTATCCCACTTCATCGCTAGTAGTTTGAAGGATGGATCACCTTTTTTGGCTAGCAAGTTTGTATAGTAGATATTGACTCCATGACCTATAGTAGAAACCATCATCTTTAATAGGGATATTTGAATGAATTCAAGGTTATGGACAACCTTTAACTCTATTTTGGGTACACACCTAAAATTAAGAACCTCTTATCACCGTAAGAGTGATGTGTGGACTAAGGGAGTGCTTGATGATTTGTTGCATATATATTGCATGAATCAAGAGTAAAAATGGGAGGAGTACCTTCCATTAGTGGAGTTTTCTTATAATAACTCCTATCATTCTTCTTTTTACATAGATCCTTTTGAGGCCCTCTACATACATAAGTGCCATACACCTATCTGTAGGGGTAACTTCAAGGAAAGGATTATTACTAGTCCTGAAATATTGAAAGAGATGGACAAGAAAATGGTTCTAATTTGTAGTTCGCTGAATGAAGAAGTTGACCATGAGAAGAGTTGTGCTAACAAGAAGTGCACTATCTGGCACTTTCAAAAAAAGGTATTCTTGTGTGTCAGACCACATAAGAGGTCAATCTTATTTGGCATGAGTTCAAAGCTTGCACCAATATTTTTTGGCAACTTTGATGTGTTAGATGTTATCAACCCTATCACATATTGACTTTACCTACCATGAGTGCTAACTCAATTTCATAAATTTTTTCATGTTTCTCTTATTAAGTCATATCATCCCGACATGTCTCATGTACTTGACTAATAGGCATTGCAAGTGCATGATCTAGGGTTGCTAGTACTTCATCCCACTTGTCTCATTGACTAGTGTACCATTAGGGTACATGATAGGGACATTCTACAACATAAGGTCCAATGGGACCAATTTAAGGTGGACAATTCCACTTGGGAGGCCAAAAAGAACTTACCAAAATACCTCTTATCTTTTTTGTATCGACTATTTTGTTTCAGTTAGTCACTAGTTTTCATTTTGTTGTATACTCTTTTGATGTGATTTGACATTGAGATGATGCCTCTTCCTAGTGGTGACAAATGTCACATCTCACCTTTATACATTCTTAGATTACTTTCTTATGTAGTGATCTCGTTGACTTTGACCTTGTCAATTTTAGTTTGAACATTGATTAAAGGAAAGATTAAGGTAAAATACCTTAATTTATGTTTAATAAAACTATGTTGTATATTAGTTAATATGATTAAAATGGCTAACTTAATGCATAAATTTATGTTGTATAATTGAATGTTATATTTAATTTTCTATAATGAATTTGTAATAATGATTTATGCTTATGTAATAACATCTCATGATTTTATTTCAAAAAATCTATAAAGATGCTTTGCAACTCCTTTCCTACTCTTGGCTTCCTCCCAAGCTCTATGCCCTCTCTAACCTTTGGGAGATGGTCCCCCCACCTTTAACGCCCTCCCCCCCCCCCAACCATTGGAGCCGAGGTCTATGTGTCTAGATCTAGAACTGGTTTTATTTGCTAAGGCCCACAATGTTTGTGACTTGCACTAGGAAGATATTCCTCTGACAAAACCTTGCTCTATCCCTAATTATTATGCTCATTTGTGTTCCAAAACCCTTGATTTTCCCCCCACTAACATCTATATTAGTGATGTCACCTAAGCTAAATTAGTTGGGGGCTATTTTTGGATCAAATTTTCCTATGGAATTTGGTACAAAACCCGTGATCTCCCTACATGCCACTGTCCCCATGATTTCTCTACCAAATTTAGTGGTCAATGTGATCACCTTAGGTTTTATCCTTTGTCTTGTTGGAAAGTTTGTCTCCTTCAGACCCATGGTTGATATGGTAAGGAAGTGGTGCTCTACGAAGTTGAAACTCTTGGGGTCAGTGTCCATCTCTGCAATGACTGACCCACACTTCTTGTTCAAATTCATTATAGAAATGGATCATGACTTGGGCTCCTCGAGTTTTGGAAAACACCCCTTGCTAATGATGAAATGAAAATTGGGATTCAATGAGGAGAGGGACCTCCATAGGTATGCTCCAATCTGGATAAGGTTGCAATGTCTCCCTTTATACTTTTGGCATGAGTAGGTGTTCAAATGGATTGATAACAGCTTTGGTCAGTTCATCTAAATGGATAATATGACTAGCTCTAGAACCAAACTAGGCTTTGCTATATTTTGTATCAATGTAGGAATGAAAAAACCCTTGTTGGAAATGTTTGAACTGAAAACTAAATAAGGCAACTAGTCACAATCAATAGTCTATGAGGATGAACCCCAAATTTTCCAAAAGTGCATCATGTTTAGTCATTTTGTTGTGGATTGTTTGAAGGGTGAGAAACTCAAAGACAAAGTCTCCTCACTAGGTGTGGTGGTGGTCCAAAGCTTGAAAACTACTAAGATGGCTGAAAAGGCCAAAAACCTAATGAATAAGGAACTAATATGCCTAAAGGAAACATGCAAGGTGGCCTCTCGGGACTTGTTTGAAACCCCTAGAAAATACAGTGAGAAGGTAACAACCCTTGTGAAGGTGGACATCATTGGATAGGTTAAAGAAGTCCAATCTCTTATGAATGATGCAGTTGACCATGAAGAGGGGGATATTTTTGACATGCTCACTCTACAATTGTTTCAACCTAGGGAAGGATATATGAATGAAGTGATGGAAGTTGATAGGAGTGCTACTCCATGTTGTTCATCCTTTCTCTTAGGGAATGGATCATTGCTCATTGATGGCACCCTGGTTGTCTCACTTTCTGGTATTCTCAACCTTCTTAGCAATGATGTTGAATGGACAGTCCCAAAGCATAAGTCTAGAGGAGGACATAAAGTAGATGTAGGGTCATCCACAAGGATTGGGAGACCTTTAACTAGGAACATACATCAATAGTAAACAGAGAAGGATATAGCATAGGGGGAACAAAAAACCCTGAAGGAAACTAAATATCATAAAAGACGAAAATCATATCTTGGAATATGAGGGCTAAATAGCCCCAGGAAATAGTATGAAATAAAAAAAAAGATCATAGAGCTTAATGTTTACTTGATTCTTTTTTAGGAAGTTAAAATGACTGAGCATGTTTTCTCTAGAATTACAACTTACATTTGGCCAAGGGCTAAATTTTCTTATAGTGAGGCTAATGGTGCCTCTAGTGGCATTTTCATGATGTGGAACCTAGACAAGGTGGTGAGAATGGTCACCTATATCAATCCCCATTTTGTGATCACGAGTTTCACCTCCCATACTATTAGTTGGAATAATTTCAACCTCTTGATGTAGAGGGCTTAAGATTAGAACTAAAAAACCTTTAGTTAAGGTTCAACCTTGAATGTTCCAAAGATTCTTATTCTTGTCCTTATCAACAATATAAGCCTCCAAGGCTTCTCTACCAACTTACCTTCTAGGAATAGTTGATTTGATATGGACTCCACTCCCTTCTCAGGCACTAGTCCAACTAGTCCCCCTCCTACAACCAAACCCCTTCTTACAATCTACAACTTCCACTACCTTGGGATCCATTGACCATGGAGATAATCCCCATAGCCTTCTGGGCCTCACTTGCCACTTCTAGTCACAATAAAACACTAAGAAGTTCCAAACATGTCACATAGGGTAAATAGGTCTATTGGCGATTACGTCTAATGACTCCTTCATTCCTCTATTTTCTCCAAAAAAACCCCCAAAAAAAACTTAGGAATTTGGCAGCTATCTCCTAGTACACCAAGAATCCAAAATTGCAAGGCTCCATGACATGCACAATCCTAATTAGTACCAAGCCAGCCTTAACATTAGGCCTCTGGTCGAGTTAGTAAACAAAAATCTCCCTAGCTCCTCAAACTTCATGAAAGGCCTCCATTCCTCTTGCAAATTCAACCTAACATCCTAGGGCTTCTATTAAGGCATTGGTTTACCTTAGCACAATCATTGGTGTGCCCTGCATTGATATTTGTTAAATTGTCATCGCTCACTGATTCCAATTAGTCAACCTAGGGCTTTACTTCTTGACTTGGAATCCCATCAAACAAATGAAAAAAAAAAAAAGGAAAAATTATGTACATATTCTAACCTATCAAACCCCTTGGTGACATGCATTTTTTACTATGGGGTGATCAAGTTAGAGGCATTTTGTGCAAACAACACTTTGAATTGATACAGAGACTAGTCAGCAAACAAAAGCTTGTAACTTGCTGACCCTAGCACTCCAGTACCAAAATGAATATGGAAAAGAATTAGAAAAACCTAAACTACCAAAAACATGAATTGGATCTACTATGCCAATCTATACAAGGCTAGATACTACTTTATGAAAATACAAACAAACCTTGCAGAGGTGTTTGTACAGTGTTCTCTCATGTGTAAAACTTGATGTTAATTCTTCCAACCCCTCAAAATATCATCTACCCCACTCATATACTCAAGCCTAGGTAGTTACAACCTCCAAAACTGATAAATGCACTTTCTTACAAAAATTACAAAAGTTGCTCAAGCAACTTTTTTGCAATTTTGCAATTTAGGAGAAACTTTTTGCTCATAAGACTTTTTGGCCAAATGGGTCCACCTAGGACCATCCTAAGACCTTAAATAGAATACGTAGGGGGTAAAAGCATAGATCTATGTCACTATTTAGGATACCAAAACTTGTTTTGGTCTAATCAAATTTCTTTATGAAAAATCAATATCGTTCAAAAACTAAAAATACCCTTTTATAGATCTCAGATTCAATATCATCATTATATAAATTGTTTGAGTATTTTGATTATTTATAATACATTATAATTTAAAAATATTATAAGTTAATATTTCAAAACTCTAGAAGATGCTCCCTCAGAAAAGGATAAAAATAGTAAATCATATCAAAAATTTAAAAAGCTATATTTGTCTCTAGAGGAGAGAGTCCTCTTCAAGAATATGTAATTTTTTTTCAAGAATGTGTAAATTTTATAGGGAAGTTTTGACAAGATTAAAAAACTCTTGGATTCTAATAAGGTCAATCTTGAGTATTCATAACAAAAAAAATATACATGGAAAATAATTATTTCTTTTTTTTCCCCTAGCTATACATGTCATCTATAAGATATTTTCAAATCAAAGAAAAAAAAGATGATTTCCATAAACTTATTTGATGGGAACTACAACCTATATTATTCCTAGTTAGAATAGGGACTTTGAAATAAAAGAAAATGGATAAATTCTTACTTTAAAAAATTATAGAAATTATAGGCGTGAAATTAATCCAATTCTACACATTTCATTAGTTTGCATCATCTTCAAATTCTAAACACAAATACCATTTTTTTTGTCATTAATGTTAAACTATCACAATCTGATAGCCCATTTCTTTAAAAAAAGGGGCATAGGTTTTCACTTTTACTCTAGGACCTATTTGGATAATCAAAGACCCTACTTACTCATCCCTTACCATATTTTCCCTATTGGGCAACTTTGGCTCAATGAACAATTTTTTGAACAATGAAGACATAGTGAGCATTTTAGCTCTTACAATTGGAGTAGTTATCTTTCAAGGATATGTGGAATTTGGTGAATACACATTTACACCTAACCAAACCCTAATCACAACAAAAATTCAAGTTTATGGAGGTTCCTTACACCACTTCTATGTCCCCAGTACTAGAAATGGTGGACTAGTTGTCTGGGATGAGGCTACTAAAGTGGCTGAGACTATGAGACAAGAAAGAATTTTGTGTGTGAGGGATTTTAAGACCCCTCTCTCTATCCATCCAAGAAGCTAGGGGGTTTGGAAGACTTGTTTGATAGTATGGAAGATTTGGAGGGATTTTTTGGAAGGAATGACTTGATTGATATTGATCTTCACGGTCTTGTATTCACTTTGTCTAATAATAGATTTGGGAAAATTTTGATTCAAGTTAGACTTGATAGGGATCTTATTTCTTCTAGTTGTGACATTCTTCAACATTCTTCCTTAAAGGCAGAATCAAGGACCATTTTAGATCATTCTATGTTAGTGTTTTCTTTGTTAGAGAATCAACATACTAGATAGAGGCCTTTCAAGTATGAAATCATGCGGTACTCACACATCGAGTTTACAAATTGTATTGTATGGTGCTAGAAGGATCCAATTAAGGGAACAACCATGTTCTGTATCAATAGAAAACTTGAAAAAATCCAAAAAAAAGTACAATGATGGAGAGAATCCACGTTTGGGAACATTTCCAAAGAGAAGAAATGAACTGAGAAGAAGTTGGAATCCCTCCAAAACCAACTCATTTAGGGAAATACTAATGTTGAACAATAGTAGAAGGAGAGGGAGTGTTAGAACTTATGGAAGACACTCCTGAATTGGAAGGAAATTTTTTGGAAATAATGGTAAAGAGTTTAGTGGTTGGAGGAGGGTGACCGAAATAGGGCCTTTTCCATAGATTTGCATCAAGAAGAAAACAACATGACACCATAAACATGTTGGTGGATGATAATGGTTAGGAGATTAATGATATGGAGGCGATATAAGGTAAAGTCAATCTTTATTTCAAGGAGCTCTATAACCCCATGTTGTGTAGGTCAATAGTTACATGCAAAATGATATTTTGAGATCTTTTTACCAGGTTGTGAATAACTAGATGAATGAGTATATGATTGATAAGTTCAAGGAGGAGGAAGTCTAAAAATTCATGTTTAGCATCAATCAATGGAAAGCCCTTGGTCCTAATGATTTTCCCCCTACTTTTTTCAAGAATTCTGGAACATTGTCAAGTATGATTTGATCCATTCCACTAGAGACTTTGTCAAAATGGGAAATTTATTGAAGAAACTCAACCAGACCTTCATTGTTCTTGTCCCTAAGACTAATAACCCTAGTCTTCTGGAAGATTTTTTTCCTATTAGTTTGTGTAGCATGATTTATAAAATCCTTTCCAAGATTATGATAAACTGAATCAAGCCCCTCCTTGATAAGTTTATTGGTCCCTACCAAAATGGTTTTGTCCCTAGGAGGCAAATTTTGGATGTAATCATAACTACACATGAGGTTATCCACTCTATGGATAGGAGCAAGAACTCAGTATGGCTCTTAAACTAGATATTTGCAAAGCTTATGATAAGGTTAGGAGAGAAGTTCTAATTTCTGTTCTCTTTAAACTTGGTTTTAATGAAAATGTTATCAAAATTATAAAAAAATGTGGTTAATACTATCACCTTCTCGGTACTTGTTAATGAGACTCTTGAAGGATTTATTTCTTCATCCCAAGCACTGCACCAAGGTGACCCCCTATCCCCCTATCTCTTTATTATTATCATAGAGGTCCTTGGTAGAAATCTGGTTTCCACGAACAATGCAAGAAGGTTAAGAGGTGTTAAACCCACATCCTTGTGTCTAATAGAAACCATTCAACAATTTATGGATGAAAACTTCTTATTTTTTATCTTGTCTTTCAATGAATCCAAGGAGTGGAAATCTATCCTTGATTAGTATGTAGAGGTCTTTGGACAATGCATAAATTATTAGAGAAGAAAAGTGTATTTCTTGAACACTATTGGTAGCCTAAGAGGTAAGATTAATCAAACTATGGAATATTAGGAGGCATTTCTCTTAGAGACTTATCTTGGGCTCCTGCTCACAATTAAAGAAGTTTCAAATTAGTTTTTGAATAGTCTTGTTAAATGCTTCCAGAGAAAACTACAGGCTAGAAATGCAAGATTTTGAGTAGCATCAAGAAACTCCAACTTCTCTTTGATTCTATGGAGGGCATATCTATTTACTTCCTTTCCATTTTTTAAATCTCTGGTAGATTCAAAAATATCCTTGGAAAGATATAGTGAAACTTCTAATGCTTCGACACTAAAGAACAAACTAGAATGAGTTTGATTAGTTGGAAAAAAATTTGTCATCTTAAGGACCTCAGAGGTTTAAATATAAGGAGTGGACATGTGAATAAGGCCCTTCTAACCAAATTTGGATGGAGGTTGATGAATTTGACAAGTAATTCGTATGACATTGTGAGGGCTAAGTACCTTGGAGGAGAATCATTTCATCGTGCCCTATGCACCTAGGTTCCCCCCAAGGGCTCTAATATTTGGAATAATTTTATGCACACCCATAAATTTTTGAAGATGGGGTACCATTAGATTATTGGGAATGGTGACACCATTGATTTCTAAGAAGATCAATGGTTCCAAGATTACCCACTCAAGCACACCAAATTCCTCCCTTTGCATGAGACATGCACTAGAAGTAATGAATCCATGACCTAAAACTATATCACCCCAAATCATGAATAGATTGGGATCCAACACCAAGTACCTGTGAGGGTGGGTCTTTCTCTAGAACTTCAAAACCTACTCAATAATTATAGGATCCCCCTCATTCTTATTGAGGACTCCTTGGTTTGGAAGCTTACTCCCTTGGGGGAATTCACGATGAAGTTGGGTTATCTTTGTTGCCTTGGGGGTGGGGTGGCACAAGGAGATTGGAGAAAGGTCTGGCACTCGTGGATCCTTCCAAAGATACATATTTTTCTAGTGGATGACTTTACATGGATCTATCCTTACTATGGACAATCTCCAAAGGAGAGGGTGCCAACTTGCAAACTATTATGTTCTTTGTCTTTAGGACACATAATCTATACCACACCTTCTTATTCACTGCCCTTTTTCCTTAGAGGTGTGAAGGGAGGTACTTATCTTATAGGGAATCTAGTGGTGTGGTAATGAAGGTGTGAAACAATTTGTTCACTGGAATGGCCCATCTTCCCACCAATACATAAATAACTTATGGCTAAGAAGTCCCCCTTATGTTTCATGGGAAATCTGGAAGGAACAGAATAATAGAATATTGAGGGATAAAGATATTACTAGTTTGGGGGTGGCTCGATAGGTTATTAGACTACTAAATGTATCTAGTGGAATTTTTTGGTGGAAGCAAACCCCCCCCCCCCCCCGCCCCCCACCTTGGGTAAACTTGATATGCAGTGGGCTTCAACCTGGGGAGTGAGCCAAAAGGTGGCACAGTTTCTAAAGCTTTTTCTAGGAAGAATATAGTATGGAGCATGCCTGTTGAGACATGTTCTATGCTTAAATTTCATGGCTTGACCATGATGGGAATTTTTGCTGCTAAGTGTGTGTTATGAAATTCTATAGCAAAAATGGTTATGGCTTATTTTAGAAACTAAAAATGTGGCCCAAATAATAAAGCTAAAGCCTTGGCTCTTCTATGGAGATTGAGAGTCATGAGGAAACATATAATTAATAGGTTGATGGTGAAGGGGGGATCGATGTTAATTATCAAAATCGCTAAACAGAATAGTCAGAGTAGTTAGGCGATCAAGGTGATAATTGAGGAAATTTGTAAGTTGATGGAGGAATACTAGGAAATCTAGGTGGATCATATTTACCACGAAGGTAATGGCATGGCAGATGATTTGGCTAAATTTAGACATAGTGTTATGAGGCTAACTAAATGGGAGGACATCAGCCTAATTCCATCATCAACTAAATTTTTGATGGAACATGAATATACTTCTAACATAACATGGGTGAGAAAGAAAATGACCTCATAAATTTTATGTTTGGAAAGGTTATATGTGGACACACTTTTATGATCTCCTTGTCGTAAGTGCACAAAAGGATGAAGGCAATGGATTTTCTTAGATTCAGAAAACTAACTGAAAATGATATTAATGACATGTCACTCATACCCCACAATAATTATAGGTTTTGTCAAGTGATTATGGAAGGAAAGGGACAATTAACATGACCTATGGAAAGAGATTTTTTGGGCTTTGGGAAACCTTGAGGCCTTATGATGGCTTTCTTCTGCCACTACATCTGCATCTTGAGTATATTTTATTTAACTTTTGAAGACTTCCTTACCTACAACATGACAATATCGAAAAATTCAGAGGAGTTGGTGGAAGCATCTGAAGAGTTGGTGATTGAGTTGGGTGGCATTATGGGCACCAATGATTGTATTGAACCTACGGGAGTGGAGGAGTACATTCACAAGAGTGAAGTGGTGACTATTTATTTGTAGGAGGGTAGTGTGTTACCCTTTATGGAAGGGATGATAAAACATGAGGAAAACATCTCTATGTAGTATTTCAATGCATGGAATGATAGAAGGGTGGCCATCAATGGGATAAGTTTTGAAATCACTAATGATCTCATTTCTAGGGTTGGTGGATTTCCCATGGGTGGTAGTAACTAGTGCAAGCAAGCTCATGTGAACAATGAAACCAACCTTCAAAAATTCTTCAAGTTTAATGAGGAATCAATTCGTATACGAGGTGGATTTCCTATGGAACACCTTCGTAAGTCTTGGGACATCATCTTCTATTTTATCATGAGATACATTACCCTAGAGAATCAGTTTCAAGTAATTTATTTTTTACTATTTCTCCATCCTCAACCATTATAGAAATCTAGATCAAATCTCCTTTCTGTTCCTTTTGTTGAATTCTATGGAAGATAGTATTTTCAAGGCAAAGAGAAAGAAGGAGGAGGGAAACCCTTTTACCTCATCCACCAAAGTTTCATGAATAGCTTGTATACCTATCACCTTGCCCATAACTTGTTGCTCCTAGTTAACCCTCTAGCTACTACTACCCCCCATGTCTCTCCTGACCCTAGCCATAAAAAAATCAAGGAAACCCCCAATCATAAGGTTAAAATTGGTCTCATTGACTATAACATGGATACTAGGAAGAGAAAATAGAGTGCTTGTAGAACCAACACATGCCTCTAATTGGAGAACTTTAAGTCCCCTCCCAAATAGGTCTTCATCTCAAAGTGTATTGAAAGTGACATTAACCCCCCTAAGAGGAAGAAATCCCACCAAGACATTGGCAAGAAGTCTAGCTCCAATCCTCCTAACACCTCCCATAATTCTAATACCCTAGAGGCTAACTGTTTCTCAGCTAGAAGCAATGTTGAGGAAATTACCTCCACCATAGAGGACAATCCTAAATAGGGGTGAAAAAAAGGAAAGCGTAACCATGACTGGAATCATTGCAAGGCTCGTCGTGATAGGCTTGAATAGTTAATGAAGGAATTTAAAAAAATCATACTAGCATCTAATAAAGATTTGAAACCTTTGATGGGTTCTCCACTAAAGTGATGCATTCCACGACAACCACCCATTACTTTCTATAGGTGAATATGGATGTGAAGGACCTAGGCAAGGAGAGCGAGACTTCCCACTCCATAAAAAATTCTTGGTAGAGGATTGGATGAAGACCCTCCTAGAAAAACTTGTCAAGGAGGAGGGGGTGACAATGGACAAGGATGGACTTGAGGCAAAGGATGTTGAGGAACCAGATAAGAAGGAGGGTAGTTAGCTTGGTTGGTTGTTTTTCTTTTTTCTATAATGATATTGCTTAATCTAAACTTGATGCCCTATGGGATTTTTTTTGGGTATAAGTTTAATTGTTGGACTATTAGTAGTAGTATGTTGTTATACTATAGGAATAATTTTCATGTTTATCTTCTTGATCATAGTAGGACCAATGTTGTTAAGGTTGTTATAGATTAAGTTAGTTTTTTGAAGTATGAAATTGGTATTTGCTCGATGATAGGGAGATAACCTCTAGTTGATCTTTCATCCTTTTTGTTCACTAAGATAATCCCACCATCTCTCTTGGCTACTATTTATATAATTCAAAAATGTCTCATGATTTTGTTAATAATATTCATGATATTTAACATGGATAGTGAATCATCATGGATATTGACTTTTTTATTATTGCAAGTGTTTGAGTGGTTGCAAGCTTGATAGGGCAGGATGTGGTCAAGGTAGAGAAGGCTTGCTTCTCCAAAGTTGATGATCAGTTGTCTTAAGCAACCCACACATTACGAAAATTCAAGAATATTGATTTAAATTCTATCTTGCATTTTATTTCTACTCTACTCCCTAAATGATAGAATGTGCTAGAAATATAGAATCCAATGATGATTAAAAGTTTAGAAGATATATTCTTTTACTCTATTTAATGCTAAACTCATTGCTGTCTGATTAAATTATTACATTTATGTCATTATTATAGGCATTGGAAATTTATGGAACTCATTATTAACCTTATTGTACATGTGAAAATGAGATTTAAATGATTAAACATTAGCGATTAACCCACAAATAATTGGAAAAGATTTTAGTGAATAAAAGACATTCTAAGTCTTGATCTTTTTGAAAAGAAGAGTTGTTGGATGGGAAAAGAAGTGTGAAGAGAGATAATTTGGTTAGTTATGGATCTAGGGTTTTCTTTAAAAGAAAGCTTCTGGGAAATCTTGGAGGGGAGTAGAGGATTTGGCAGCTGGAGATCTTTGAGTCACGAAAGGGGAGAGCACATTCAACAAGGAATTGGAACCACAACAATTACATAGGTTCTCTTCTTATTGAAGCTTTTCTTAATTACACTACAAATGTGAAGAAATATGTTACAATCTGAATAGGTTATTCATTGATGCATGTATTTCTTGATCAAGTTCTGTGCATTACATGGGTTTGAATGGGCATAGACTAAAAATATAATACATTCATAGTAAACTTTATAAAGGAATGTCACCCTCAACTTCTTTTTGTGCGAAGTGCTTAAAGTTGTTGGGATATTAAGTTCAATGGTCATGATTCTTCCCTCTCCCTCTTGTCTCTTCTTATTCAATGGGCTTTCTATAAATGACTTGTGCAGTCATGTATTGTATCACAGACAAAGTTTTTCCAAACCACAATCAATAGTTGTGTCATTATATTTTGTCTTCTTTGTTGATTTATTTAATCTTCTTGTTTAATAACTTAAAACTAGTATCAGAGCTAATTTGACTTGAGCAAAGATGGAAGAAGAAGAAGATGATGATGATTTTATTATTGAACAATTTGTTGCAAATTTGGATTGGAGTGAAGAGGAGAATGCTAAAAGAATCAAGGATGAATATGAGGAAGTTGAGGTTTACTTTAATAAAATACAAAAGCATGCTTAATTGTATCATAGCTCGCTACTATTTTCAGTTATTATTCAATCCTCTAGTTTGGAGAGAGACATATGGGTCTAGTTTATAGTGCATATGAAACTCATTTAAATTGTCATCCATTGGAATATCAAGCCAATGTTAGAGAGCTCCCTATTAGATGAACTACTTTTTTAAATCAGCTCATAGTTGGGCATTTGAATTAGTTCCTTGCCACCTGGACAGAATTAAACCCTTGTAACACCTTCACCAAAACATCCTATGTACACGTTGTATGGAATCCCTAAACTAGTCCAAAAAATAGTGATAACCAACATAACAGTAGTATTTTTCTTTAAAAACTTCCTTCAATGGAAATTATAAATTAATTGTAATCCTTTTGTATTAAACCAATGCCACCCAAACTCTAGAATGGAACCTTCTAATGCACTCAAAAATCATAGCGCTATAGACAATGTGAATTATTTAGACTTATTGTTACATTAACTATCTCATTGTGTTTCAGAGACTTCAATATATGCATGTTTGGGTATTCAATAAGATTTCACAATATAAGCTACAATATTGTGTTGGTTAATTTTTCTTAATTATGTATTATGTTTCTTAAAACTACATATATGAGGGATTGGATAGCACTAAAGTGCATATTCAAACATAGATACTTAACAAAAATACTTGGCTGATGCATCTCATATAGAGAATTAACCAATTCCAACCTCTAGGGGTGGTAGAAGGGAATGTTATCATCCCATTGACAGAACTGTTGTCCTTTGAACCCTCAACTCCTATTTCCATTTCACTACTTAATAGAATATTTCTCCCTAGGATAGTAAAAATATGTTCTGGTTATACGATAAGGACCAACATTTTAATTACATAAACTAATTCCAAAACTGAATGACATTTAAAGATGTTGCATAATTGTGAATGCTAATATTTCCTTCTGTGCTAAATGTTTCAAGCTCTACATTTATAGCCTCTATATTTCCTTCCTACTTAAGAGATTCATGAGGATTTTAGTAATATAATAAATGTGTAGGTAAAGTCTAGATAGATTGTTATTCGTGTCCTATGCTTATGGTTTTGAGTAGGAATAGTAACCGACCACCTTGCACATAGAAAAACTTACTGAGTAGAGGTTGTACTTAAATAGTTTTGTTTTTATTCATCCAAATGATGCAAGAATAACATGGAATTGGAAAGATGTATCTATTTTAATGAATTCTTGAATATTATGAGTTGTAAGACATGTTTCTTAAGAGTTCTCTTGCTTAAATCCACAACTCTACAAAGTTAGAGCCTCCTAAATGGATTAAAGTCATAAGTTATTATAAATCACTATATGTCTTAAACTAAATGTAGATGATTACATTCATTATTGATTGCATGTTTATTGTTTTGAGTTCATTTTAGACTCTATTATGGAATGGGTGTAATGTGGCAATTTGGGCAAGATAGAAATGGAAATAGTATGATTTATTTCTTTATGTCAATCAATATTGTTAGAATGAATTTGGTATGTTTCATTTCTTCTAATAGTTGAACTTGAATTTAAGTGATTTGGCTAAAGCATTTATTATTATTATTATTATTATTATTGCAATTGAGTGGGTATGTTGTTATTTCATTTACTACATATGAGCAGGTATGATGTTATTTCACTATATTGCATATGAGTAGGCATGCATTCAATATTTGCTGCATATGTGTAGATATGTTGTTGTTCTATTTTTCTTGACATGTTCTTTGATTAGACTACTTAGACATATGTGGAAAGTAGTATCTTTCATGGCTGTACCAAATCCATCCAATCCTCTTGTTCCCAATTTCTAGGCTTCTCATGCCAAGTTTAGGGTGTTCTTCATGTCAAGAAGGACCCTAGGGGAGCTAAACACTCTGTGGTTGGCATGCTAAAAGTTTCAGGCAGCACTCTCATCTTAGATAGCAGATTAACAATGTTTGGTGGCTAAGCTTGCAAACAGGCACTTGATCAAGCCATATTCTTAACTCCACATTGATGTACTATAATCCATCATCTTATGATGATTTTTTTGATGTAATTATATCTAATGGATAATGTATCTAATGATCTCGAATGTAATATTAATCATGCATTTTGATAGATGGATGACATGTAGGTCAATATCTTGGAAAATTTAATGTGAATTCATATTGTAATGGTGAACAAATTGCTAACCCTTGATTATGGTAAATAAAATGATTATTGAGATTTTAAAATTGGATTGTATTGTTTATTCTCCACATTTCTAGCAATTGGATGATGTGGCAATTGTTAATAGGACATGGTTACTACACTATTCTTGCAATGAATTTAAGAAGTTTTTGTGTGTAACTAGTGCAATGCCTATGAATCTATTAGAAATTATGAATTATATTATTTTGTTATGTATTTCATAGTTTATATGGTTAAATTAAAATTTTCAATATCTAAGAATTGTTTATTGATAAATTCATTGATTAAAATACTTGAATCCTTAAAAGTAATTAAGCTAAAATCTATTTAAAATCTATTATATATATGACATTGTTATTGATTTTTCGCATGTAAGACTTTTGATAGTATTACAACAATAAAAGGGCATTCTAAATTGTCAACCCTAAAAGTAAAATAATTATAATCTCTCATTTATGTTTAGAGTAAAACAAAAAAAAAAGAGAATTCTTTTTAAACAATATATTGAACTCATCCTTATTGTACAAATTTAATTCTAATATATTCAACTTATCGTCATGAGAGAGTTGCTATGGGTAATTGAGGTGTGTAGTTCAAAATTAAGTAAAAATGAGAATTAAGAAAAGAAAAAGAGAACTATATAATGTTTGAGATTAAAAGTAAAAGGAAGAGATTATAAAATAAATAAAAGACTTTACAATTTTTGTTTCAAGTGTACATATAACATAATAATATGATAACACTAATAAATAGTTAAAACATTTTTTTTTAAAAATATAAAATAATTTTTAAAATATAGACACATTTTACTATTATGGAAACCATGCCTACAAATGCAACTCAAAAATAAGTTAGTTATTACATTGATTGGATTCAACAGTTTAACTTGGAGGTTTTCAAAGCTAGTGACCACCTTGCCAATAGAGAGTCTAAATCTACTTTCTAAAATAATGCAATGCCTAGCCATAGAATCCATATTTTTCAAGCATCAAACTCATCTTGTTGTATCATTGGAATTCAATTGTCCAAAATATTCACCAAATATAAGTTCAGAATGAAAGGTAAAGAAAATTGTTTAAGACTTCTTGACCCATTATTGTCTTTATAAAATGACATCTTTCTAGTGATAACCTCTAGAAGTACAACTAAAAAGCTTAAAAAATCACTTTTCTCTATAAGAAGCTTTGATGATTTGTACCCGAGGTCAAGATAATATTTTTTTCTTGCCAATGAGACAAAAAAGATTGTGTTTGCATCCATGGATGCTAGTACAGATAGCCCAAAATATGATATTCTAGCATTCCATGTTCTATCCAAAAGCATATTTTTACTTTTAATATCTTGATGGATAATTGGGGCTAGAGAAAAGTTATGTAGATAATTCAGACCTTGGGCAACATCTAACACAATCCCTATGCAGAATGCCCAAGAATCCCAATTTGTGGGCTTATCATCTCTTTATGGAGACGTTCATAAAGAGATCCGTGCTCCATGTAATCATACACACGGATTCTCTCATCATCTTGTTAATAGAAGCCAATGTGGCTTACCACATTCATGTGGTGGACATGTGTTAGTAATGAAAGCTCATTTCTAAATGCAATTTCATTCTCCATCTATTTGTTTGTGGTACATTCCTTGCATAAGCTCTCTTGATAAAAACTTCTCTATTGTTTTCAAGCCTACCCAAAAATAAAGGGCCAAAGCTTCCTAAACTGATCTTTGATTGGTCTATAAAGCCACTTGTGGCAAGTGATAGGCCTATCAAGTATAGTTTCTCCATTGTAACTCCTATTGGAAAAATAGAACAACAGTAAAAAAGAAAAGAAGAAAAAACTTTCAGGTTATTTTTATTGAATAATAGATGTCAATTTATACAATAGCTTGACACAACAACATTCCTAAATGACTATTAATTAGATTGATGACAAACTACTTCATGATTGACAACACACATAAACTTGACACTACTAAAACTTATGGACACCTAACTCAACATATCTACAATGAGAACTTGATTCAAACTAAAACTCTTTGACTCAATCCTAAACTAAACTTGTGCTACCAGGAACTCAATAAGGTTTACCACATGTGAAACATTATTATTTACTACTATTGGAACATTAACTCCAACAACACCATGATCTCCTAGAGCTCCCATTTGTAGGGTAAAATAGTGGTACATATATTAATGATAAATGACAAGATTAAGAGCTAGTTCGTCTCACATTTAAATATCAATCTAGGGTCATAAACTCGTGAAAGTTATAGTGGCTATATGGTCAAGGGATGAAGATAGCATACCAAATGGGGATGGATGAAATATAGAGTTTACACAAGTTGTTGCTACAGGAAACTCACATACAGAGGTCTAAAATATTTGATATTAATTTGCCCCCTTTTGTTTTTAGCAAACCATATATATAAGTTCATACTTATAACAAACTAGAACCAATTGAAGAAAAATAGAATAGTTTGTTTTTCAACTATCAACAAATATCACAATGGAATTGCTCACATACAATTCCATTTTCTGGCCACATTATAAATCTATTGTAACAACAAGAAAAAAAAGAAATATGAATGTTTATATTCTTCTCCATCTTTGTAATCAGATGTACCACATATTGTCTAGCAAATTAGATCTTCCATAAATCATTTTGATTAGAGCCATTGTAGAAAAACATGGAGCATTTGTTGGAGTAAATTTAGAAATTATGATGTTTAGAAAAATGCATGTAACTTCCAAATGGTTTAGTTTCTAAAGATTTTGCCGTGGGAAAAGTTGAATGGCCTCATTTTGCATAAAACCCAAATTGTGGATTTTTGAAATTTGTCCTCATTTTTCTGCTAATTGAAATGCAAAACAAGCTATGATATTTTTAATCAGCAGATTTTTCTCTTTTTCATAAGTCCACATATCTTGTGTTATATGTTCCAAGATATATAAATATATGTATTTCAAGGTAGAAAATAACTACAGTGATTAGTAATATCAATCAATTATAAAGTTTCATTAATGTATCTAAAAAATTTATTAAGTATTACTTATTTATATTTAACCATATGCAACATAAGATAATAAAAATATGGATAAAATGGAATAGAATAGAATATGGAAATGAATATGATGGTATGTAAAATGGTGAAAAGATGGTATAAATATGGATCATAAATGGCTCTCATCATTCCCCCCAACTTAAAGGTTGAGCGTGCATGGGAAACTTGTATGATGGATATAATGGATAGTATGATGGAATTATTAAAGGTGATGGATGGAAAATAATAGGATGACATTCCTCCCCCCAACTTAAAGGTTGGCCATCCACAGGAAACAAGGAGAGGTTGGTTATGAGTGTTGCATAATAATCAATATAATATAAGAAATATTTTAAAAGTTAAGAGATAAAACAATGAAAAATAAAATTTATTATTTTACTAACATGCATGTCCATGGATGCCAAGGTCCAGTAGCTAAAAGATCACTGCAACAATGAAGTTCAAACTAAGAAAGAACCAAAAATGTAGACTAGAATGAATGTTGGAGAAAAGGTCACCGTCTGAAAGAAGCAATATAAAGAACACTAAATGGAGCTTGATCTATTTTCATAGCATCTCAAATGAATGTCTAGTACTTAGGATATGTGATCAAAATCATGGTGATCACAAGAAATCAAAGTACAACCACATAATGAGCAACAAGAAATGCAAGAAACATCGAGAGAGAAAGAGCTAAAGAAGTAACTAGGTATCACTAAAAAAATGGTTAACTCAACCAAATTATTTGCATTCCTTTCATTATTTTTTTCTTTTGTTTTCCTTTTTTTTTTTAAATAAATTGATAATGACAAGTGACCACTAACAAGCCATTTTTCAATCTCCATTAAGAGTTTATTTTTTAGTTAATATCTGTCAAAAAATGGTTTTCAAATATTAACTAGCCAACAATGCCAAAAGGTTTTCATTGTTAGATCTTTTATTTCTTTTATTTCTTTATTTATTTTTCTTTTTTTCATTTTTAAAAAAAAATCACTTTTGAAAAACTGCATAGAATGAGCAAACAAATCCCCGTATAGATGATGAAGAGTCATATCATCAAAAACCTGATTTCTTTCCATGTCCTGACAAAAAGGCACCATTGAAAATTTATTACATAATGAACTTGAAATGATGATAAAGAATAACATAGAAAGGATAACAAATTTTCCACAAAACCAATCTTGATGCATGTTTCTAATGCCACTGATTATGGAATCTTCTTGTAGAACTTCGGAACATGCATTGGCACACTTGGCTAAAAGAGTTACTGATAATGAGGACAATTGTCAAAAGATATACTACTCTATGATGACACCACATGAAGCTATGTTATCTTATCTTGATAAAGAATATGAGGTATCCATTTCATGAAATAACACACCTTCATTACCAAAGGCCAAGTGGTAGAGTAAAAAAGCCAATTGCAGTCACCAATGTGTCCATAAAACTAGAGGCACATAGAGACACATGTCTAGGATGGCATGTGATGATTTTCAATACACCCAATATCCTTATGTATTTCTTCAAGTTGTCTTTAGATTTGTAGCTATATAAAATAGTACTAAAAGATTTCTAGAATCTCATAGACCAAATTAGAGACCACCATGCTCCATATAGCTAGGAAAAGCCAAGATAGAGTATCACTTGATACTCTATCAAATAAATATTACCAATTGATATCATCTCTCCACAATAAGAGACCCGTAGCCACATTCTCAAGACCAAGAATATCAAGTATAGTAAAAGAAAATCATTCATTCAATAAATCTACCTTTAAGTAGGCAATTTATTTCTACAAATGATAGGTAGAGTTATTAATATGAAGTGATACATGATAATAATAGTAAATGGATAAAATAACTAAAAATTCTTGTGTATATATAATATCAAGGAAAATAAACATAAGAACACATACCTTGAATTGGTTGAGATCCCACATGTGGAGGTTTACCAGAAGGACCAATGGAACGATTAATGAATCTTTTTTTGAAATTATCCAATAACCACAAATTTTGAGGGATTTCCCCCCAACTTAACTTCATTCTACAAGGTCATAAGAACATCAAGAAAATTTTAAGCAACCAAATTTAAAAATATCTTTAAGTTTTAGTATTTCTATGGATTTCTTCTTAATGTCTCATGAGCATTCAAACCATCCAAAGAATCAAGAAAGTGATTCAACACCTATTATTTATGAATGATAATCTTAAGATACAACAACTAAGAATGAGAAATATATAGATATTAATACCTTGGTTCTTGTTAAATGAATGAATCATCTAGAGTGCATTTATTCATCTCAGGATAATGTAAAGAATCAACAATGAAGAATGATGAACATCCATTTGCAACTCATGTTATTTGGTCATTAATGCATTCAAATCCTTCAACGTTTGTTTAATCAGTTGAACCCAAATCAATAAGTGTGTGAGGAATACACATTTTTATCATCAACCTCCTATGATCTATATATTTGAATATTAAAACATTTTTAAAGGGTAGGTTTTGCAAAATATCATTTGGTATCATACACAACACTTGAATGATTTTGGTATACAATAGATCATCTTTTGGTGCATGATTAATTCCAACATACATAAATACCTTTTCAAAGATGAAATCATAATGGTTTGTTTCCTTATGTGTGTGAAATATTTCAAATTTTGGTGATTTAAGAAGTAGATAAGAAGAACTAAATTGATGATTTTTAAATTGGTAAATATGTTCCTCAAATTCTTTGAAACTAAAATCGCATTCTTTATCCAAGTCATCAATTTCATGCACATGAAAAAGGATCAATGAAATCTCAGCACTATATGTAGTTTGATCCACCTTATTATGTGATGCTTTATTAGGAATTTTGAATTCCATTGGTGGATATGTTGGGGTGGATAGTGGGTGAAATGAATGGAATAAGGATAATGGAAAAAGTTGTATTGGATATAGAGTAGATGGATATGAGTAGGATGAGAGTAATGGAGATGTTAGAATATAAGATGGATATATATGTTGTTGTGAGAATGCATGATTATATTCATTGTGTATACTAGGTGGAAAATTATGTTTTGAAGAAGCATGTTGTCTTTCCAATGCAACAAAGTAATCCATACCTTGATCTCCTTGATTTGGTGTTTGAAATCACTGACCACTTACAAGGAAGAATTTTTCACATACATACTTAGCATGGTGAGGCTCACAAAGATCTAGTACTTCATTCACCATGTGTTCTTTATTGTTTGTGCATATACATTTATCACCTTGTCTGTGACAAATAAAACAACAAGCAACTAATATGTCACTCTCAAAATCAAATTTTTCTAAAAATTCATTAATTATATCCTCTTGTTCAGACTTAGAAATAATAATTGGACATCCCTATGACAATGGAAGATCAAGATCATTTAAGTTGCATTCATTAGGTAGTGAGCATGTAAAAACATCACTTTTGATTGATGCAATTCCTCCACAAAGTCTTGTTTTCAAATTTGATGTTGGACTACCTTGAAAATGCATCATTTTAAACATTTTTCTTCAAATGTACCTTTCTTTATCAATTAATCACAAAAAAAAAGTATAACATAAACAATGGATCTAACTTCTAAGACCTTCTTCCAAACAATGCATCTAAATGATTTACTACAGCACAAACCTAAGGTATTGGACTAGGCAAGGTCGACACATGATCAAACACTCCCAAAGGCACATGTTCCTAACTTGACTTACTATAATTTCACACCTTTAATACCTTTCCTCGATAATGACACCAAAAATTTAGGGTAAAACTATGGTACAAATATTAAGGATAAATGATAAGATTAAGATGTAGTTCATCTCACATTTAAAAATTAAAAATTGCAAACATTTCTAGAAAGAATATTAAGCTTCAAAGTAAGAAAATTGCAAGTAAATCAAACATCTACACTAGAAAAATATGAAATTCTAGAAGTGTCATAAAATTGAAGAAGAATATGAAAACTACAATCCTCTAAACTGGAGTTGAGAAGAAATCTTCTAAAATGTAGAGTGTCCACAAATAAAAGTGGAGAGCATCATTAGTTTTTTTGGAAGTCTAGAGATTTCTATTACATTATTTTTTCCACATATCAATAAATAGTAAACATGAAGCTACATTCCATGTCAATATATACACTTCCAAATTATGGTTTCAATTTTGTGGCTCTAAAAATGGAAGCCCAAAAATTATGTATAGAGACAATGCGAAGAATAAAAATACAAAACAAATCCTCATCAATGGTATATATATGAGCAAATGTATGAAGTTGTGATGGAATGACTGGCGAATGCTAAATAATTTCTTTTCTTTCATGTATTTTAAGCAATAAGGAAGAATCTATGAGATTGATAAGCTTGCCTATTGAAATATTTATGTTTTGACAAAAAAAAACTCCACAATACAAGTCTTCAAAGGAATAAAAATTTGCACAATCAAACATGTTAAGCTACAACACAAAGGTAAAAGGGAAAAAATCCTAGTAAAATCAAAGCTTTCTTGCCATAAAGCTATGACCTACATAGGGATATTAAAAACCACAAAAGTAAGCCTTCTAGAGGGAGGAAACCCTCTCTTTCTCTAAGCAAAGCCATCCAATCCATATAGAATACAGTACAATTGGAGGTTCCATATTTTAGTAAATTGACAAAGAATCATTAATGAAAGAATTTCAGTTTTAATTAACATTACTAATGAGAGATGATATTTTAATGTCTAAAAATATAGGGCCATATGACAAGGGTAGAGGGTGCACAGAAAAAATAATCAAAACCAAAAAAATGGAAAAAAAATACATATCTACCAAATTGTTGTGGCAGCAAAGAGGGTGAGTATTTAGAAATGATAAAATAATCATTCCTCTAAAACCTTCCATATCTCAATAGCTTCCATTATTTATTATGTACACAACTTGAACTTAATTTGAAAAAAAAAAAGTTCAACAATAAAGATAGAGAAAATTCCTTACCAAATAACACTCTACATAAATTTGCAGTAGATACAACTTTAGGAGTTGAAAACGTATAAAAGACTTTGCAAAGGGAAATAGATGCCAAGAGAAATAGATGCCACTTGTATAGATAATAATGCCACCTAGTAAGCAATGACAAAGTAGTGCAGACATCTATCCTCTTTTTGGTGTTTCTTGTATCTGCTATCCAAAAATTATGATAATTTCTCCAACTCAAAATAGAAAAGACCACTAGAAAAAAGCCTCTTAGACAATGAAAACTAACAACTAAAATAGGAAAATTTTATTTTAATAAATATATTGTCCAAACTATAGGATATAATACATTTTGCACAGTTTTAAAAAATGGAACTAATAGAAATAGGCACTTGAAAACTTTAGTCTCCTACCTTAACAACAGGGACTAAGAAATGAATATTAATAAATGTCAAATAATAAACAACTGCTATTATATAAAAAACACTAGATATGAAATGAGTAAACAAACATTTAAGTGAGCATTCATTCCATGGCCCACCCATATTTAATATTTGTGAGGGATGAAAAGGAAAAAACTAAAGATTCAAAAGAAAATCATTGTATAATAGGGTGAATATGCAATTTATAAAAGATGGACAAAAAATGTGTTACAAAAGATAATTTTACACACACCTATACATTCGCCTTTTTTCCTGCAATGGGATGACACTACAATCCAAAATTCTAGACATTTGTCTAAACTCATGTGAGGCAAGAGGACCAAAAGGTAGTATGGCTCATTAATTGAAAGATTCTTTTTCCAATAAAGTAATATTTTTGTTAGAAGACATTATATTAGGAATGATACCGCCTACCCCCCTACCCCCCATATATATATATAAGTCAAAAACCTATATTTATTCAAGAATAATATTTAAAAGTTTATGTATGATGGAAATATATTTTGTTAATTTCAAAGAATTTTTTTTTTATTAAATGTTAAAAATAGGAAAAGAAGGATATGGGAAAATATTCTTTTATTTCCAATAGTGAATCACACCATCCACTTTATTGAATTATTCTTTACTACTTTGATGTAGAATCTTAGTGGTTGTATTATAGAATTGAGAAGAAATATGGAAGAAGAAACTTAATTATGTTTTTAATATAAGTATCTTGAATACTTGTTTTCCCTGTCAATCTACAAGTCACAAGATCAAGGATTGTCCTCTTCTTGAGCACAATTGATCTCTGGTGCGGGAACCCAAGCCAACTTTAGCTATTAAGAAAGATGAGTGGACAATGGTTGTTAAGAAAGGGAAGGGCACTCCTAAGCCAAACCTTATTTCTCAAGAACCTAGTCATTACAGTTCTAGTCCAACTCCTCTTGTGCCCTCAGCACTAGAGGGTCCTCTAGTTGTATCACCACCCATTTCAAACCTTGCATTGTAGGGGACAACTAAGTTGGATGTATGAGTTGCCTAGGTTCAAGCACCTCAAGCAACTTCTATGATTTCTTCTTCATCTCCCTATCACTCTTGCAGCCCTGAAGGCAATAAGCGAAGAGCCATCACTTTGGGTGACTCTTCATTTGAACACTCTGCTTTCTTGCATAATAGGTTTTCCTCACTTGAGGATGAGGAGAATATGCAAGCTAGTTTATGATGAATTTTCTCTCATGGAATGTGTGGGGGCTAATAGACCTCCCTCGAAAGTATTTTTTTCATGATACCAAGCATGGGCTTGACAATATTGATGTTCTATGTTTGCAAGAAGTTAAAGTCTCTAGGTTCCTTCTCAACTCAACTTGTCATGTGATATGGCTGGATGGTGTTGGTTTTTCCTCTCAACATTAAGTTGGTTGAGGTAGTGTAGTCACTTTCGTCTCCCCTCAACTTTTTCCTTTTGTTATTTCCCATGGTTCTGACCCCATGTAGAGAGTAGTTTGGATTTTGTTTTCTTTTCAAAATCATTCTTTTGCCATTGTCAGTATTTATGCACCTAATGATGTGATTTAGTGCTCACACTTGTGGAGGTGGCTAGCTAATTCTTTGCCACTTACCACCTAGTTATTCTATGGAGATTTTAATATGGTTGAGATGGTTGTTAATAAAGTGGGCCTTTTTCCTTTTTGACGGTCAGCTAGTGAGTGAGAAGCCTAGTTCTACATGTGGAACAAGTTGGGTCTTTTTGATCCCAATGTTCATCGTCGACAAACTGATGGCATCTAGTACACATGGTCCAACTTTTGAGAAGGAGCTAATAGGGTCCTAAAAATGTTGGACTGTGCTATGATTTTTGCTCAATCTCTTTTTCCTCTTTCTCACAAGAGTCTACTACCTCTCACTCTGCTCCCTGATGTGACTCTTTTGGACCTTTTTCTCATCCACTTCTCCATTACCTAACATTCTTCCCCCCTCAAAATTGTAAAACTCAATTTTACCTTAATACTTCTGTGTTTTCCCATCCGCCCACCACTGCCCATATTTTACAAACTTGGAACCTTGAACCTAGGCCCCACTCATCATCTAGGTGGACTTAGTGGTGGAATGATGCCATCACCTATACCATGAGGTTTCTTTGCATTTATGGGAGGTAACTGGCCACATACTACAAGAGATCCTATGAGAACACTATCAAAGATCTCCTTATGGCCATTGAAGATCTTTCCATGAATCTATTTGATATGGATCTCCAAGTTTAGCTTGCCAACCTTCACCATCAAAAATAAGTTGCAGACAATTACACTACCCAAGGAGCTCAACTCAAAGCCTACCTTCACTAGCTAGAACTTGGTGATCAAGCTTCTAAGGAATTATTTAATGCATTGAGGGCATGCCACTCTATAGTGTGGATCAAGTTCATTTAGGAGGGTCAACATACCCTCTATGAGCTTCTTGATATTCTTTAAGCCTTTGTTCACCACTATGAAAAATTTTTCACAACTCAGGGTCCCTTGACGACCAAGGATCTATTGGCATTATGATTATTTTGGCATTAGTGACAATACTTACTCAATTCTATATGCTTATCGAGCATCCAAGTGGATACCTTGTAAGAATTCATAGTTCAACAATTTACACCAAGAAAATAGTGGTTACTAAGCAAATTTAGACAATGTGAAGTTCAGCAGTATCTATCAAGCTTCTTAGTATCTACTGAGCTTCTCAATATCTATTGTGCTTCATAGTGTCTACTGAGAAGATAATATGTGACATGAAGATTTAGTGCAAACTAAGTGATGAAAGATTCAGTGTTTACTAAGTGAAGCAAGGTAAACTTAGTTTATAGTATTTATCAAGTGAAGCAAGGTAAACTCAGTGTATAGTGTTTACCGAGTAAAGCAAGGTAAACTCAGTATACAGTATCTACCAAGTGACACTACATCTACCAAGTCACTAGTGGTTACCAAGTTTAGAACTACATCAAGTTATTAGTATGGACCGAGCCTCCACTTCTATCGAGTGCATGATGATGCCGAGTAAAGTAGTGGATGTCGAGTATCAAAAGGTCACTGAGTCAGTTCAGTGAACCCGAGTTATTTACTATTGGGTCAACTCTATAATGTATTTGTTTACTTTTATTTTGGATGACCTTGTAATTTTGTAAGTTTGAAAGGTATATAAGTAAGATATACTATATGATATCAAACAAGTAAGAATGAATGTATGTATGATGCATGGAATGAGAAAGAATTGCGAAGTAATATGAAGTATATGTGAAAGATCATCAGCAGTAGTTCAAGGTACATAGAAAGGTCAATTCAGAGACTAAAAAATTATATCCATCACATGAGGTGATTAGTGCATAAGGGATTTTATTAGCAATCAGTGGCAAGTAGATCCACTATTTCATCCTAACAGGTGAAACAGATTTTTCAAATCCTCTAACAAGGTAGACTTAACAGTCTTTGTACAAATCTCCTAACAGAGTGCATACTTCATTGTATGTTTGAAAATCCTCTAACAAGGTGGACCTAGCAATCCTTTATGCTCCTAATAGGGCAGATCATAAGAAGTGGTCAATGTAAGCCTTAACTAGCCAACTTTATACTACAGTATTGAAGTTTTGTGGGTATCATCCCCACCCCAATTTTACTTTCTATTTGGAAGGTTTGTGGGTCACCAAATATTGTGTTCACTTTTTTAATGATTGTTTTATGTTTCATAATTTATGCATGCAGTAGTATAGATGGGCATGTGGTAAATTAATAAAAAAATTTAAGGTCACTGATTCACCCCTCCCCTCTCAATAATCTATCATTCCCTAAATATTTCCAAAAATTGGTATCAGAGCTTTTTTGGTTCTTAGGATAAAAGTTTAGTAGCTTAAGAAAAGATCTAAGGACAGATGGAGCTATTTAGATTTGACAAAGCAATTGAAAATGAAAAGCTAGATCTGGAAATGGCCATGGCTCAACTCAAAGAAGTAAAGGAGCATCTTTCTCAATCCCTAAAGAGAAGGAAGGAAATTGCAAGAAAAATGAATGACCATCAGTATGTTGAAGAAAATATTGAAGACCTTTTACCATCAAGTAGCTCAAATGAAGCTAATGAAGAAATCAAGGAACTCCTAACAAAGAATGGCTCTTTGTAGGAATAAGTGAGAAAACTTAAAAGAGAATAAGAAATCCAATCAATCAGGCTATGTGAAGTTTTAGAACAAAGAAACAAGGCAAATGAAGACTTGGAGGCAAGAAATAATCAATCCAATCAGCATGAAGACCTCGTGGATCAAATCTTTGGAGCAAATGAAGAAATCAGGATTCTCAAAGCACATAATGAAAGAATAAGAAGTGATCTAAATAGTGAAATGGAAATTAATGAAAGAATACTGAGAGAACTAAGATGTGAAAATAAAATTATTGAGAAATTAAAGAGTAACCTAAATACTAAAAAGAAAATCAATGAAAGAATGATGAAGTCACAAGAAGGCATGAATCAACTGATACATCAAAATGAACAGAATCTTCATAAGCAAAATGATAAAGCAGGACTTGGATACAATGAAGAACAAGGTGAATCTTCCAAGCAAGGTGAAAAAAGGAATCTAAAACCCTCATGCAATCATTGTGGAAAAATTGGTCACACATCAAACAAATACTGGAGCAATGGAAAAAGAAAATTTAATGGAAAGTGCTATAACTATAATCAGCATGGTCACAAAGCCAATGAATGCAAGGAGAAATCAAAATTTGAAGGTAATTGTCACAAATGCAAGAAGCATGGTCACAAGGCCTCTCAATGTAGATCCAAAACATTCAATCCAATAGAATAACTTGTAAAGGCAATATTTGGATGGGACTACAATGCTTGGTGCAGATGTCATTATTGTGGAGAATATGGAAACATTGGTATTAACTATGCAAGGCATCACCTAAGGAAGAAGGACACTACTGTAAGGTGTTATACATGCATTGAACTCATTCATATAGCTAAAAATTACATGAATGTAGGCAGAATTGAAGATGAAAAGAAAGCAAGGGCCGAAAACATAAGGAAACAGATGAAGCAACAATGGATTCCTAAATCCACTGAAGATGCAAGCTCAAATCATGGAAGTGAAGTCACTCAAGAAGCGGGTGACTCCATCCCCTCAAACTAAATTCCTAAGAATGTGTTGGAGTGGTACTCACCAAGGAAATCATAAGAAATTCCAAGAAATGTAAGGTAAGAAAAATGATCCAATTAGTATTGCAGATACCCCGAGATCATAGAAAAGTTATCTTTCACCTAGTACATCAGACTCTACTAAGTAATGTAGTTAATGACCTTACTGAGCAATGTTGGGAGTAAAGAGAATTTTGTTTGTCTATCGAGTTGATACTCATGCTAAGTTAGGTTAGTAGATTACAGTCTATCACACACTATGACAACATGGTACCTAGCATTAATGGCAAATTTTTCATCAAAATGGGCAAAATTCAACTTCATTCTCATCATATTCTCAGAGCTAAAATATTTCAAAGTGCATTCAAGTGACTTCAAAGTGATTTTGAGTGAATTTACAGATAAAAAAATTTGATCAAAGATTTTCATCACTTATCGAGTAAAAATGGCTTTCATATGCACAAGCACTAGCAAGGTGAAACATGGATCAAAAATGTTGGTCAAGGGCATAGAATGGAAAGCACCAAACTTCAAATTGGTTCCAACAGTTGCAGAGGTACTAGACCCTAATGGAACTCAATCACAAATACCACCAAAGGTACTTTTAATCAATGATATTGGAACTCATTTCAAATGTTCTATTCAAGAAATAGGAACCCTAGAAATGGATAGCATGTTAGAATAAATGTGTGTTGATGGCTCTCTGAAACCCAAACATAAACATCTAGAGACAAAAGGGTTAACCCACATCTCCCACATGCCAAGAAGCTTCCAAATAAAATGGATTAGATATATCCTCAGCCATGTTCACAATGGTAAGCTATGGTTGGAACAACTCATATTGATCACTAAGAAAATGATTCACAAGATTACTAGCCTTCCCATACTCAGCAAAGCCAAATCTAAAAAACCCTAGGTTAGGATGAACTTTAGAAGAAAACCCTAGCCGAGTGGGACAACAGAGGCTTAAAGGTTAGCATAGTTATTAACATTGAACTTAGATATGGAATTCATGTGATAGCACACAAGTTCTATAGTTCAATTCAATTAAACAGTGTTTCGTATGAGGCCATAGACCTGGTGTTCAAGCTTGTGAAGAAGAATTTGGAGTATGACTTGTCTGACCTAATGTTAAGAACTCTAGACAAGAACATGGATAGTATCAGATCGTCAAAGAATAACCCCTATAAATTTAGATCATTATTGATGTGCTTATTCTTCTATGTACAAAAATTCTTTCCCTCTAAAGGTTCTGTGGTATGGAGAAAGGATGTCCCCATTCTTTATCAAATTAATGAGTTCATAGCAGAAATGGGTGTCAATTTTGACAGTATAATGGACAACTAGTTTGAAGACTTCAAGGAGAGAATGAACAACAGGTTTAGAATCCCTCCTAAACTTGTTGAAGATTAAAAAGATGATGTTTGCTTTATGGTTGACTATGACAGAGTATATATTCAGGTAGTCATGCCCCGATTTGCATGGGTAAAACCTCTACCTTATGAGGTAAACATTGATGAAACTAGGGATATTATCAAAGCATTGGTAAATGAGCTAGTAGATCCCAAGAAACCAATTTTTGGAAACTATGATGAGGCTAAAGCCAAAATAGAATTGGAAATCAAACTTCCCCAAGCAATTAGTAAAGGTAAGAGAAAGGTCACCAAGTTGAAAATTGCTACCAAGCCTTTGATGATTACCAAAGGAAAAGATGAGGATGAAGAAGAGGAGCAGGAAACAGAAAAGAAAGAGGAAGAATCAGAGAAGGAGGTGGAGCTTGCAAAGAAGAAAGGTAGGGTTATCATCACAAAACCCCCAAAGGCCTCCACAACTATTTTTACAAGAAGAGATAAAGGTAAGAATAAGGATGAAGTAGTATTCAACAAACCCCAATTTACCTTCCAAGAAAGACTGAAACAAATGGAAGAGGGAGCTAGCATCACAAATTTCAAAGCATTGAAATTTGAAACAAGGACTGATGTAGAAAAAATGCAAATTGAGGAACTGGTACTTAATAAGATGGAAAATACTCCCTAGACCAGATTGCCCCTTAGATCTCCAAAGAGCTATTGGTAAGACTGTAGCCAAGGTGAGAGTCAGCCACCCAAGTAGCCAAGGACATATATGAGCAATCCTTGAAGAATCTTCTACCAAGTCTTACTAAGGCAGAAGTAAAGGCAGCAATGAAGAACAACGAAGGTAAAATGATGATCAGATTTCACACATGTTTGATATTAATCAAGGACATTGAGCATGTTGTCAAAGATGCAAAAAACATGTGGAAGAATATCTATCATCTGCATAAGCCTAGTAATGATCCAATGGTAATCAAGGATGATGATGGCACCGATAGTGATGAAGGAGATGATAGTGTTCCAAGTGCTAGTGATGATCAAGAACTAAGGTCTGATGATGAAGAAAAAGGGGAAGAAGCTGAAGAGGAAGACAAGGAGGAAGAGGAAGAAGTAGATGATCCAATGAAGATTGCAGCACAAGTCATCACCTCCCTTCCTCACTCTCCACCTAAGATTGCAACATCATTAGGGTTGGAGACAGCTTCAGTAGGATTGACCACATTAGAAAGATCATCCACTCTTTTCCCCACAGCTCCAAGCATCATCTATTGAAGTAACCATTACTTCATCTACCAAGCTCCAGCCTTTTTCATTAGCACCTGAGCAATCAGTCATTGCAAAATCAACTATGCCTACCTCCTCTATTACATGTACAATAAGTTCTATAGTTCTTTCTATAATTTTGTCTATAACTCCAATTGTGAATATTCTAGTTTGTACTCTACCTTTTTGTACATCATTTTTGGGAAGTACACAATTTTTGGTTTCAGCCAGTACTTCTCTTAGCTTTCCTCTAGTTGCATCTATTCAAGTATTTTTTGTCAGTCCATCTATGTCAACTATTGTCTCTGATTCCAAATCCAAGGAAGTAAGCACATAAGTGAAGCCCAAGACTCCTCTGAAACTTTTGCTCACTGGAAAAAAAATTGATGAAGACATAGATTTGGATATAGAAATTGTTATTCCAAATATAGACTTGGACAATGCCTTAGTTAGTGAGATGAGAATGGTTAGTTAGCTTCTAGAGCAGAAGGCAAGGCAGAAACAACTCATAGAAGAGAGAGATAGAGAATATACTATAATAGAAAATGCTAAAAACATAATTATTGAAGCTATTGGTGTTGATATTGATTCATCTCAACACATTTCATTGCAATTAGAAGAGGTTGTAAATAAGTTCAATTAGGACACCTCTAGGCAAGATAAACTCATTGAAAAAGTAGAGAAGAAATTTGATAATAAATTTCTAGAGCACATTGCAATAAATCAGGTTGAACTATCCTCAATTTTGAGTGATCTAGAGAAAGCATTGACAAATGTAACATCACTTTTTGGAAAGCTCTGCGATGTTACTAATTTCACTAAGGAAGTGAAAGAAAAATTGAATAAATTAGATGTGGAAATGAAGGACAATGCTCAAAAGTTTCAGCTTGACCATAGTTCAAGCTCATCCCATCACACAAAGGTGAAATTTTTTTCCAAAATGCAGGTAGAGTTACTCAGAGAAAAATCCAGAATCTGGTCTACACTAATTAACATTCAAAATATGATTCTTCCAATCATGGATCAAATGCAAAAACACATTGCCTAATCAAAATCATTGATTCATGACAATAATTTTTCAATAGAAAATCATATGAGTGAACTTTTTGTAGAAGTTCAAGTGGCTCTCTCCACCTCCAAGATTTTGCAAGACAAATGGGATAAGATATTGTCTCTTATTCTCAAGATACACTTAGATTTTCTCTCACATTTTGGTGTCTCAATTTAAATTTATTGTATATACATTCTTTGGCATTATTGTCAAAAAGGGGGAGATGAGAAAGGGGGAGATGAGATTATTGGCAAGAGAAGATAAGATTGTTGACATTGGAAATATGAGATGAATAAGGAATAAGAAAGACATTGTATAGATAAAAGCTATGCATATGATATGTATGGGGGAGATATGTGAGATATGTGAGACATGTAAGATATGTAAATAACACAGTAAATCTAGATATCAGTTTTGGTTCATAAGTATTTTTGTCACTAATGCCAAAGGGGGCGATTGTTGGCATTATGATTATTTTTGTCATTAGTGAAAACACTTACTCAATTCTATATCCTTACCTAGCATCCAAGTGGTTACCTTGTAAGCATTCGTTGTTCAACAATTTACACTGAGCATACAGTGGCTACCGAGCAAATTTAGACAATTGATAAGTAGGAGATAATTTCCACAGCTAGTCAAATTGTGATATGAATATCAGGATTTAACTATGTGATTTTGAGTCAAACTCGATGACCCATATTTCATGAGTAGTGATTCAACATGAATCCATCTCTCATGAGAATAAATGAAACACTTAGCACTCATTGGATCTAGGTGATGCTCACAGGGGTGAAGCACCGGGACTTCGCGGGAGGTCACCCATCCCAGTACTACTCCAGCCTGAGCGCACTTAACTACAGAGTTTCCTCCATAGTTAAACCGAAAGCTTGCAAATGGGGTTGCAAGCTTTGGGTTTAACTATGGAGGAAACTCTGTAGTTAAGCGCGCTCAGGCTGGAGTAGTACTGGGATGGGTGACCTCCCGAGAAGTCTCGGTGCTTCACCCCTATGAGCATCACCTAGATCCAATGAGTGCTAAGTGTTCCATTTATTCTCATGAGAGATGGATTCATCTTGAATCACTACTCATGAAATATGGGTCATTGAGTTTGACTCAAAATCACATAGTTAAATCCTGATATTCATATCACAAATTTAGACAATGTGAAGTTCAACAGTATCTACCGAGCTTCTCAGTATCTACCATGCTTCACAGTGTCTACCGAGCAGATAATTTGTGTCATGAAGATTCAATGCAAACTGAGTGATGAAATATTTAGTATTTACCAAGTGAAGCAAGGTAAATTCAATGTATAGTGTTTACCGAGTGAAGCAAGGTAAACTTAGTATTTAGTATCTACCGAGTGACACTACATCTACTGAGTTACCAGTGGTTACTAAGTTCAAAACTACATTGAGTGATTAGTATAGACTGAGCCTTCACTTCTACCAAGTGCATGATGATGTTGAGTAATGCAGTGGACATTGAGTATCAAAAGGTCACCGAGTTAGTTCAGTGAACTCGAGTTATTTACTATTGGGAAAACTTTTTAATGTATTTGTTTACTTGTATTTTGGCTAACCTTGTAATTTTGTAAGTTTGAAAGGCATATATGTAAGATGTACTGTATGATATCAAACAAGCAAGAATGAATGTATGTATGATGCATGAAATGAGAAGGAATTACAAAGTAATGTGAAGTATATGTGAAAGATCATCAATAGTAGTTCAAGGTACATAGCAAGGTCAATTCAAAGATTGAAAAGTTATATCCATCACATGAGGTGATTAGTGCATAATGGGTCTTATTAGCAATCTGTTGCAAGCAGATCCACTATTTCATCCTAATAGGTGAATCAAATTTTTTAAATCCTCTAACAAGGTAGACTTAATAGTCTTTGTACAAATCTCCTAACAGAGTGCATACTTCATTGTATGTTTGCAAATCCTCTAACAAGGTGGACCTAGCAGTTGTTTGTGCTCCTAACAGGGTAGATCATTAGAAGTGGTCAATGTAAGCCTTAATCGGCCAACATTATACTGCAGTATTAAATTTTTGTGGGTATCATCCCCACCCTAGTTTTACTTTCTATTTGGAAGGTTTCTGGGTCACCAAATATTGTGTTCACTTGTATAATGATTGTTTTATGTTTTAGAATTTCTGCATGCAATAGTATAGATGGATGTGTGGTAAATTAATAAAAAGTTTTAAGGTTACTGATTCACCCCTCCCCACTTAGTAACCTATCATTCCTTGAATATTTCCAACAGGATCAAGCCTTGTAGGCTTGTTTCGCTATCATGCCTAAAAAACTTGCTCTAGAACAATATGCATTCTGTGAGCAGAACCTCACTCTAGAGGAACTCAAGGAAGTTGTCTTCTCCATGGTGGATGATAAGGTCTCTAGTTATGATGGCTTCCCTTATGAATTTTACAAAGCATTTTGGGATGAGATTGGTCCAGACTTGCATAATATATTGAGGCATATAATTCTCATTCTCTGGGTAATCTTATTAGCAAAGGGAATATTAAGTTCATACCCAAGACGGGCAACCCTTAAGACATCTACAATTAGAGGCCTATAAAATTATTGAATGTTTCCTATAAGATCATTGCCAAGGCTCTCTCACTAAAAATCCATCATCTTCTTCCTCAGATCAATCACCCTGAGCAAACAAGTTTTATCAAGTCCTATTATATCTTGGACAATATAATTATTGTCTAGGAAGGGATGGAATGGGCTTGTCATTCCAAGCAATAGGCCATATTTCTCAAAACTTATTTTTCCAAAGCTTATGATAAGATTAAGTGGCCCTTCATTCTAGCCATGCTTTAGGCTCTTGGGTTTGGCCCTACCTTTTTGTAGTCAGTCCAAATGCTCTTTGGAGATGCCTCTACTTGCATCTCCATTAATGGCTATCAGTCTCAAGCATTTAGGCTTTATCATTCAATTAAAAAAGGCTACCTACTAGTGCCCTCATTATTTGTATTGTTAGCAGAAGGTTTTTGGTATTTTCTCACAAATACCATCTCCCAAAGAAGGGTCTGGGGTATTTCCCTTCTAGATTCCCCTGATCACCTTATGAATGGTCATTTTGCAGATGACTCTTTCCTCACTCTCATTTAGGATGAAGAGAATGTTGCCTCTACTTTACAATGTCTTGACACATTATGTCTTGCTTCAAGGTCTACCATTGAATGGCACAAAACCCTTTGTTACAAATAGTCTTACCTTCCTCGTCTTGCTTGTCTTGAGAAATACCAATGGAAATGGGTTTTAACATGGGGAATTTTTTCATTTTCTAGGTATCCCCTTTGCCTTCCAAGCCTCAACTATTGAGCTCTAGAATGGGGTTCTTGCCAAAATAGAGAAGCTGGAGTATTGGATCATCAAACCTCTTTCCCTAGAAGGAAAATTCTATATTTTTTCCAAAGTGTTGGTTTCCACCCATGTTTATTATTCTTCCTGTTGGGCTCTATCAAAGGCCTCGTACCTCAAACTTGAATTTCTTTTACGCAAGTTCCTTTGGGCGTCAGATGCTTCTCACTAGGGCTTTCATAGAGTTGCCTGGGATTTATGTTGTCTTCTCAAGGAGTCTAGTGGCCTTGGCTTGCTTTCCACCAAAAATAAAGGTACTACTTTATGTTCCAAGTGGGTGATTTGAGCTCTTTTTGGTAATTAAGCTTGGAAGATTCTATTAAGGGATTGCATTTCTTCAACCTTTTTGGTTCACTAGTCAACCTAGAAGGGGATTAGGTTTCAAATCCTTTTGATTACCACTAAACCTATTGAAATTTAGGGTACTTTTTTTGCCAAGAGTATTTGGAATGCCTAGGAAGTAGTTAAGCCCTAGCTTTGTTAGGTTGGCAATGGATTTAGAGATGGGCTTTCCTTGAACTAGCATAATCTCTAGTGGTCACCTTTATTTTCTATTCAAGGTGTTCTCTTTGCTAAGGTGCATGGGGCTAGTGCTCTGCATTTTTTTAAATGTGGCATAAGGACCCCTAAAGATATTTTCTTCAAAATTGCTATGAGCTTACAGTCATGGGAAGACATGAGAGTGCAATTCTAGCTCACTCATCCAAATCGATAGACTTTTGATCTTCTGATTTCTGTGGTGCCTTCACATTTGTTACACAAAGAGGGCATTTAGTCTTCTCACCCTTGGTGGAAAGATTGGAAGTGGTAAAAGCATGTATTTATAACAATGTCATGTTGCATATTCAAGTATAGACAAATAAAGTGGCTTTGGAGGTGGCACACTTATAGGAGCTTTTGGTTCATTAGGGAAATTCCCCCTATACAATTACTCATGTTTCATTGGATTTGGCCTCCAGTGACCTTACCCCTCCTTGTGGTCACCGTCGAGGATGTAGTAGTTCTTCTTGCCACTCACACAACTCACTCTCAGTAGCACCACTATCCTAGTAGTGGTGCTTTTGGTCAGTGTTGTGTTTCAAAAGGTTCTGGTGATTGGCTTTGCTCGACCTCACCTCCTTGGAGGTCTAGTTTAGGGTGGTCCCTAATGGCTCCTCTTGCTACTCCTACTATTGGTAGGCCATCTGCTCACTCAAACCCCAAGTGTGTGTTTCCTTGGCTAGACTTAGCCATTTCTCCTCATAGGCTTGAGGGAGAGAAAGATAAAGTTAATATTGCTACTGCTGATCATAGTTCAGCTCCCCCTAAGCCATCTACTCACCCCAATTTTGGGTGGGGCTTTGATGATAAGGAACCTCCTTCCTCAACCAGCACTACACTGGCAGCTTGAGGATTTCTTTATTTTTTGTTGTTTTCTAAAGTTTTTTGATGAATAGTTGATTTTTGGCCAGTGGTTGTATTAACTCGTGGGGTGATCCTGTATTCCCTGACCCCTTTTTTTTGAATATGTAATTTTATTGTATTTTTTTAATATAAGGAAGGGACTATTCATCAAAAAAATAGTTGATGCACACAAACATTCTCCACGAAAGGGATTTGAGTTGCCCACATCTACATATTTTCTTTGTAATAGTATAAAACATTTGTTTATGACATGAGTTTAGGGATGTGAACCTCACATAAGTCAAACATGAAATCATTGCACCAAGGAAGATTGTTTTATTTAAAATAGAAAGAAAAAAATGTAATTTTAGGCTTGGCATGTAAAGAAAACACCCACACGGTGTGTTTAATGATCACTCTTTTTAGAAGAACACAATTTGAAGAAAGCTCATCAATGCAAATGTGCATGTACATATGCATGTTATACAAACGCCACATAAACATTTGTTTAATGTGGCCAACCACCCACACCCATATGACATTTATGTATCTTAATTTATTTTTGACAAATTTTAATTTGTTTGCTTGTTTAACAATTGTATTGTATATTCCATAAAGGAAAAAAAATTTACTCTACCTAATCATATGTTAATTAATTCACATTGTTCCTTTACTATAGATTAATTAATTATTATATAAAAAAAGAAATTGTATTAGAATTTATAATATAGTTTAGTTAAATTTTATACCCTCAAATAATAACAACATGGATTGGAGAAGAAGGAGTAAGATAAGAGAATTTTTTTAACTAGGCCCTCTTAGATTTCACTATGTTGTCAAAATTTCTTATACTAGCTACATACATTTTGAATTATAAAAACTCTATGCATTTTGAATTTTGGTTTTCTAACTACTCATATGAACTACATACATTTTGAAGTTTTCTTTTCCTAAATGCTCATACAAATTGCATACATTTTGAATTATGCTATATGAGCTACAAACATTTTGAACTCTAGTTTTTTAAATAGTCATATGAATTGAATACATTTTGAACTTTTCCTTTTCTAATTACTCATATGAATTGCATACATTTTGAATTTTTTTTTTCTAACTAGTCACATTGCATACATTTTAAGCTTTTCCTTTTTTAACTACTCATACTAATTGCATACATTTTTAACTTTTCCTTTTCTTAAACCTAGATTGAAGAATTTTTAGCCTTATAACCTAGGGATCGTTTGAGTACCAATTATATATGTAGAAGATATATCATTCTTCATGCAACCCAAATATAAAGAGCTTCAAATAACTAAATAACATATAAGTTTAGAGATTTTTTTAAGCATGGACAAACTATAATATTTGCTTGAGACAATCAAATATCAACATCTAACTTGTGAAAATGCTTGTAAGGCTATCACCAAATTCCTAGAAGATCAACCTTTGACTTGTGAAGATGCTCATAAGGCTATCACCAAATTCTTGGAAGTTCCTCCTTCCAAATTACCACAAGACATTCAGAAACATATTGTGGGAATATTCAAATCTTGGTTGGAATAAAAAATGGGAAACATATTCTTCTGAGGGACGGGGGGGAGGGGGGTGAATCAGAAGTTCAAACTTTAGCACTTAAAACCTTTTTAACCATTTATTAGATGCATCTAATAAACTAAAATGAAATGCAAAGAAAATGCATCAAACATATAATCATACACACACTTGACACCTAATATGATTACCTAGAAACCCTCCAACTAAGAAGGTAAAACTAGGGTGGCGATGACACCCACAATTCTTCACTATTGCAGCAATAAAGTGTCACATGTTAAGGTTACAAAGTTTGACCATTTTCATGGTCTTCCCTATGAAAGGCCTGGCAAGTCAAAGGGTTACAAAGGTTTGTTAGATCCTACCATATTAAAGGATTTTGAACACCCTGTTAGAAGTGTGCTTGGTTAAAGGACTTTCAGAATATTCACTTGAAATGTCACCCTGTTAAAGGATTTCACAATGACTGTTAAGTAAACCTTAGGCCAAAGGATTTCACCCTACTGATATAGTTGTTAGAAAGTAATAGTCGAATATTTGATATGACACCTTACAATCTTGTATTGCTGATTTTAGATCTCAAATCAGTAAATCTTGATCCTCTTGATCTAATATAATAATGTTTTATCACTGCTCCTTTGTTTTGCAAATTGATTCTGCAATTATATTATTCATCTAAGTCACTCTAAATGCTTTCAAAAAAATTCACCCCTTTCCTCCCTTCTATTCTTCATTTGCATCACTGTTGAATTATGGGGCTTCATCTTCCTTACAAGGAGATTGGTGGCTTAGGGTTAGGTATGAATCTATGGTTGAGATTCATCCATTTTCCATTTAACCTTTCAAATTTTTGGATTGGTTGCATGTGTTATTGCATAGGAAAACAAAATAGATTTGATATTATCATTTAAAGCTTTGAGATATATCCAAAAGTCAGCATAAAAATAGTTTACATAGTTTTTTGTGCCATTACAAACAACTAGATCCATTCTATGTTACTCGACACTTGATAATATTGATGCTTGACACTCACAACAATTCCATCTGGCTTGACACTTGAACTTGCTTGGCATCAATTATTCACTCGGTACTTGAATCAATCGACATGGTCTATTTGCTCAACACTTGAGTGGTTCGACACATGAGTTACTTGGCACTCATTACAACTAGGCATCTATACATATTATACTTAGCATGTATTACTATCTTAGCATGAACTTAGTAAATATCTTAAGTGTGTTGACACACGATTGTATCAATATTTATCAAGAGTGGACTAGTCTAACTAGACCATTTTTTATTGGGATTTGCAGACCTTGATGATTTCCTTGGTCCAAATAAAGTAATTCATGTCAACATAACTGATTAATGTTGTCACTAATTCAATTAAGAAACCCATCAAGGGGATAATCAAAAATAAGTATAATCATATGAAGATTAATTGGTAATTCAAGCCAGATAGTGTATGGATCATGTTACATTCCCATTCAATTTCTTTTTTTAAAGGTAGTCCTTTCTACCTAGGATTGGGTCTCAAATTAGCCAAATGTAACACTCACCCATGTGCAACCTTGTTGATAGCATTAGTGTTTAATTAGGAGGATATGCTTAGCCTGTTGATTGAAACATGTGCACTTTATGTTCCTTATTTGGAAGGATTAATATATTATGTAATTCTTGGATGGATTAGCAATAAAGTTGGTATTATTAATGGATTACATATATGGAATGCAATGTAAGTGACTATGAAATTGTGTTTGATGTGTCTACACCATCTGCATGATGAGAAGTTGCATTTTCATGTTGCTTCAGCTATATAAGTTTCAATGGTTGTATTTGAAGTTTATTTGAGTGAGAAAATGACAAGTTAAATCATATTGGAATCAAGAGGCTTATCTCATTGCAGAAGTATATGTTACTATTCATGCACCAAAGAACAAATCAAGCCTTGTAATTTCTAGCATATTTGGTGTAGGGCTCTTTGGCCATCTCCCATAGAATATTAAGTCTTATTTAGTATATTTTGAGTCTTGATAGATTGGGAATTAGTTGTTTCATATCATGTTATTAGGTGTTCAAATTAAGGTCATGTTGACCAAATTTGTGTTTTAAGTATTATGAATCATAGTGAGTAAAAATTGGTAAAATGCCATGCAAAGGCATACATGGAATATATGATAGTGTCAAGACATCAAAAGATGATGATAAACCTTGTAAGGTACCTAGGAAAGTATATTAGAACATAAAATGAAAAATGTGAAAAAATGTAAAAATTGCCAAGAAATGTTGTCAGCATTTTCTTTGAAAAATTAACAAAGTATAGAAGGTGAACAGTCATTCATCTTGTTCAAACTTCTTATGGAGGTGAAAGGTATTGTTTTTTTATATAAAGAAATTTAATTTCATTTGGGAAAGGTTATAAAGAAGGAGAAGAGATGTGGAATAGAAACGTGCAGATTATGATAGATAACTTTGTATAATACAAGTATATTTTTTCTTAGAAATCTGGATATTCTGATATTTGTTTACAGCATTATGTTCTTCCTTACTTTCTCATGGTTTTAGTGATTATTGAACTTCCTTTTGAAGGTTATTGAAGGAATTGATCAATATGAATGTAGCATATCATGAGTTAGTAATATGGTTCTTTGTATTTATGGATTGAGCAGCAAATAATTTGTAGTTTTCAGAATTATTAATCACAATAGTTGCATATTTTTATTATATAAAGTTTGGGAGAACTTAAAAGGCATGTGGATGTTTTAGATTTCTCTCCAATTAAGTAGATAACTTATATTGATTGCTTAAGTCATGAATCAACATGTTAATTATTGCCATATACAATAAAAAAAACTGTGAATCGGCATTCTAGAAAAAAACCATGATAGTATCTTGATTGGAGTTGTCTATATGAAGACTACTATATAGTCTTAGAGTACAGAGGAACCTTGAGGAGAGTAGAGTAGAAAATAAGTGGAGTTGTGGAGGAAGTTACCTTATTCAATAAGGAAATCTTCACAATTACAAAGGTTTGTGAATTATGTCATCTACTAATGAGTGGAAGCCTGAAAGTCAGAAGCTTGACATTGACTTTGACAAGGTAATATTATTTGGAAGTTTTTGTGTTGTTGTTTTTGGAGAGTAAGTGATGTTAGAAAGAATAGATGTGTTGTTAGGCTTCTCTATTAAGACTTAGCCTGCAAATTATTTATTTGACTGAATAGTGGGAATTCATAGTCTTGGAATTATGTCAATATTAGTAAGAGATATCTCACTCTACCTTTAGTTTGAGAGGTGTTTTGGAGAATTTGATTTCTTAATCTACCTTCCAAGGGAAGCTATAAGGTAGAGAAATTTGTATTGGTGTTGTGAAGCCTCTAAGGTGTCTAGAACCTTATGAATAGTGAAGGTACTATATTGGCAATGAGTTAATTCCTGTGGAAGCTTATAGGGATATGGTGTTGATAAAGATCCTAGAGGTGTGAGGTGATGGAGGTGTTGTGTGGTGAGGTCATGTGAGAGGTTTTTGTGTGATTTTTTTTGAAAGTATAGGTAGAGACAACTAGAATGGGTGAAAGTGTCACAAGGAATATGCCATTCACCTTGTCTCTAACCTTTAGAGAATTGAAGGGTATAGCATATGTTATGCTTTGGTAAGCTTGGAAGAAGCCTAGCCTAGTTTAACAGTTTTTATATTAACAAACAAGTATCATCTCCACCATTACTTCTATCAGTTTTGCATATAGTCATGTAGATAATATGTATGCTCTTCAATGAATATATGGAAATCAAGCTATGAGATATTATGTGAATATGCCTTTCGCTTCATTGAGTTTGGTATTGTGAATAGTAAACCTAATTTAAAATAAATTGGACTCATTAAATTTAGTTTCAAAATCAAGATTGGCACAATGTGTCTAACAAGAAATAAGAGGGCTAGGAAGATGCCAATTATCAAATGCAGAAAAAGAGTTGGGTAGTGTGTAGAAAACATTATTGAAAGGAAATGGATTTGGAAAAAGATGAAGAAATGAAGTGAGCAACATGATTAGAAGAGAGAATTCTAAGGGACAAAGAGAATCTCTGCAAGCATTAATGAAGGAAGGTGAAGCAAACTTGAGAGGACATTTCCTTCTAATTAAAGATTGGATGGTTTCCACAAGATTGATTTAGATGAATAAGAGGAATAAGGCACACTCAAGTAGAGAAAGAGAAATGAAAAGAATAATTTTGGAATTCTATGAGGCAGTAATCAAGATAAAAAAATATGGAATGGCATTGCTATGAATATATCAGCAACATGATTTTACTATTGGAGCAGTAACAAAGAGCGATAAGGATGTTTGACCAATTCTAGAAGATATTCGAAAGGAATGTTGAATCATTTGCATTTCTAAATGAGAGGGATTGAAGATGAGGAGTTTTCAAACATTTATTGATCTAGAAGTTTCACAGAAATGACTTCTAAGGGACATACTTTTATGGCATGTAGAGATAGTGAGAATTGGTAAGGAAAAAAATCTTTGTTGCTTCCTAGCTAGGTTCCCACTATTTCACTTACAGGCCTCATAGTGGTGGTGCTAGCATGGTTTATTATGCACTCTCCAACCAATTGTTCCTCCATTCCATCTACCACTTCTCCATCACCCCCATTCTATCTAAGTAGCTAGGGTAGAGAACAAAGTACACAATTACTCTATCCAAGATATGTAAGATAAATAAAGAAAACAAATTCTAGAATAATTTGCACCATTTCATTTTTATATTCCTTTCCAAGGTAGATATACACATAAAGGTTTTCAATGGAAGAGAAGAAGAACTTGAATCAATGAAAGACAAGAAGAATGAGTACCTTCCTCTAGCTCTAGGCCCAGGTCTGGGGAGTTCCACTTAGCATACTTAGATATACTAGCTAATTTGTGCAAATCAAAAAGATGGGAAAAGCCCCAATATTACTCACAGTCAAAGACCTCAATGTTACCCAAATGAAACCATGGTCTTGCTGCTACCGCTCAAAATATAACATACAACATAATATAATTCATATATTTTTTTTCTTTTTTTTGTTATGACCCAAGTTGGTCAAAATTTGGACCAACTTGGGCATAAAACCCTCATTTGGTCAAAATTTCAACCAATGTGGGGATGAAAACAAAAAAAAGATGAAATCATAGCTTTGGTCAAAAAGTATGGTAGAAAAACAAGTGGAAATGTACTAGCAGATTAAATGATGAATGATTTAATGAAGTGTACCTAAATGCAATGTAAATGTTGTTGAAAAGACCATGATACTCAATCAAAGAAATTCATTGTGATTTATTTTGATTTTCTTTTACTTTTTCAATCCTAATATCCACCGTGTATGCCACAACTGAAATGATTTTGAGTGACCCAAAATGAAATGTAAGCTACATGAATGCAACTAACTATCACTTTTTTAAAGAGATGCATATTAATTATCATCATTGAGTGCCTAAAAGATGATATAGTAAATCACCACTAGTTCAACCATGGAAATATGAATACTTTATCACTCTAAACATTGTAAAAATTTGTACGTATAAAGCATTGTAACCATCGAACATAAACTTGATGCAGCAAATCATAGAGATAAACATGGTGTTAGAAAATAAAGTCCATCAAGATAATTGGGATGGGGATGAATCAGTTATCAAATTAATACAACCTTCATTAACATTATTAAATCTCAAACATGTGATCAATATAAAAATCAACCTTAAGAAGATATACATACACAATAACACCTTATATGTTAACTAGGGAAAACCCTAATGGGGATGGTACCCACAACATGATGTACTAATATATAAGTTCATTGTAAGAGGATGGGCTATTAGGATCCAATAGAATACATTCCATGCATATCAATCCCTTTTAGGAGACTTTTAATCCCTATGAGAAGACTCCAACCTTGTTAGGAGTTGTAGAAAGAAAAAGGGCCTGCTATCCAAACAACTTCAGGGGAAAGACCACTGAACTCACTATCTAGCTAGCCTCTATATTATTCCTTTTAGAATAATAAAAAATACAACTAATCTTAAAAACTCATACTCTTTCTCTATCCTCTTACCATGCCTCTTCTGCACCAAACACTTCTCATATCTCAATACTAGATCTACAAACTTGCATCACAATAATCCCTTTGATCACGTACTTGCATTATACTTTGCATCCACATACAATTAATACACTTGATACTTTTTTTACAATTCATCACAAGGTAAATAAATTTCCTTTATACCAAGTCCTCAAAATAATTCATTGAGTTAGCCTTGAGGCTTTCCCAATTACAATTACAATAGGACCTCATTAAGAAAATATGCTAAATTACATCTTTTCATTATTACACGATACTATTAGCTCATACTATTTACAAATTCTCCCATGTGTGACCTCAAGATTTGCACACTCACTAAAATCATCATTAGGATGCCTTCTACCTCTATCTAAATTCATTCATCCAAATTATATCCCTGTTGGGAGATATAATCTAAATATCATAAATCACTTCTCAAGAACTCTGTCTACAAATTGTCTTCTATAAATCTCGAATAATTGCTACCATACTTTGTCTTTCTACACACACTTTTAGCCATGTCATCAAGACACTTTGGAATATGTCCCCAACTATACTTGATCTCATCTTCAATCCTTGAACTGTATGATCTCTCAAACATTATCTGCCACTTTGTCAATCTTTTCAGTATGTTGACATCAATGACAAACATAGTCATGAATGCAACACATAGTGATGTTGTCAATCTCTTGAATTCTCCAATAATGATGGGATTCTCCCCATAGGAATATCATCAACATTTATGCTAATGCATGGTATGCACTCAAATTAGAAGATTTCAAATAAGAGACCTCACCATTGATTTGATGTAAAATTGGTCGAAGTACACATGGCCTTCCAATCCAGAGGAGGCACTTATAAATGGACACCAATGTTACATAAAATTATAGGATCATCAAATCAAACACCATAATTATAAAATAAAGGAAAAGTCATGGCTTCCTCCCAAATTCTCTAGTTTTTACATCATCAAGTTTGTAGAAAACACATTACTTTAATAAAAGTGGAATATCTTTTAAACTTTGTGTCAATGTTTGTGTGAAAGGAAATTGTGTGCAACAGTTTGGATTTTGTGTCATCCTTGTAGAATAGAGTTGTTGTGCAATTCATATTTGTACTTTTGGGGTGAATAACATGTGTGTGTGTGTAGATTGACTATTTTAGATTGTGTAAATCAATGTTATATGGAGTCTTGTGAAAAAGCTCCTTATTTGATGTGTTGATTGGATTGACTGTGAGTTCATGTGATCTGGCACATTAATGTCAGAACTTAGTGGTTACCTTACCTGCTCCTATTTTGGTCATTCGTATAGATGTAATGGGTTGAATGATGAAATGTGTGGTGGGATGTAGAAATCTTGATGCCCATTGAGTTTTGGCTATAAATAGGTAAGTATGAATTTCAAAAATAAAGCACAACGAGGTGAAAATATCATACCCGCTTTAGATAAATCATTTGAAAAAGTAGAGTGAATGGAAGACTACAATCATGGAAGGTTCACAAGATCAATCACAAAAAGAGTTAGAGATAGTGGAAGCATGTTTCAAAGGATGGGGTGAAGAGGATGGTGAAAGTTTGGCTAAAGGAAAGTAGATACGAGAGTAGAGAATGGAGAAGAGAAAAGTGAAGTGTGGAAACAAAGAGCATGGTGGAATTTTATTGTACCATGATCTACATAGATACAAGTGGGCTTCAGTAGAGGCAATCCAAGTTGATTCATCTCAGGATCAACCTGGGATTTAGATGGTAAGGTAGAGGACCCATCCCTATCTTCATTGCAAATGTTATCTAATCATGCAGTACATCTAGAAAGTCAACGGGGTCTAGTTGGAGAGTCATTATTGCAAAATGAGAGATTACAACATGTGGCTGAGAATATATGTCTCTATGAGATAGAGAGTTGAGTAGAGGACTAAATTTCAATAGAGGAGGTTGTTTGGGATGTAGAATAAGAGCTAGTTATTGAGCCAATGGCATGACCATGGAGACCTAGAAAAATAGTTTTGGGGGAGGCCTCTAAAATTCCCAAAAGTACAATTGTGAGAGGGGCTAACCCTCCTATTATCCTAGGTTTTTTTGTCCAAGATAAAATGAGTGGTCCTATGGAACCTACATTTTAGGAATTCCAAGGAACTCGGCCTAATTTTTTTCTTCAACCAATGCATGATGTTGTGGTTGCTATGGTGACAAAGTTACAAAAATCCCTTCTTGGAGAGAAAGAGTAGGTTGATAATGTAGAGAAAGATGTCTCCTTTTTCTAAGGTCTTATTGAAAGAGGTTAGGAAGATGGGGTGTGAAAGGAAGCAAGTTGGATGGAGGTCTCAATTGTAGAAGATTGAGCTTGAGAAGATTTTGCAAAGGCTACTTTGGCAATAGAGTGAGTGCATGTGGATAGTATCCACAATTGAGGCTTTGTTGCAGGCTCAAGTTGAGGCTTTTAGAGAGATGGTGAAAAATTAGACCAACACTGTGGATTTCCATTTGCAATAATATTTGAATGTGAGTAATGTGAGGGTGACTCATTTGCAACAACAATTGAATGAATTGAAGCTAGAGAAAGAGCATTGGAAGATGATTGTGTAGATTGAGCATGATTGCACTCAATGGGCCGCAATGTTACCTGGGGAAGCAAGACTACAAGATATATGGTGGATTTGATGAATAGGTATGCCAAAGTCTATCGAGAAGCTTCTCATTATATGGGTTTATACCATTAGGTCGTCCCTCCACATCAAAGGAATGAAGGATGTTTCTCGGGTAGGTAGCTCACTCACCAAATGAATAATCTATTAAGGCATAGTAGATTTCCAATAACCATGGATTCCCTTTGGTTTCAAATGGGAAAGACACTGGGAGCCTCATCATTCATAGCTATGCAAGGGGGAATGCCCCCTATCAAAAACCCAAATGTCCAACCTCTAAAAGGAGGGCCCCAATGAGCATTGACTTATTTTTTTGTACACTTTATTTTTTGTAACTAATGCTCTTTATTAATAAATAAAAATGTCCACTTGTTTGTTTAACATTCCCTTTTTTCCATCATGTATTTTAAATGTGTTCATGTTTTTCCATGTTTAGAGTTATGAAATGTTGTGGAGGAACTTTTTTGATAGTAGATGTCTTCATCATGCACATAAATTTATTTTATATCCAACACTAAGTCTTGGAGTTTGTGATTGATTGAAAAGTTTGTCCTTTGAGCCGTAGAAAATGATGTGTTTTAAAAAGTATTTGGAAAGAAAACACTAAGGTTTAAAATTGATGGCACCAAAATATGAATTGATTTCATTTGGTATAAGACAAGATAGAGATTAGACTCCAAGGTGCAGTATTAGAATGGAAATCAACTTAAATGCATGCTCAAAAACATCTACTATCCAAATATTGACCATTTGATGTGGTATTTGAGAATATTGAAGAATGAGCACTCACCATTGCTTTCATAGGAACCTGGTTGAGGTACAAATGGCCTTCTAGTCTAGAGGAGGCACTTATAAATGGACACTTTTAATGTTTGTGACCTTTACAAAAAAGATCAACACTAAACAATTAAATATACAAAATTAAGAAAAGAGTGGCAACATATTTAATGGAAATATAATAATAATATAAATTATTTTATTTTATTATATGATAATTCTATTAAGTGGGAAAGCTTAATTGGTCTCATTTAAAGTGTATGTATTTTGGAAGACACACATGTTCATCTCATATATATATATATATATATATATATATATATATAATATGTGTTTGATGGTGAATAAGTAACACCCAAAAATGTAATGTGCAAGTAATTATTCACCATTTTTTCACTATACCTCTTCTCTACTCTAAAATATGAAAACTTGACATGGTATCAGAGCCACGTTCAAATATTTGGGGATAGATTCACATTGATGAGGGTCATGGAATTCTTTACTCATAATGTGGCTTGCTTAATATAAATACTAGTGATTTCAGTAACTTGCCATGAATGGAGGCTTAAATAGTATTTTGTTGTTGTGAATAGATCTGTGTAAGGAAGAATCACATCTTACCTCCAATCATACTAGAGATTGCAATGTAGAAAAATGGAATTAGAGGAGATAAAACATTATTTTGGAAAAACCATTTAGGTATTGAATCCATTATTTTTCTTTTAGCATGAAGTTACAAATTACAAATGACCATTTGCAAAAGGTTGTGGTTGGAGGACATAAATCGTGAGATCAAAGCATTGGGACATAGCCTCAGTAGAAAAAAAAAAAATTGTCGAAGAGAATTGTGGATTGGAGAGTTATAATTTATAGGAATTTGCAGACGTGGTAGCTGCACTACACTTCTAGAATTTGTCTATTTTCATTAATGACTAAGCATGAGTGGAATGGTGGTTGTGACGAAATACTGAGATGGGGGATTCAGTTTGACCTTTTTTTTTGGAGTTGCAGGTTGAACATATAATTGTCTTCTATAACGAACGTCAAGATACTTTGTGAGTAAACTATAAGAAGATGCGATCAAATTTGGAACCAAAACTATGACAACAAATTTTGATTCAAGCTATGGTCTAACCTGAGAAATGATCTATGAGTATGGTATCTAGGAGTGTCAGATTGATAATGATGTGTGACTTTTTTTTCTGCTACCAAAGATATTATGCATGGTTTTGATAACGGACAATACATCAATCACCTAGGAGATAGATCCATGCTCAGTAAGGTTGTGACGGTAAATGATTTGTCTAGCATTTGTCATGGAATATGTGATGTCACATATGAATCCAAAAAGAAAGAGATCATACTCTGTTTAATAATAGGGAATCTTTGAAGTAGAACATCAAGCACACAGACTTGTAATTTGTAATGAACAACTGTGCAAACACTTGTTGAATAGGACTCAATGATGACATGGGAATTCTTCAAAGATAACTTTGGTCACAATCAAAGTGAGAAGTGGACCTTCACTAGTGTTAAGACTTTAGGTCCCACCTACCTAGTTCTATGTATTATATCAATGGCATCATCTACAATAGGTAATTGTGGAACCTCAAATGATAGCATAGTGTCCATGTTTAGTGGGAAATGTGGGCCTCGCAAGAAGGTAATATATAACTATGTGCTTGCAAGATAAATCCTATTGTACCTAAGCACCCCAGCAAAAGTAGTTTGGGAAACAATGTATTATCAAGTACATTTGGAATATAAAACATAAATGAAAGCTTAAAGGAGGTTAAGCCTCAGGTACTGACCCAATACACAAAAGTATCAAGGTATGTTCTATTGGTAATGCTCATTTTATGAATATTCCTTCTTATGATTGATAATAATGAAATATTATAATTGAAAGTAATTAAACCTAAACTTCATAGGAAGCAGATAGGAAACTTGTAAACTCTTCACTAAGGGACTAGATCACATTAAGTGTCATGGACCCCAATTACTTAAATTTGGTTTGACTTAAAACAGTCATGGATAAATTGAGAACTTGCATGTGTGGATTGAATCCACCTTAGAGATGCTTAATCTTAAAAGGGAGTTTATATATGGGCCTACTTTCACCTAGTTTTGGATTATAAACTCCTCCTTTGGAGATTCATATGTATAAGAATTTATTTTACATATATTTTTATGGGCTATGTATTTAGCCAAGACTATATTTAGCCTAGGCTACTATTGTCACAAAATTTTGCACCCTTGTCCAAATTTTTTACTTAAGGACAACCTTGTGAAACATGGAAAAAACCTCCAAGTTGTAGGACTTGAACTGTGAGGTTGAGTCTCTGGAGAAGACCAACTTCCTTTGCTATCAGGATGCACCTAGGCTACACTTAAGATGAAAAGGGAGAAGGAATGCATGAAAGAAAATCTACCTACTCTAACCTAATGAGGTGATGCACCATAATAGAGTGTTTGATCCAATCTCTTCCCATACATGCACAGATAACTATCATAAGATCAAGGTATACAAATTCAAACTTGTTTAAATCCAACAATCACATATAGACCACATAACCATAATGAATAACACAAGGAAGAAGAGAGTTCACTTATATATCATTCATAGGTCAAAAGAGATACAATCATGCAAATTACAAATTGCCACAAAACATTGAAGAGAGGCAAATGAATAGTGCACAATACATCCATGGTAGAAAGAGATAAGGAAGAAAGTCATGAATAGTTCAAAGGCAAAGGGAATTTAGAATGTACATGCCAAAAAATGTGAAGGAAAATAGAGAAGGACTAACCCTAAGAAAGATTAAAAGAATTTCTTTTATAGCTCAACCATTACTGAGATAGCTTTGAGAGAAGCCAGGTTCAACTACTAACCTTAATACTGCAAAGAATAATCTTGCAAATTTGGAGGAAATGTTATCCTATTATGCATCTAGATGGATGAAAATCATCAAGCCCTAATAGGAAGAAACCCTAAGGTGATATGAAATGGTTCCATAATCATTCTGACCCAGTAGATGGATAACTAGGTGGTGGAGAGAGTGTCCTTTGCATTGTTTCTAGTACTCACATTTATTCGAGAGTGGTTGGGATCGATCCAGAAGATCAGATCATGCAAGAAACCCTATTTCTCCTTTGTTTTTAGCTCATGAGTCAGCAAGTTTAGAAGTCAAAATGGGTCCTACAACAAAAATGAGCTATGTGGATCAATTATTTTATTTTATTCTGCCACCTCACAAGGTCTTCATGCATTTGACCACATAACCTACTAAATGCACTAACTTTCCAACTTAACCACGATGTCACATAAACTGTCATCCTTAACTCTGATTGCCTTTCTTTCAAATTGGACCTAGTGAGACATGTGCAAATTAGACACATTCATGCATTGTCTAAAATTTTTGCAGCTCCATAAAGCCAAAAATGATGATCGACAATCTTTGTAAGATCAACAATCGTGGAAGATCCTAGTTATACTACCCTTGAAACTTTTGGGCCCACTGACACTTAGCATCCAACTTTGCATACACATCACCCTAAATGAATTAGTATAGAGAAACTAGCACAAAAATCCACCTCGGCACTACCTAGCGTCCCTTAGAATAGTTGACCCCACATGGCCACACTTCAAAATGTCACTTCCCTACATTGCTTAAAAAACCTTGCAACTTCACAAAGCTGGAAGTGACAATCATCAATCTTCCTATATTTGATGGTAGGAACATGAACTAGCCCACCATTTGCATAGTTAGCACCTTGACTTGGTCCATTCATCAACCTTGCCCAAGCGAGTAGCACTAAATTCCACCATGTTTTGACATGTCTGAGAACTACCTAGTTGTTATGATAGGCTTTCCTTTGTAGCTCTGATATGAAATTACATCACAAAGATCTGCGTGGAAAGATGTTGCTTCCATTCATTCTCTAAAGTTAGAGCAAGTCCATAATGTGGGAAAGTGATAGATGTAGATCCTCTCACATCTGACGGTCTAGGAAAAGTGTGGTCCACTCATGATATGTGTCAAAACCTTGACCAATGAAATGTCTTCTGTATGTCAACTCACTTGATACTCTTCCACCTTGTCTGTTTCCCACAATGGAAATAGGACCCATAATACACATGGAAGAGGGTCACTTTCCTACATTGCATAAAGGACTTGCATCTTCAAAATGTGGGAAAGAAAGAATCTTAGATTACCTAAGATCTGATGGTGGAGCAAGTTGTAGGGGCCATGAGAAATAACTTTAGGAAATAAGGAAATACAATAAGGTTTTATTTTATTATTTCATATTTCCTTTGGCATTATTTAATATTAAAAGTGGGACATGACCATTGGATGGGCTCAAGGAGGGTATTTTTGGTTAACATTTTTGGTGACTTAGAGGGGATGCAAGCCTACTATGCATAAGACTAGTGACCTGTGCATCCATTGGGGTATAGAGTCATAAAAAGCATGAATATCTAAACATTGTGAAACCCTAACCCTACCTCTGCAAGAAAAAAACTCTAAAAAAAAAGGTCTCTGCTCTTCTCTAAAACTACAAAAATCTAAAAGATCTACCTCCTCTACAACCTTAAAACTCAAAACTTGGCTATCTCACAAAGAGGCAACCTATGCTAGTGCACTTCTTAGAAAACAAGAAAAAATTGAAAGCAACCTAAATCTACTATATACATGATTCTACATATATGAAAGGTTAAACAAACACATTGACTAGTTTTTTGAAGTAGCTACCCCTCCTCACAAGTTGGTTTCTCCTTCCATGCATAAGGGTAGTCAAGTGAATTACCAAGTATGGAAAGCATACTGCTACAGCTCAAAGCACCTTCTGAGTGCTAAAAACAATGAAACTACTCTCCAACATTGGGACACTGTCAAACTAACAAAAACATGCTTGCTCTTCCCTGTAGGATTCTTCCACATACTCTAGAGTGAGCATAACTAGGGGAAACTTGTATTCCTATAGAGATAGATGTCTAATAAGGCATCCTCTTGATGGTGCTTGGTCTAAGTAATTGAACTTGACCACTTGGTTGTGCTCTGCAATGGTAGCTTTCAACTGGTTTGGAACTAACTCCTTTTGTTGTGAAATTTTGTTTCCACATCTTGTTCATGTTGTTCATGAACCACTTCATTAGGAGCCACTGGTATGGTGTGAATTTCCTTTTTTTTTTGCTGCAACTCCTGATTATCTGATGGAGGGGTGGACTATTTCATATCCAAGGATGAACAAAAAATCTCTAGTTCATTCCAAAAAGTTTCTTCATTGGAATCATCTTGCTTTGTTGCAGTAATATACATAGGCTAAGGGACAAACTCATGCATATCAACATGTTCCTCCTGAAGGAAAAAGCTATCTTTGAGGCTTTCTTTCCTATCCTTCTTATCATGGAGAATTGTCTACGGTGAATAATCTTCTTGCTCAGCTTGTAGAAGGTCCTCGTCTTCTTTCAAAAGCTCAAAGGCCATTACTTATTCCTCAGGGGAAGAAATAACCTTTTCTTCTTCTTCTTCTTCCTTAACAAAGGAAGTAAGCTCTTTAAATAAGAGAATTGGATCCTCTTTCTTCTTTTGAACAACTACCTCCTTGTTTCCTTAGCAAGCTACAACTCCCCCATGGAAGCTTTGTGGGCTTTTTTTCACTCTCCCAAAATTCCATATGTGGACCATCGGGAGTCCATATGACTAGCCCACCTTGAAATAGAGAAATAATGATAGGTCTGGGAGGCTCATGACTAGTCCAAATTTTTCTTACAATGGGTAGAGATGGAACAACAAAAGTCTCATCCAATGGAGGGGTCCCCCTAAAACTTGGGATGAAATATTTTGGGGAAAGGGGGAAAATCTTCCTCCTTGGCATAAAGGGATATTTGAATTGCAGATTGAGGTTCAAGGGAACTTAAAATAGGGGTTTAGGGAAGGCTACCTTGTCTGAAACTGGAAAACTTCCTCCTTGGAAACTCCTACAATTTAGCCTTTTGTATAGGGTAACAAGGAGTTATGGTAGCAGGCTCCTATGATGAAGGGAGCTTCTTAAAGCTTGGAATCACATACCTTGGAAAAGGAACTGCTCTACTGGCCTTGTTTGAAAATGATCCAATTGTAGCCACATTTCCTTCTCTCTTGCTGTAGCAACTTGTATAGCAAGTCTCTCCTTAGTATTTCTTTGTTTTTTCCTCTCTTCCTCTTAGTTTTGGAGATGGGCTTGGTATGCCATCTCCTCCTATTGTCTTTCAATCTCCTATTATCTTGAAACCTCATCAATTTGTCTATTAATCCCCTCAAGTTGTCTATTCTAGGCCAGCAACTATTCATCTTGTTCATGAAACTTGACCTCCATACTCTTTGGAATTCCAAAATCATACCCTAAAAATCTTTATATGGGGATGTCAGGGTAGGTGGAACAAGGGTGGGAGGGGGTAATAATTTTAAGCATACTAGCTATAATCAACATGGGGTTGAGATTGAAATTGGCAATATGAGGGTCGAGGAATAATCTCTCCATGATATGGGGGGGAGTAGTAGTTGTTTCTATAAAATGGATTCATGGTTAAAGCTTCATAAAAAATTGCACTTTCATAGAAAACTTGAAAATCACAAAAGATCAAGAAATATCTTTAAATACCAACACTTGGTCTATATAAAACCAGAAGATGCATAGAGTCTCCAAGCACCTGAACAAAAAAGCCTCTTGAAGGCCTAAAATATTGAAGGTGGTATTATCTCTTTAGCATGAGCATGAAAGCCTTCTTTGACACCAGTGAACTTGAAATATTCAATATGTTGTCCCACTAGATGTGCCAAAAATTGTTTTCACAAAATTTTTCACCCTTGTCCAAATTTTTTACCTAAGGACAACCTTGTGAAACATGGAAACAACCTCCAAGCTATGGGACTTGAACTGTGACGTTGAGTCTTTGAAGAAGGTTGCCTTCCTTTGCTATCAAGATGCACCTAAGTTATGCTTGAGAGGAAAAGCGAGAAGGAATGCAAAAAAAAAAATCTACCTACTCTAACCTAATGAGGTGATTCACAAAAATAGAGTGTTCAATATGATCTCTTCTCGTACATGCATAGTTAACTATCATAACATCAAGGTATATAGATTCAAACTTGTTTAAATCCAATAATCACATGCAAACTAGATAACCAAAATGAATAACACAAGGTAGAAGAGAGTTCACTTATATATCATTCATAGGTCAAAAGAGATACAATCATGCAAATTACATATAGCCACAAAACATTAAAGAGAGGCAAATGAATCTTACACAGTACATCAATGACTGAAAGAGATGAGGCAAAAAGTCATGAATAGTTCAAAGGCAAAGGGAATTTACAATGTACATGCCAAAACATGTAAATGAAATAGAGAAGGACCAACCCTAAGAAAGATTGCAAAAATTTCTTTTATAGCTCAAGCATAACTAAGATAGCTTTGGAGAGAAGCCAGATTCAACTACTAACATCAATGGTGTAGAGAACATTCTTTCCAATCTAGAGGAAATCTAATCCTGTTATGCATACAGATGTTAAAAATCATCAAACCCTAACTAGAAGAAACCCTGAGGTGATAGGAAATGATGCCATAATCATTCTAACCTAGTAGATGGATAACCAAGTGGTGGAGGGATTTTCCTTGCATTGTTTCTAGCACTTTCATTTATTTGGGAATGGTTGGGATTGATCAAGAAGATAAGATTGCATAAGAAACCCTATCTCTCCTTTTTTTTTTTGGCTCATGAGTTAGCAAGGTCAGCAGTCAAAATGGGTCTTGCAGCCAAAACAAGTCATGTGGACCAATGGTTTTATTTTGTTTCGCCAACTTGTGAGGTCTTCATGCATTTGACCACATAACCTACTAACCATGCCAACTTTCCAACTTAATTGCGATGTCACATAAACTGTTAGCCTTAACTACAACTGACTTTCTTTCAAACTAGACCCATCAAGACACATGGTAATCAAGTGCATTCCCACATTGTCTAAAATCCTCGCAACTCTATAAAGTGAAAAAGCGATCATCATCGATCTCTATAAGATCAACGATTATGGAAGATCCCAGCTATACTACCCTTGAAACTTTCAGGCCCATTGACACTTAGCATCCAACTCCACACACGTGTCACCCTCAAAAAATTAGGATAGAGCAATTAGCATGAAAACCCACCTTGGCACTACTTGGCATCCCTCAAAATAGTTGATCCCACATGGCCACGCATCAAAATGTCACTTCCTCACACTCCTTAAAAACCTTGCAACTTCATAAAGCAAGGAATTGACAACCATCAATCTTCTTGCATCTAATGGTAGGAACATGAACTGGTCCACCATCCACATAGTCAGCTCCTTGACTTGGTCTAGTCATCAACCTTGCCCAATGGGGTAGCACTAAATTCCCACCATGTTTTGGCATGTCTGATAACTACCCAATTTTTTCAATAGGCTTCCCTTTGTGGTTCTGATAGGAAATGACATCACAAAGATCCATGTGGCAAGACGTCACTTCCCCACATTCTCTAAAAGTTGAGAAAGTTCATAGTGCGAGAAAGTAGCAAATATAAATCCTCTCACATCTAACAACCCAAGAAAAGTGTGGTTCACTCATGATCTATATTAGAATGTCAATCAATGAAATGTCCTCTATATGCCAACTCACCTGACACTCTTCCACCTTCTCTACAACCCACAAAGGAAACAAGACCTACAATACACGTGGTAGAAGGTCGCTTTCCCACATTGCATAAAGGACTTGCATCTTCAAAATATAGGAAAGAGAGAGTCATAGATTACCTAAGATCTGATGGTGGAGCAAGTTGTGGGGGGCGTGATAAATAACTTTAGGAAATAAGGTTTAGTTTTATTATTTTGTATTTCCTTTGGCATTATTTAATATTAAAAGTGGAACATGACTATTGGGTGGGCTCGAGCATTTAAATTTAATTTTTTGGCTGGAGGGCATTTTTGGTTAACAACAAATTGGATATGTTAAAGCAAAGACTAACCTAATTTATATAATTGAGTCTATAATTGAGATATTTGGATGATCATTTCCTTGATATGTGAATATAGCATAGACTATATTGTTTGTATGCATATGTGGCTAAATCCATTTGTGACTATATTTTTATGATTTGTGGATAGTGGCAATCCATGGTTTTATTCTTCTCGACTCAAGGATTGAGTACTTGGTGGACTTAATGTTTGGATACTAGTACTCAAAGCACTTGGTGAATATCATGTATTTGATACTTGGATACCAGTGCAGGTGACACCATGGATTTGATGTCAGACTTAGTACTTGGTGGACTTAATTTCTGCATACTAGTATGGATGGCATCATGGATTTGATGTCATATTTAGTACTTGGTGGACTTAATGTTTGGATACAAGTATAGGTGACACCATGGATTTGATGTCAGATTTAGTTCTTGGTGGACTTAACATCTAGATACTAGTATAGGTGAGATCATGGATTTGATGTTGGATTTAGCACTTGGTGGACTTAATGTCTGGATACCAATAGGGGTGACATCATGGATTTGATGTCAATTGAGTCCTTGTGACTCGTAGATCTTGGATCCATAGGTTGAGTACATGGTGACATATGGACTTGATGTCAGGAAACCATTACTTAGAGCATTTAGTGAATATCATGGACTTGATATTTGGCTACTGCTTTTGATATAATGGATTTGATATCGGTTGAGTTAGTTAGACTCAAGGTTGGAGTTGGTGACATCAAGATTTGATGTTCAAATGAGTCAGTTAGACTCAAGAGGCTAATACATAAGAGCATATGATGACGACTTTGAGATCTATATGAGTTTTACATCATGAGATTATGTATGGGATATATAATAGATTTGAGATCTATTAAAGTTATGTTTTTGGTACCTCTACCAATTGTGAAGATAGAGAAGTTGAGGTCTTCAATAGACTTGAGATTTATTGGTCGATCTTCTTCTAAAGTCCAAGAGGGAGCATTAATATTTGTGGCCTTTAAGGCAAAGACCAACAATAAATAATTAAATATGCAAGAGTAAGCCAAGAGTGGCTAAATATTTAATAGCAATATTATAATAATATGAAATATATTATTTTATTATATGATAATTCAATTAAGTGGGAAAGCTTAATTGGCCCCATTTAAAGTGTCATGTCTTTTGGAAGATGCACCTCGTCATCACACACACACACACACACACACGTGCACACACACACACACACACACACACACACACACACACACACACATATTATGTGTTGGGTGGTTAATAAGGAACACACAAAAGCATAATGTGCAATTAATTATTCACCACTATTGCACCATACTTTTTCTCTGCCCTAAAATCTGAAAACTTGACAAACACCAAGTGGATATGAAAACAAATGATCAGCAGATTTAATATTCTCAAATATTTTAAATTTAATGGTGTCAAATGAAGACAATATTGGTGTGTAACTCGTTGATGGGAATGGTTGCGGATGTTTGAATTTGTGGATTATTATTTTATTTTTGAGGCATATGGATTTTTTTATGGTGTTTTGGGATTTTGTGATAATTTTGAAGGATTATTGAGATATATGCATTTGTTTGGATTATTTTTAGAGAATTTTAATTTTTTGAAATATTTTTGAGATATATGGATTTGTTAGACAATTATTTTCAGCATAGATACGTTTATTGTAAATCTACTATGTGCAAGAAAAAGATTCATTATTGGGAGATTGGATTACCTATGGAGAGCAATAAAATTATAATTTTGTCATGAATTGTGATTGTGGTAGTTCAATTTTTTCTTCCACAAAAAAAATACCAACTTTCTTACGTGTCTAGCTGGTGTTGTTGTCGTAGGTACAATTTTTCCCTCTTGTCAGTTGTTGAAGGTTTCATGTAGAGTGTGCCTAAGGATTTTGGTATCAAGATTTTTTGGATTGGTGGATTTACCTCAAAAAGTGAGATTCTTTCCTCTGGATGAAGAAAGATAGATGAAGACCAAGGGAGGGGCTGAAAATGCCATTATGTAGAATAATGATCGAGATGAGCTCGTGAAGGGTATAGGATCGAGAAATTTCAAAGTTGCTAGGCTTATGTGAAACAAGAAAACTAGAGAGCTTGTGGCAGTAGAGTAATGTTAGGGGCTTTAGTGAGAAAGAGACACTTCTTTGGATTTTTTTTCTTTTGTTTTTATATTTTTTTCTATTTTTTTTTGTTATTTTTTAATTTTTGTTTTGATATTTTTGGATTTTCAAATGTTGATTTATCATGGGTGAGATCCAAAGTTTTAAAGCAATTCACCGTTGACAAGAAAAGGCAGCAATTTTGTGAAAATTTGGTCTTGCATCATTAACGGGTTAGTACCACCGCAACGGCTAGATATTGTGGATTTATGGCTAGAAATGCACAAGTATGTCAATATTCTAGGTGTTCGGGCATAGATTGTGATTTTCTACCTATTAGGGAAGGCTTGCATCAAAAGATGTTCAATTAGTTGACTTTTTAGGGGAACAGGTATCCAAAATAGGTAAATGTATGGTGAGATCTATGACAAGTCCATAGTCATCACACTTTGGAAGCAGAATGGCTTAAAGTAAAAATTTCTTATGTTTCCTCACACAAAGAGCCATTTTTGCCAATTTTTCTACAACGTACATATTCTTTGCAAAAAAATAAGGCCATTGATCCCTTACCTTCCTATCCTTCATGAAGCTGAATATGATATTGATTATCACTTCTAGAATGTCACTAAAGTGATTTTTTCCTCTAGAAATAATTTAATCCACCTGAACTACCATTTGGATTTGAGAAACATTCAGTTTGGTTTGTCAACCCTTTTCCCCTTGCTTGTTTTATCCTAGTTTTATTTTTTTGGTTGTTCTTTGATGCCATATGGGTTACAAAATGAGGATTTTTTCTTATTTTTGTTGGATAGGACATATTGATGGTGAAATTGGTATTGATTTTAGCATTATTTAAGCAAGAAATTGCATGTTTTAGCCAATAGCACCTTTTCCCGAGGACATTCCCATGGAGTTTATTTGATCAAGTTACCTCGTTCCTTGGAAAGATATGATGAATAAATTATTGCAAAAGTTTTTTTTTTTTTTTTTTTGAAATTAAAAGCGACCAAAAACAAGGGGGTTAGCCCTCACAACCAAAATGCTGGTAACCAGCACATCACCAACAGGAACCAACGAAGAACATTACAGAAATGAAAGAAAACTAAGAAGTAACTTAACCACAATATTTCTACCCAAATTTCTAACCAACATAATACTATGAACAGAAACAAATAAACTATAGTAGAGGTCCATAGAGTTAACTATACTACTAAAGTTCAGAAAAAAAACTGTTGGCATAGTCAAGCTAACTGAAGTCTGAATAACAGTTGGATACTAGAAAACCAAGTAACAACATAATAACATAAAACAAATAGGATCCAATGATCCTTTAAAACTATAGACTTATTTCTCAAGTTTTTCCTTTCCCTTCCCTACCAAAATAACCTAGGCCCAATCATCAACAAGAAACTTAAAGAGAAGTTTATGATCCTCCATGTCCATCCCTGTGTCTTATTTCTCTTGTGCAAGCAATTGGAGGGTGGTGGTAGTAGCATGAGTGACCTTTAGGATAAATTTAGAGCAGGTAGAGAACCCTTCCTCTAAAACATTAACCCTTTGATTCAGTTGGGCAATCACCTCTGTTTTCCTCTCAACCTTCTCTTTTTTTTAGTTCTTGCCTTTTTAGCTTCCCCTCTAGCTTTTTCCACTTGATTATCATCCTGAAAGACCTTTGGGTTAGTATAAACCTTGGATTTTACCTTGACCAGGGAAGAAATGGTAATGGGGGAGGTATCAACTTTGTTACTATCTTCACAAAAGTTAATGGGTTGTAGGGTGAAGTTGGTAGAAACATGGGTAGTCTCCATAGTGATGGCATTTTCAGCTGACACCTGAGTGTTCCCTACAAAGATCTGGGCATTATAAATAAAATTGAAGACAAAATTCTCACTCTTTTCTACCTCCTCTTTCCCTTTTTCTCTCTTGGAGTCAAAGTTTTTCTCCTCCTCCCTCTCCCTTTCATTGTTCTCATAGCTCTCCTCCTCCACCTCTTCAAACCTGAATCTATTAGATTTTTGCTTATGCCTTGCCTCGGATTTGGCAAGTCTACCTGACCTTCTCCTACCCTTTCCACATTCCTCCTCCTTTGAGCCCTCCTCTTCCACCTCCACTATTTTTTCAACTTTAATCTTTTTACTAGCCTTATGTTTGACAACCACTTCAACTTTCCTCTTTATCTTATTTTCACAGCTAGGGGAAGGCCATGGGGTATGAATTCTGGTACCAGTGCTAGTACTTGAGGGGGGACTTTGGCAATGGTGTTGGTTGTCAACCACTAACACCCTAGAGGGGCAAAGGGCAAGATAGAATTGGTATAGGTGAAAAATAAAGCCTTGGTGAATAATGGTAAAGTTATGCCCCTTTTTCCTCTTCTCCCTAACACCACTAACCATATCCTCCAGAGAATGTAGCAAAAAAAATGGGATAGAAATAAAATTTCTATTTATAAAATGATTCAAGAGGGGAAAGTGGTAATAGTAGTAAACACCAAATTTGTCATCCAGCATAATGTATTTCATGAGCACTAGGAAAACATCACCCCACAAAGCCGGCAACCTATCCCTCTTAAATCCTCCTCTATAGCACACTAGCTCTTCGCCCTCCACAAAAAAACTACTCATATTGGCCTCATCTTCCATTTTAGTGACCTTTCTCCATTTTCTTCCTTTCATAGACAGCCTAGTGGCCATGGCAATTACTTCCTCATTTACTTGGAAAGTAATGCCATTTATGGTTACCTTATGATCATTCCAACCATTGACGAATTGGAGAGCACAATTCTCATCATACTCTACCATTGCTTGCATGTAAGGAAAAAATCCTCCTTCCTTTAACAGGTACCAGGTCACCATCCTGTCTTTGAAATTCTCAATTTTTGTGGGCTCTAGCCTATTCAAATCTCCACCCATTTCTTCCCCACTTTCTTCTAAATCCCCCACCTCAGTGATGCACATCTAAATCTCCTTTTCTCCAATATCATTGCTAATATTTTTAGCTTTGTACCTCTTTGCAAAGAGCGGAATGGTTATACAAGCCTATTTTTGAGACACTTCAAAATCCCATGCGAATTCATTATGAGAATCATGCATGTTTAACATCATAATTTTACACCCCTAAAATCTCTAACACTCTGAATAATAATATTATTCATACTTTCAAAGAGGAAGTAATTTGAATTTTGCAATAAGTTACCATAATGGCGAAATGACATTTTCCTTAATTCACATCCATTCATTTTACCATTTGTACGGCCATGCCTTCTCCTCATTTCCCTAAAACATTTATTAAATTTAACGAATTTCAACTTTCTAAGGAAGAAATTTCCAAATTTGGCCTTGGCCTTAGATTTTGTAGTCATAATTAGTTAATACTCCCCCCTCTTTCCTTGCAAATCAAGGACATAATGTCCTTGTTTAGATTTCCCATATTTCTCCAGTACGTGACTATTGTTAATTCAAAACCCATGGCACCACCACATCTACCACCTTATTTCCTTCTCTGTAGATGTGTTGTAGGTGGACCTTTTCCATCCCTTCCAAAATGTACCTAATGTCCATGATGATAGTTTGAATATTCCATTTCGGTTGGGACACTCCATTTACCAAATCAATAATTAATTTGGAGTCCCTTTCTATAGTTATTTCCTTAACTTGCATTTCACTAATTAACTGAAGACCCCAAAGCAAAGCCATAGCTTTAGCCAAATTGTTACTTCCACCCCCCACCTTACCAAAGTAGATTAATAGCACTTCCCCACTCCCATTTCTCAACACTCCACCCACCGCTCCTATACCCCCTCTAGTAGCCCCATCAAAATTTAGTTTGAATTGAGTTAGGGTTGGTGGTTTCCATCTCATTTTTTGTCTCTTTAACACCTTTGAGTTATCAAAAATATAAAATTCCTCTTGAACACCCCATTTTTCAACAATCTAACCTTCTAGCCCACCTGGTTCTTCCTTTGGTAACTTACATTTGGCTACCCTGAAATTTTCCTTCAGAAATTTATCCATGATTCTCATAACCACTTCCCTAAATATTCTATTTTTTTCTCTCTTTCCATATATGCCAGCAAATATATGGTGGAACAATTTTCCATAGAAATACCAATTTTGGGTGGTAGAAGGGACAACTCCAATTCTCCACAAATTGATAGAGGTTGTCCTTCAAAACCCAATTTAGACCAAATTTCTCCCACACCATAGCCCAAATCTTCAAAGCATACTAACATTCAAGGAATAGGTGAGAGATACTCTCCTCCTTTTCTTTGTAGAGACAACATCATTTTGTGATAGAAAATGCCCTTCTTTTCAGATTGTCAAGAGTTAAAATTTTACCATGTTGAATAGTCCACCAGAAAAAATTAATTTTAGGGAGAAGATTACTAATCCAAAATTTACCCCATATTGGTGAATATATGTCCTTACTAAAGAGATGTTTTTAAGCCGATTTGACTATAAATTGACCACTAGAAGTTAAGTCTCAAAATTTAGTATCCTCTTGGATCATGATTGGGGGCCTTTGTGCTCCTAATATCATTTCCAATTCCTTAATCAACTGAATATCCTCTTGGGTGTAAGTGTCTTTACATAGTTTCTTCCACTTCCTCCCTTGATCCATTTAGTCCTCCACCTTCCTTCCCATGTCTTCTTTTAGTAACTCCATTAGTCTTTTAAATTTGTTGTAAATTAGTGGTTTCCCCCCATTCAATTATCCTCCCAAAATCTAATACTACGCCCATTCCCCACAATCCACCTTGTCCCTTCCTTTAGTAAGATTCTACTCCTAACAATGTTCATCTAGATTTTGGAGCCTCCAAGAAGATCATTATTGAAGAGATTCCAAGTAAAAGGAGAATTTGACAAATATTTAGCTTTCATTAAATTACCCCAGTTTGTATTATCTTCTCCCAATCTCTAGCCTATCTTCGTAAGGAGTGCTTTATTCAGATCCTGGAGTCTTCTAACTCCCAACCCCCCTTTCTCCTTTGGCTTACATACCTCTTTCCAGTTAACTAGGCTCAACTTTTTCTTCTCCTCCATCCCTGATTAGAGGAAATTCCTCTATATTCTCTCAATTATTTCTGCCATATTTTGGTTAATTTTAAAAAGGGACAGGAAGTAAATTGGAATACCTTGTAGAGTCGTTGAGAGTAATTGTAATTTACCAGCATTTCTTAAAATTTTCCCTTTCCATCCTACTAGTTTCCTTTGAATTTTTTCCACTATAGTATTCCAAAAATCATTAGTCACCTCAGTGGTTAATGGTAGGCCAAGATAAGTATCTAGGAGGTTGGCACACTAACAACCTAAAATGTTTCTTATCTTCCTTTGTAATGAGGCATTCGTATTAAAAAAATAGATCTTACTTTTACAGTAATTAACTTGTTGGCCTAAACTTTCTTCATAATTACAAAGGATAGTCTTCCAGGTTTCAACTTCCATAACCAAAGATTCTCCAAAAAGGAAAGTACCATCAAAAAATTGCTACAACACTTCAATATCAGCTGTAGTAGTAGGCTTAATCCCTTTAACACATGATGTACTAACCAATTTGGTGAAAGACCTCCCCAATACCTTAGCAACCATAATAAAAAGGTAGGGCAATAGTGGGTCACCTTGTCTTAGTCCTTTCTCTACTCCAAAATCGCCCCAAGGGGAGCCATTTAAAAGAATAGAAAATTGAACGGATCCTACCATTGTCTTAATTAGGTTTATAACTTTGTCATTGAACCCCACTCTTTTGAGCACATCATAGAGGAAGTACCACTTCACCTTATCATAGGCCTTAGAGATATCTAACTTGAAGGCCATTCCAGGTCTTTTATTTATTTTCATAGAATGAATGATCTCATGTGTGGTTATCACTGCATCTAGGATTTGTCTTCTTGGAACAAATCCCTTCTATGGAGTACCAATAATTTTTTCCAAAAATGGTTTTATCCTATTGACTAGAACTTTGGCAAAGATCTTATATACTATATTGCATAGACTTATTGGCCTAAAATCCATCAGGCTTATGGGTGTCGGAGTTTTGGGGACTAAAGCAATAAAAGTCTTATTAATCCTTTTTAGCATCTTCCCAAATTTAAAGAAATCTCTGGTAGCCCAGACCAGTTCACTTTTAACAATCTCCCAGAAGTGCTCGAAGAAATTTGGAGGGAAACCGTCTAAACCTGGGGCCTTATAAGTTTTCATAGAAAACACATCACATTTCACTTCCTCCTCCGTGATGTTTCCTAGAATGTGGTTTTTTTCCATCACGCCTAGCACCTATGGGATCGTATTAATCAAACTTCTTCTAATCACTTGATTTCCTACATTATTATCCTTGATGTAAGCCTTGCTAAAATATTCCACCGCATATCTTCCCATCTCCTCCTAGTCCTTATGTACCCTACCTCCTTCCCCTTCCAATCTACTAATTGTGCTTCTTCTTTTATGATTGGAGGTAGGCCTATGAAAGAAAGTAGTGTTTTTGTCCTCCTTAGTTAACCATTGGACTCTTGATCTTTGTTTCCAAAAAATTTCCTCCCTCAACATAATATCCTTCCAGTTTTTCTATATTCTTCTTCTTCCTCAATGGCACTTTCAAGGTTATTTCCTTCAGAAATTTCCCCTTAGAACTTTTTTAGTTTTTCCTCTACTTCTTCTTTGATTTTGAACAAGTCTCGAAAGGAACTCTTAGCCCATCCCTTGACATTTATCCTTATATTATCAAGCTTTTGAGTTAGTCTATACATAGCAGCGCCATCTAGCCTTATATTCCACCATTCCTGAATTCTATCTTTAAATTTTGGGTGAGATTGCCACATTATTTCATACCTAAAAGGTTTCAGTCCACCCTTTAAACCATCCTCCCACGAAAATATTAAAGGGGAATGATCCGAAGCAGTTCTAGTAAGGTTCTCCAGTAGGGAATTGCTCAGACTATTCCAGTTCCCTATGACCATTAGCCTATCCAATCTCACTTGGATAAGATCATTCCTTTTTCTATTATTGGTCCAAGTAAATGGGTTCCCTCTCAAATCCACATCAATAAAATCCATTATACTCATAAAGTCATTAAGGTCTTGCAAACATTCAGGGTAGTCCTTGTTTCCCCCTAGTTTCTCTGAAAGATAAAGGGGGGTATTAAAATCTCCCATACACATTAATTGTTTATCTTCCATATTTTCTAGGATCCTTACCAGCTTGTCATATGTTTTCTTTCTCCCTACCTTATTATTAGAAGCATATATATTTATAAGCCCCCAATGTTGAATACTAGTTTAGAGTTCGGTAATTATGAAATTTCTATTCTTCCAAACTTCAACCCCCATCATAGTGCATGGGTTCCACATAGTAGCAATGCCTCCCAAGGCTCCTTCAGCATCCATATGCATGTAAGTACCACCCAGCTAAACATGACTAGAAATTCTATCAAAATTAGCATTAGACATTTTAGTTTCTTGTATTAACACACAATCTACCTTTTCTTGAAATATGAACTATTTTAGAGCATACTACTTCTGAGGATTATTTAACCCCCTTAGATTCCAAGAGAGGAATTTCATTTCTTACCTCTAGTTATAGTCTCTAGTGTAAGTTTCTTACCACTGGCCACATCCCTTGCTGCTTGTCTGGTCCAGGTTTCTCTACTAGTTGGTATTCCAACTGTTCCACATGCCCCTACATCTAGTTCCCCCCCCCTTTCTCTTCCTTTTCTGAACCTCCCATTCTCCATTATCCCCCTCCTGTGGTGAAGTGGGGCTTAGTTATTTTTCAACCTTCTCAATGTTTTCCATCACTTTAGGAACAATCTCCATTGGAGAGGCTTTTATTATCCTTATGGGGGTACATACCCACTCTTGGGCAGCACCTTCTATGGTCATTAGTTCTTGGAGTCCCTCTCTATCCTATTTTAATGGAGTGTAGGAAGAGGTTTTTTAACCACTATTTCACCTTCCTCCATCATTTCTCCTTCCTTAAGTTGTCCCATTGGTGAACTCACTAGTTCCTCTAGCTCACGTCTAAAGGGATATTCACCCATTTTCTCATTGTCTACTAAAGCTTCCCCTTCCCCAAGAACAATATCCCCCCTAGGTCCTTTACCTATGGAAGTCTACACCATGCTATCCTCTAGTTTTTGAACATCGGCAGTCTCCTCCACCAAGCTTGGGGCATCTAAGGGTTCCCCCACCTCTTCTATAACAATTTTTGGGGAGCCCTCCTTTTGTTTATCCTTTTGCACTTGAGCTTTACAGTCCACTATAAGGTGTCCAAATTGACCACATTTCTGACAAAACAGGCCCTCATTCTCATATTCAATGGGTTGAACTTTCTCTCCCCATTTGGTTTTGAGCATGACCACAGTTGGGAGGGCCTGATTCAAAGCCACATTCACACAAAATCTGGCATATACCAGTCATGATTTTTGCATAGTTACTTTGTCCATAGTAACAAAATGCCCAAAAGAATTCCCCACCCACCTTAGGATCTTCTCATCCCAAAATTCAAGTGGTAGTCCTAGTAACCTTACCTAGACTGGAGCTAGCTTATTTATCTCAGGACTAGCATCAAAGCCTGGGTGCCACCTTGTCAAGGCAAGACAATGCTTTCCATAGTACCAAGTTCCTGGGAGCACGAGGTTGATATCATCCTCTGACATAAATTTGAAATAGAAGAGGCCACTTGGCATTGCTGAAACACCTACACTACCCCTAATTTTCCATTTCTAACTCACCCATTTATGAAACATCTCGATTGTAGGTCTAAAGGCTACAAATATGCCCACAACACAAAGTTTAAGACCAGAGGTAACATTGTCCACCAAGGTATCAAGAAGGGAGATCACTAGCCCATCTATGCCATGAGTAATCTGGGGATCCTCTGATGAAACATTGTCCACCAAAGAGCCCACAAGTGTGTTCTTCCAACCTCTCAATGTCTCATCTATCAACTTCTGACCTCCATCCAATGGACAACCAATAGGTCCCCCACTAGCCAAAACCACCGTGTCGGAGAAAGACTCCCCAACATCACCCAAGGACCCACCACCCTCTTTTGTGTCCTCCAAATCCCTATGCAAAGCTATCACCATCTGTAGATCCTAGTAGGGTGGAGGATCCAGAGGCCTAGGGACCACCATGAAAAAATTCAAATTTCAAATTTGAGTAGTAAAGGGTTGCAAAGCGGTAAATTCAGTTGCTCAAAAGACAATTTTTTTTTATTTATTTTTTTTGGTTTGTTTTTTTTTGTGAATAAAATATTTAAATATATTCAATTTGGAGCTTGCCATCAATTTCATATAAAACTAGTTGAGGTACTTATGGTCATACATCTAAGAGGAGGCTCTTACAAATAGACACCTATTGGATATGAAATAGAAGCTTCATTGAATTGAATATATTAAACAAATAATTAAATTTTTGACTTGGATATATAAATGTTTTGTTTGATTTTTGGATTTTCCAAGAATATTTAAGAGCTTGGATTTTTCAGTATAGATTGGAAATCAAATTTTGAATAGATAGATATCGTTACCAAACCATTGGGGAACTCATTAAACTAGAGCCAACATAAATCAAGACTCCTTTAAAAGGTATGCAAAAACTTATCTGGATGGGTTTGGGGGGAAAACAAAATACCAAATCGTCCCAAAAAATGGCATTTCTTGGAAGACTAGAAGGTTGGGTATTTCTCTCTAGTTTTGTTTTCAAAGGACACACCTTTTAATCAAAGCCAAGCTCATTATGTCGATATTGGTGTGCATGCTACTCTCCTATGCATATCTCTATGGTTGAATTAAAAATAGATTGGTAGGACAATATTGGAAGTTGTTGGACAGTAAGACCATTTGGATGTTTTTGGATGGCAAAAAGGATTTTTGGGACCATGTAGATTTTTTGGATACAAAAAGGATTTTGGGACCTTGTGGATATTTATGGATAAAAATAGGATTTTTGGGACCACGTGGATATTTATGGATGACAAAAGGGATTTTTTGGGTATTTACAACAATTCTCATAGGTTTTAGAAACATATGAGCTTTGATATGTTTTACAAGTTGATATATGCACTGATTTTCCTTTAATTCATGTCCACGGTATCTTAAAACATAAGCCAACTCCATATTTCCTCTGAGATACAAGCTTTCTGCTCTTCAGCTACCATTACCGTCATTTGTTTCCAATTATTAGTAACCACTAATTCTTAGTGTAGAAATTAAACCCACAATTACTTCTCAATTAGGTATTTGTGCAATCAATTACAGTTCTAATACCCACCTAATATACTACTCTAGACCAGGCTACAAGTCTCTCAACCCCAAATAAAAAAATAATTCCAAATAATTCAACTGTAAAGGGCTACCCCTATCTCCCTTTTCTTCTCCTCTATTAATTGTTCTTGATAGTATTTAAATGAGAAGCAAGCAATAAAGAGGCAACAAAGAATCAAACGTTGTCTGACATACACAAAAATCAACCATTCATCTATAGCTCTTTTTCTATATTGAAGGACTTGTGTGGTTTAGGGAAGCACAAAAGGTGTTATCGCTATTTGTCCTAGTTGGGACACCTCATACCAGAATATCACCCTCTTTGTGTACATGAAGTTAAAATAATTCTTGGAAAGATATTTTTCAAGGTTGGTGTTGTCATGTTGAAATAAATATCCTCTCTTTATTTTTTCTTTTTTTCTTTTTTTTTCTTTTTTATGTATTTTTTTAAGGATTTTTTAATTTTTTTTCAAAACATTTTCTCATGCTTTTGAATTTTTCCAAGATCCATATTGGTTACACAAGGAGCAACGTTGACCCTTTGATTGTTTGATACACCTTCCTCTTATATTTAAGTATAGAATCTCTTAAGATGGATGTTATTGAGGGGTCTTGCTAGCTCTTCACCATCACAATCACCAAGTTTATAAGTTCCCATCCCAAATGACTCTCTGATGATATAGGGACCTATCCAATTGGCTTTCCATTTCCCTTTCCTTTCTCTATCAGCTTGATTTTGGGTGTTTTCCTGAAGAATGAGATCACCTATTTGAAAAACATGAGATTTTACCTTTTTTTTATAGTATCTTGAGAACTGGTTCTAATACACTTGGAGATGTTTATAGGTTGTTTTTTGGTGCTCCAAAAATTCTAATTGCTCTAAGTGATCTACTCTATAGTCTTCATCAGTAGTGACATCATGTAGCCTCTCAAGGATGGGATTTCAACTTCTAGCGGTAGAATTTCTTCACTACTATAGGCCAAAGAAAATGGGGTTGCCCCCATAGGAATTCTAACACTTGATCTATGGGACCAAAGTGTAGGATTCAATTGCACATGTCAATCTTAGCCTGATTTAGTAACGGTCCTTTTGGAAATGTTGATGATGTTCTTGTTTGTGGCCTTTGCTTCACCATTCCCTTAAGGATAATAATTTGAAGATGAGTGGTCAATTATATAAAATCTTTCATACAACTCATCAATAATTTAATTTTTGAAGTATAAGGCATTATCCATCAAGATGGCATGGGTATACCAAATCTACAAATGATATGGTTAAGGATAAACAAAGAAATTTGTTTTCTTATAGCATCGGTAAGTTGCACTATCTCTACCCATTTGGTGAAGTGCTATTTTGTTTTGATGATACATTTATGGCCACTTGAGTAGTGTGGATGTATCATGACAATTAAATCAAAACCCTAGTGATAGAAAGGCTATGGTGTTGTAAATGGATGAAGTTCCTAGATAAGCGTGTGAATCATGTTGCCATGAATTTGGCACTTCTCACAAGTTTTTACAAATACAAAGGAGTCCACTTCCATTGTGGGTCAAAAGTAACCCATCCTAAGAATCTTATTGGCAAGGGTAAAGCCATTAGAATGATACCCACAGATTCCTTCATGATCCTCGTGTAGGGCTTTTAGAGTCTTCATTTTCTAAACACCTAAACAAATTTTTGTTAAGACCCTTGTGATACAATGTTTCTATCATTAAAATATAACATTAAGCTTGTCTTATGAAGTTTATTTTATGGTTTCTCAACTGGTTAATGAGTAGAAGGTTATCTTTGGGGTATGTGTAAATGGGATCGTACCAAGGTGATTCTTGGTCAACCAAGAGGAAAATAATGTGGGATTCGAGTTGGGAAAAGGTGGGTTGAACCACCTCTTCTACTAAGAACTCATAGCATGAATTCTGATCTAGTAGTTGAACTAAGAAAATGAAAGTAGCCATAGCATCTACATCTTTGTTTTACTCTTTGGGAACTTTCTCAAATGTGATAGTTACAAAACATCCCTTTAGTGGATCCACCATTTATTTATAAGGAAGCAGTTTTTCATATTCAATTTGGTAAATATCATTAACTTGGTGTATGACTAACTGAGTGTCTCCACATATATTCAAGTTTGATAAATTCCATTATAAAATTAACTTAATCCCAATAACCAAGGTTTCATATTCTATAATATTATTGGTAAAGGAAAATATCAACTCATATGACTTGGGAATAGTTACTCCCTAAGGAGTGATGAATTAAAGTCTGGCCCCTAATCCATGATGAGTGTAAGAACCATCAAAATATGGCTTTCATGAGGTCAATTCTATGTTTAGGATATGTGCATCTAGAAAATAAACTTCAATGTGATGTGAATCTTCTAATGTCAAGTCAGATAACTGATCAACAATGATTTGTCCTTTGATTGATTTTCTATCAATATATTCAATGTCAAACTCACATAAGACCATCACCCATTTTTCCAACCTACCATTCAATGTCATCTTACTCAAAAGATATTTTAAAGGATCTATTTTAGCTATGATTTTGATCTTGTGGGATAGTAGAGAACAATGTAGTTTTTGGGAAGCAAAAACTATTGCCAGGCATGCCCTTTCTATAAAAGTGTAAATGAGCTCATAGCTAACTAAGGTTCTACTTATGTTGTAGATTGCCTTTTCTTTACCTCGGTCATCTTCTTGTGCCAAAAGTGCCCTCATTGATTTCTAAGTCACTAAAATATATAATAATAATGGTTTTTTTGGAGTGGGTGGCATCAGAATGGGTGGATTCATTAAGTATTATTTGAGTAAGTTGAAGGTTGCTTCATATATTTCATCCCATTTAAAGATTATGTCTTTGTGTAGAAGATGGGTGAAAGGATTGCATTTCTCATCCAACTAGGATATGAATCTTCTTACTAATTGGAGTTTCCCTTGTAGAGATCTCAACTAGCTAATGTTTTTGGGTGCCTTCATTTCTACGATAGCTTGCACCTTCTTTGGAGCAACTTATATCCACTTGGTAGAGGCAATATAGCCCAATAGCTTCCTAGACTGTACCTTGAAGGCACTTTTTTTGGATTAATTATAACTTTGAAGGCTTCCAGACATGTAAATATTTTATCTAAAATTCTCTTCTTGGGTATGTGACTTGGCTAAAATATCATCCACATAGTCTTCCATTGTTGTGTGGATCACATCATGGAAGTTGGTAGTCAGAGACATTGCTAGATGGATTGTCTTAAGATCTTCTGTCATTCCAATATCAACTTTATATGTTGGATCTATCAAGATTGAAGATATTTCTTCCAAATGGTCTGGTAATGCATCAAGTATCCCATCATCAAGTACCACAATTGGGTTTTCACCATTAGATACATCATCTCTTACTTTCTTTATTTTTGCATCTAGTCTGAACACAAGGTGGTTTGTATTACTAGATCCTTCAATTGTTTTCTTATGATTAGGACAATTGATACATTTTCTATCCATTAATTGAATGATTGATTCAGGCTTTGAAGATGCTTCAACCACGTTTACATATATGCTTATGTCATGGTTTGTGTCAAAAGTAGGCTCCATTTTTTTTCAAGTAAGTCCCAATTGATAAGCTCAAGGTAGAACAAGGACAATGGTTCAAGGGGGTAATTTAGTTCTACAAGGTTCAAAGACACAACCTCATTGGACAACTCAAACATTGTATTGGTTAGGTTGATGACATGTGCTTGTTCTAGGTGTTCCAGATCACTAGGGGCAATAAATGACTCATTATCTTCTTCTTCACTTTCTTCTTCTTCTTCTTATGGAAAGAAGTGTGGGAAGAGTTCCTAGAAGTTAGATAAAAAATTTTAAATAACTATTAAAATAATTATCAACCTTATTAATTAGTTATATAATGATTATAACAATTATCAACCTTATTAATCCTTAAGCATGTGAAAAATATAATAAGAAATCATAACAAGATACTCATACACAATAACACCAGATATGTTAACTAGGGAAACCCTTGGTCAAGGGGAAAACTCCAGTGGGGATGGCACCCATAAAATGATGTACTAATATAAATGTTCCTAGTTAGGATAGACCCTACTAGAAGTCAATGAAGTACATTCAGTACATATCAGTTCCTATAAGGAGACTTTGAATCCCTATTAGGAGTTGTAGAAGGCAGATGGACCCACTGTCCAAACAACTTCAGGGGCAAGACCGCTGAACTCACTGTCTAACTGATCTTTGTATTTTTCCTTGCAGAATAATAGAAATGAATTGTACTTGTACTTGCTCTTCCTATGTCCCATCAACCGAACTTATTTTCTTCTGATCTCAATACCAAATCACCAACTTCACATCCAATAATCCCTTGGATCACTTACTCACATTTACCACAAACTCTACTCTTGTTCACACACTTCGTACTTGATCAACATCCAATTCACACTTTACCAAAAGGAAAATAAGCTTCTTTTATGCCATGTCCTCAAAACAATTACTTGAGTCAGCTTTGAGGCTTTCCCAATTAATTATAAAAGGACCTCATTAAGACAATTAATTAATTTACAATATTGTCATCTCACAGTCTTTACAACTTCTCACATGTGCAACCTCAAACATTGTGCAATTGCTAACATCATCATCAGACTATATGTTGTTACTATCTAACCTCACATATGACTATTCTTTCTCAGTAAAGAGATACAAATCAATCATGGGAAATTTCTTCTCAGATACTCTATCTATATACTACTCTATAAATCAAGCATATCTTCTACATGTCTTCAACTTAATGGATACACACTTAACCTTGTCATCAGAACATAGTTTAGAACACGTCCTTAACCATGCTTTTGACCTTATCATCAATTCTTTGTTCATACGAACTCAATCTCTGTCTGCTACTCTGTCAATCCTCACAAAAATACTACTATGTTGACATCAATGACAAACATAGTCATGAATGCAACATGTCAATCATGCTAACAATCTCCCACATGCTCTAGCAATGCTTAGGATACTCCCCCAGAGGAATTCCATCAACATTCATGTTAACATCTTATTTACAATAAGACATTACAGCTGAGAATGTGAGTTCGATGAGATGTTTAAATTTAATTTCATTTGATAGGAATACTATAAGAGGTAATCAACAATAATTATCTTAAAATATTAGGTTTCTCAAATGGAATTTGTGCCAATGATATTGTCTACCATCTAAGTGGAATATGGAACATCTTGGTGTTCTTAATCTGAGTACTAGAAATATTCAAAGCAGTATAAAACAACTTTGGTGTGAAAATTTTTTATGTAGGGTAAATTTACAATTACTTCACCACAAATTCATTCTACAAACCTCAACTTTTTTGAGCATTTATCTCTGCCAATCTAAGAAATTGTCTTTCCATTGCAAAAGCCAAATAATCTGAAAATATTTCTGCCAAGATTTATGTTATACTTTGGATTGTTTAGCAACACATTTCCCCTTAATTTTCCTACACCACCAGCATTCAGTCTTAAAAGCATTAGATTTCTAGGCATTGTGTTTCCAACAACAATGACAAAAAAAACATCCATGATTTTACTATTAGCATTTTTCTAATCTATTTCATTTTTATGCAATTGGAAATTCTTTTGTTGCTTGAAAAATTCTAAAAGACTTGCTCCCACATAATTTATTTCTTCTGGCCAAGGCATCTACCATATTGTAGATTGAAGGTTTAAATTAGTGTTTCGGGACTCTGCAAGTCCAAGGCAAAGGCGACCTTCCCAAGGCAAATGGCCTCGGGACTCGGACTCGACCAAGTCTTGGCAGCTCAGGACTCTCCTGAAATTTTTTTATTTTTATTTCTTTAATTTTTTTCTTTTTTTTGTTAAAGATAGAGATTTCTGGAAGGTGTTTTTTTTTTTTCAGTGTATATTAATTATGAAAATGATGTTCTGGGGCTCACTACCAATATTGGTTACTAGCTGGGTTTCATTATAAAAAAGTCACTTTCAGCATTGTAGAGTTCATTAATGTTGTACATATATTTTCAAATTTACATATATTTGTGTTTGAAATTTATAACTATATATATATATATATATATATCAATTTTTTTTGTTTTTTTTAGACTTACATGTTCATGAATGTTAGAACTCTCTAGTGTTGTACATAAAGTTATAAACTTTCAAAATTACGCTATGTCCTTGATTATTTTTCTTGAGAAAAATTTGTAAGCCAACTATAATTCTTATTAAAAGACTTTTATCGTTAAAGGTTGTGTTTCACTAAAAAAATTTATAGACATATTTGAGAGCCCTATTGTTGTCTACAATGTGCACATAAGTTATAACAAACATATTTCTCAATATCTAAGTCTTCCATGACTTATCTTAGGCGTATTCGTAAGAGGGCATAAGCCAGTAAAAACCTTAGTCTTCTACACTAACTGATATTTTGATATATATTTTCAACTTTTGATTCCATAGATTTCATATATTGTAGATATTTGACATGTTTAATTTTATATTATGTTATTCAATTTTTTTTCTTAAGAAATTTGTTCTTATGTGATCTATGCAAAATTGTGTATGAGTATTAAGTAGCTTCTATTTATCTCAATTATTGTGTATTTGATGTTAATTAACTAAATGATACATGAAAAAATCTTTAAATCTTTGAATTTTGTGAATTTTTCAATTTTCCAAGTCTAGTTGCCAAGTTAGATTTTGGCTTTCCGAGTCAGAGGCAAATCTGAGTCTCATAACTATGGCTTAAATTGTGCATTGTGGCTGGTAAGGGCAATAAAGTTGGGGTTTTTCTTTGTGTGATTGAAATTACATAGAGTTGTGTATTTATAAAAGATTGACAAAGGTCAAGGTACTTAAAATGCTAGTTATGAAAAGATAGATGTAAAAGAGTAAATACTGGAACATTGCATTGAATTGGAACATCAAACATTGAACATAAATAGTTGAATCAGAAAATAGTCAACATGAGATAGAGGAATGACGTCCCCAAGTCCCCAGTCCATTCCCATCTCTGAGAGGTGGGGCAAAAAGGGGAGGCATGTCTCCATGTTACTATAGTGTGAAATAAAAGAATCTCGGGATAACAGATTTTAAGTAGCATTTATTTTTAAATTTTATTTAAAACTTTGTTTTGAAAAATCTCTTATTTTGGTTCAATTGGAGGGTTGAATTTTGAACCCTTGACCTACAATAGTTGTTGATAAGTTTGTGTTGTGGTATCTACAAGAGTATAGGTACATCTTGGTGTTCTCTGGAAAATCTAGTTTAGATAGTTTGACCCGTATGAACTGTTTCATTTATAATTCTATTTCTCTGAGACTCTATTACTATAGTGAGCTGCATTTAATCTTTAAATTTTTTTATGTATTATGACTAGCAATGTACAGTTCAAAAAGATAGACAACACCTAAAGTTGGAGGGCATTTTGGCCCTTTAAAGAGAATGAACAAGATAAACAACCATCTTATAATACATATTGTGATAGCATGCATAAAGTGTAGGACATGTTGTTAAGTCAAAAGTTGTCAAAACAAGACATTTATATAATGTTCATGAAAACTGCTTTTGACAATGGTAAAATCATGTGGAGCAATCAACTTGACAAGAATTGCAGTTTATTCAATTGTAGGTCCTTAAGGTCCAAAAAAAACATATGGAACTGCAGCTACAGTAAGAATAGGGGTTGGCATTGAAACAAATGCGGTAGCTGGAAAAGTCTTCTTATGAGACCTAGAAGTAAATGATTTGATAAGTTTTCCAGCTATCGATAGGAAATTAAAATAATACAATCAATTCTTGTTTATCGACCTTAACGCTATTGCAAATGCAAAACCATGAATTAGACTTTTAATATAAACCAATAAGTGTAAGAACTGAATTTCACAACACAATCCACAAATGCAAACAACCTCAAGATGCTCGAATATAAAATTTGAAAAGTCAAATGTCGATTTTAAACATTTTCCAATTTCAGATGAAAACTATACATATCGACATCTAGTTGAGAAGAAAACTAGAACCACAATCATTACTACATAAGGCCAAAATTTTTAAATACATTTGATAATACAATATCGACCACATGTCGATGTCATAAAAAAATCAAAGCATAAATGTTGAAAATGAATCATATGATCATGACATCTTCTGTCAAAACTGTGTCAACCTACACGTTGAACATGAAAATAACATCAATACATCATATGATATAAAGCATATATAACATTAAACATTAAAAAAAATAACATGCCATCGAACCTTAGTGTCCATCTGCATGCAGTCTTGTCTCCAAGCCATTCGAACAATGTCCATCAGCTATCATGAGATGGAAGAGTAGTCCAAGTGCTTTTACCGCCCAACCATGGAGTAGTTAGCTCCCCGAGGTTCTCTAGTTAAGAAGAACTACCCGACCCTGGCACGAGAAGACTAGCAACTCGGCACAAATGGATCAGAAAGATCTAGTGCAGCCTTTGTGCCTAATCTACTTACACATATGTCTAGTAGAAACATACACAAGGATGTAGACGAGGGAAAATAAGTAAATAACCAATGCATCTCAGTCATATGCATAAATGTTTTAATGAGCTTGGCCAAGCATCAAGAACCAGTATAACGTAAAAGATTGGTAGGTAGCATTTAAAGGGAAAAAAATTACTTCACAAGTTTTCATTTCATGGCCACCCTCCCCTTTTAATCCACATTTGGCACCCTGTCCAAAAGTTTAAAAATAAAATTTACATCTCTTAAATTTAGTGAACAGCGACTTGTTCTTTATACTTTCCACTCTATTGTTTATGAAGAAGAAAGAATTTTTTTTTTACCAGTTTAAGTGAAACAAATGTTAAAGAATGATTCTAGAATAGAATGAATGTATATATATACAGTCAAATCTGTTGTTAATTTTCAGCATGTGCAGATAAATTCAACAAGTCACTCACTTTAATGAATTTATTTAAACTAATCCTTACAAAAAAAGAGATAATTCACACCCATCTTCACACGATAACATTCAAATAGAACCGTTTTCAATTCTGATAACCTAAAGCTGTAAAAAAAAATTCATTTGCTATTGTAGGAGCAGTATCTAACGACCCAGAAAGGTTAATGGTATTGATCAAACATCTTCATTAATAGTAGAAAATTAACTATGAAGATCAGCATTAACAGATCTTATTTTCAGCATGAAATCGATAGATTCAAATTTCTTCCCAATCAACAAATAAAAATGGTTTTAAAGTATTCTTTCCAATTAGCAAATAAATGGTTTTAAACTATTCTTTCAAATCAGCAACTAAAAATCTTTTGATTTATATGCAATTACAGCCAAACATTTTTTTTTTCATAATTAAAACTATTTTTCCAACAGCCAAAACATCTTTTAATTCCTAAGCAATATAGTTTATGTTTTTTCTAAATTAATAATGTGAATAAAGAAAAAGTCTTCTATCATGCTTACAAACAGCATTTTAAATTCATTTCTTTAGATCTCAACCATTATCCATTAGAACTTTCATTGCAAATATTCCACATCAATAAATTTACCAATAACCATCTTTAAGAAGGAAACAATGGAGGAACCTAGTATAGTTTTTGGGGAGAAATGAAAGGTCTGGAGCTTCTATTTAGGAGTCGTCTTCACCTCCTAGTTGTTGCCTTCCTTTCCAATCAGCACCTCCTAGCCCTTGCCTTCCAACAACACCTCCCTTCCACTACTCTACGTCTTCCTACCTACGTTTTCTTTCTTCTCCTTCCTGCCTACCGTGATAATTTCCCCCTTTTTCCTCTTTTTAAAATGTTCCATTCCCCCTTAATTTCATCTGCACATCTCCCTTTTTATTTAATTCTACTCTCACTTTCCTTCCTTAAATGACTCCATTTTCCCCAATTTTAGTAATAAACAAGTTGTTTCAAGTTTAAAGATTTACACTTAGCTTTTCGAATAATAATTAAACTTTCAGTTAAACATTGAATTCATCTCTATTTACACCTGACCACTTCAAATTCAAAACTTGAAATTACTAATTGAAAGTAAATTGAGAGTTTACCTATTTACTTTAAAATGAAACTATAATTTGTCATAAAATCTAAATTTGCAAATAAACAAATACACACATTTTCCTTTTTATCATTTTTTTTCCGCATTTGAACTAGCTTTTAAAACAAAAGATACTAGATTTAATGAATTTAAAATATGTGTGTGTGTGTGTGTGTGTTTACACCATGAAAACTCTGGGCCAACCCTGTCGAGGAGCTAAACTCCTCTACTTCAACCACCCTTCCACCTTCAATACCTACACACTCACAAACTCGACATCACCCATTGTGTTAGTAATGTCATAACCAAATACATAAATAATATCTTAAATACGAATTTTAAAACATTCAATCATACATCATCAGATAATGTAAATGAAATCACAATTTTTAACCATCATAAGATCAACATATAACAAAATGACTACATTGACAGAAAGTAAAATTTTATCCATCTAATATCATCGACTAAAAGTCTAAACAAAAATATAAAGGCATTCAACTCAAGTCGAGGCATACATAGTCTTAGTCAAAAAGTCAAATAACATACTAAGTCCTAATAAAAACATGTCAAATTAATGAGTCGTGACATCCATCCCTACTAGGAAGAGACATCGACCCGATGTCCATCAATATCCAAAGATTAGTATAACATAAAGGAACTACAATAACAATAAAAGCACTAATCTAAGTAATAAGATGTGGAAAGGACTGATGCATAACATCAACATCCTCCCACGTTGCACTGTCAGCAAAGAACTGGTCCCATTGAACCTTATACTGCAACATGTCTCTAGCATGCACTCGGATAGTGCACTCATCCACGAGGCAAGTAGGTAACACCTGCATTACCCCCGGATCCTGAACCTGCAAGACATGCCAATCAAGAATATGAGATGCATCCAAATGATATGGCTTTTTAACAACGAAACATGAAAAACATTATGGATATAGGCCAAAGCTAGTGGTAGAGCAAGTTGATAAGCCACAAGATTTATGACCTCCAAAACATCAAAAGGTCCAACATATCTCGACGCAAGCTTGGAAGACTTGCCAAAAGAGATTGAACTCCTATGCGAATGCACACGTAGGAAAACCTTGTCCCCAACTTGAAACTATCTAAAAGTATGCTTCCTATCCTCATAGCTCTTCTACCTATCTACAACTTCCTTCAAGCGAGCACGAATCATAACCATCTGTTCTTCCATCTCCTTGAGCATCTCAGGACCAATCACAATTTGATTCTCCACTCTATCCCAATTGATAGGTGTGCAACATTTACGCCCATAAAGTGCCTCAAAAGGAGCCATTCCCAGAGATGCATGATAAGAATTATTATCTACGAGTTCAACCAAAGGTAGGTATTCTTCCCACTTATACTGATGATCCATGCAATACATACGAAGTAAATCTTCTACAACCTAATTCACCCTCTCTGTCTGACCATCAGTCTGTAGATGATAAGCAATGCTGAAATTTAACTGAGTCCCCAATAAAGCATTCAAGGTTATCCAAAACCTTGGTGTCATTCTTGTGTCCCTATCAGAGATGATAGTCTCAGGTACACCATGTAGCCTGAATACCTCTTGCACAAACTTCTTGGCCAACGCCAATGATCCATCCTTCAAACTCCTTGGTATAAAATGTGCAACCTTGGTCAACTTATCAACCACAACTAATATAACATCATGCCTCTATCTAGTCATAGGTAAACCTTGTATAAAATCCATAGAAATCACTTTCCATTTGTACTCTGGTATGTCATGAGGGTACAACAATCCTGTCGGATGAATATGTTCAGCCTTAACTTGCAGGCATTCTAAACATTGGGTAACAAAAGTGGTCACATCACGCTTTAACCCTAGCCAAAAATAAAGTGGCCTCATATCTGCAACCATCTTAGTCACTCTAGGGTGACCCAAAATAAGGAGTACTATGCATTTCCTCCATTACAATTTTCCTCAACCCTACATAGTTGGGAATATACATACGACCTTGATATCTCAGAAAACCCTCTTGTCAAAATTGTATCCGTCAAAACGGTGATTAGATGGATCAGTGTGCAATGTGGTTTTAACCATCTCATAATGGTCATCACCTGCGAGGTTTTCAATAACAAGCTCTTTCAGTCATGTTCTAGTAGTAGATATAGCAAATATATGTCTTCTCGTACTGAGAGCATCAACCACCCTATTCTCTTTACCGTTAATGTACTCAATACTGAAATCATACTCACTGAGGAATTTGAGCCAATGCCTATGTCTGGCATTCAAATTCGGTTGAGTAAAAATGTATCTCAAACCCATGTGGTCTGTTTTCAGCTCAAACAGTTTACCAATAAGGTAATGCCTCCACATCTGCAATGCGTGAACAATGGCAACCAACTCAAGGTCGTGAGGTACATAGTTAACCTCATGTTGTTTTAGCTTACGAGACTCATAAGCTACAACTCTACCTTCTTTCTCGATACTCCACCTAAACCATCACTTGAAGCATCAGTTATCATGGTGAAATGCCCATTGGGATCGGGAATCACAAGAATAGGAGTGGAGGTGAGCTTCTGTTTCAACAACCGAAAAGCTTTATCACACTCATCAATCCACACATATCTCCTCCCTTTCCATTGTAGTGAGGTAATAGGTGCTGCAATTTTTGAAAATCCCTCAACGAATTTCTAATAATAGCTTGCCAAACCCATGAAGCTCCAAATTTCACTACATTCTAAGGAACTGGCCATTCAAGAATAGCCCTAGTCTTGGAAGGATTCACTAAAACTCCATTAGCAGTGATGATGTGTCCAAGGTAGTGAATTTTTTTTTGATAAAAAGTGCACTTGGTAAGCTTTGCATACAACTTCCTATTGTGAAGGCACTACAAGACAATACACAAGTGTTCCTCATGCTCCTCCATAGTTTTTGAATAAATTAGAATGTCATCAATGAAGATATCAACAAACTTATCCAGACACTCTTGGAACACAAAATTCATTAGATTCATGAATGTTGCAGGTGCATTCGTAAGACCAAAAGGAAAAACTACAAATTCATAGTGCCCATACCGTGTCCTAAAAGTTGTCTTAGCTATGTCTTCATCCTTGATTCATAGTTGATGATACCCAGATCGTAGATCTATCTTTGAAAATACCTTAGCTCCCTTCATTTGATCAAAAAGCTCATCTATCCATGGAAGTGGATATCTATTCTTTATGGTAACCTTGTTTAACATCCTATAATCAATGCATAGGTGCAAGGTTCCATCCTTTTTCTTTACAAAAATCATGGTTGCTTCCCATGGTGACGCTTGGATGAATAAACCCTTTGTCCAACAACTCTTACAACTGAACCTTGAGTTCATACATCTCGGTGGTGGTCATCCTATAATGTGTCTTGGATTGTGGCTCAGCTCCTGGCTTAATATCAATGGAGAAATCAAACTCTCTCTTAACAGGTAAATCTTCAAGAAAAACATCTCGAAACTCCTGCAATATAGGGTAATCATCTCTAGAAGGTATAGGATCTTCAAGATCTTTCATATGTGCAACAAAAAGCTAACAACCCTTCCTCTTAGCCTTCTTCAACTGCATAGCTGAAATATGCCTAAGCACTATCGACCTCTTAATCCCGTCCACTACTACTAAATTTTCAAATTCATCCAAGCATTCAACTTGCTTATCCTCACAATTTACTATAGCCTTATGCTTAGTAAGCCAATTTATGCCAAGTATGACATCGTATGACCCAAGTGGAACTACATATAAATTTACTTGCGTGTAAAAAGTTGGAAGTTCTAACTCACTGCAGGATAGACATTGTTGTACTTGATGCTCTATCCAATTTCCATACTCAACTAATCAAGATTTATCCATATAACCAACTTTAATTGGAAGTTTAACTACTATACTAGGATCTACAAAAGACTCTGTAGCACCAGTATCAACCAAAATAGAGACTTCACAACCATAGAGTTTACCAGTTAATTGCAAAGGAGCTGCCTGAAACTCTCCCTGCCTATGGTCCACAGCTGCATGAATTTGGTGTTGAACCTTTGGTCCATTTCTAGGTGCACTCCTCTGAGGACACCTAGCTGCATAATGTTCACCCCCACATACAAAACAACCATCACGAGGTCCTGATTGAGCTGTCGATTTATCATTCCTATTCCAGTTCCTGTTATAGTTACCATTGTTATTCATGTTGTTGTTACCTCCTCTACCCCTGTGTTTTCCTTTCAAATTTCTGTTATCACTCTTTTGTGATTCTTCTTGCCCTTTTCCTTTCATATTATTCATCTACTGTCAACCACCTTGTTGCTTGTTATTTTCCTAAAATTTTCTCTTGAAAGATCAGTTATTATAGGCTTTTACTAGAGTTGTAGCTTTTAATCATTGTTCTTGTTTTAGTGCCTTTCTCAATGCATAGTCCATAGACTTTGGCTCATGCATTTCCACCTCATTATAGATTTTCGGATGTAGCTCCATGATGAACTTGTGAGTCCTAAACAAGTCATCATTCTGGTACTGAGGAACATATTTGACCAGATGGCAGAATCATTCATGATATTGTGTGATTGACATGACTCCCTGGATCAGCTTATAGAATTTTGATGTTTTCTTGTCAAAAAACAACTGAGGTCACCATTGCTTATGGAATTGCTATAGGAAGTCTTCCCATGATATCTCACTATGCTGTAATTTCTTCTCAGCCATAACATTTTCCCACCATGTTGTCGCTTCACCAACCAACTAAAAGGTAGCCCATGCTGCTCCAGACTTCACGATGAAATTACGAACATGAAAATACTTTTCCATGGTGGCTATCCAAGCTTCTGCTTCTTCACCTGTAGTCTGACCATTAAAGGTAGGTGTGACCTTTTTGAGGTCCTTGCTGAGATCTTCTGCGATTTGGACCCTATCATGAACTAGTCCAGCCATCCTACTGTCAGCTTCTTCCTTATGTTGTTCTTCAATCCTTCGATATTCCTCCTGTTTCCTCTAAGTCTCAAGTAGTTGGTCCTCCTCTCTCTTCTTCTGTGCTTCTTCCTGTTGACGCAAAGTTTCTTTGTGCTCATCCTCCTCAGCCTATCATCCTCTTATGGCATTTTCCATGTCATCCATGCGCTGGCCCTGCTGAGTGAGAAGCGCCAAAATCTAGTTAAGCCTTTGGTTTCCAAGCTCATCCTAAGGACTATTGTTGTCTCCACCCCTATTTCCTCTATAAGAATGCATAATGATAGGTCACTCTTGTACCAAGAGTAAACTACGCAACATTAGCATCAGTAAGACCTTAGGTCCTAGTGTTTAACATTCGCTCTGATACCACATGTAAGAACTAAATTCCACAACACATGCCACAAATGCAAACAACCTCAAGATGCAAGAATATAAAATTTGAAAAGTCAAATAATTTCAGATGAAAACTATACATATCGACATCTAGTCGAGAAGAAAACTAGAATCACAATCATTACTACATAACACCAAAATTTCTAAATACATTTGATAATACAATATCAACCACATGTCGATACCATAAACAAATCAAAGCATAAATGCTGAAAATGAATCATATGATCATGACATCTTTTGTCAAAACTATGTCGACCTGCACGTTGAACATGAATATAACATCAATACATCATATGATATAAAGCATATATAACATAAAACATGAAAAAAACATAACATGTCATCGAACCTCAGTGTTCATTTGCATGATGTCTTGTCCCCAAGCCATCGAAACAATATCCATCCGCTATCATGAGACTGAAGAGTAGTCCAAGTGCTTTTACCGCCCAACGATGGAGTGGTTAGCTCCTCAAGGTTCTCCAGTTAAGAAGAACTACCCAACCTTGGCACAAGAAGGCTAGCAACTTGGCACAATTGGATCAAAAAATCTGGTGTAGCCTTTGTGCCTAATCTACTTACACATATGTCTAGTAGAAACATACACAAGAATGTGGAAGAGGGAAAATAAGTAAATAACCAATGCATCTTAGTAATATGCATAAATGTTTTAATGAGCTTGGCCAAGCATCAAGAACCAGTATAACGTAAAAGACTAGTAAGTAGCATTTGAAGAAAAAAAAATTACTTCACAAGTTTTCCCTTCAAGTCTACCTCCCCCTTTTTTTCCACATTCGGCACCCTTTCCAAAAGTTTTTTTAAAAAAATTTACATCTCTTAAATTTAGTGAACAACAATTTATTCTTTATACTTTCCACTCTACTGTTTATGAAAAAGAACAAATATTGTTTTTACCAGTTTAAGTAAAACGAATGTTATAGAATGATTCTAGAATAGAATGAATATATATATACAGTCAAATTTGCTGTTAATTTTCAGCATGTGCAAACAAATTCAACAAGTTACTCAGTTCAATGAATTTATTTAAACTAATCCTTACAAAACAAGAGATAATTTACACCCATCTTTACACGATAACATTCAAACAGAACTGTTTTCAGTTCTGATAACCTACAGCCATAAAAAAAAAATCCATTTGCTATTGCAGGAGCAGTATCTAACGACCCAAAAAGGTTAATGGTATTGATCAAACATCTCCATTAATATCAGAAAATTAACTATGAAGATCAGCATTAACAGATCTTATTTTCAGCATGAAATCGATAGATTCAGATTTCTTTCCAATCAACAAATAAAAATGGTTTTAAAGTATTCTTTCCAATCAGAAAATAAATGGTTTTAAACTATTCTTTCAAATCAGCAATTAAAAATCTTTTGATTTATATGCAATTACAGCCAAACGTTTTTTTTTTTTTTCATTAATTAAAACTATTTTTCCAACAGCCAAAACATCTTTTAATTCCTGAGCAATATAGCCTACGTTTTTTCTAAATTAATAATGTGAATAAAGCAAAAGTCTTCTACCATGCTTACAAACAGCATGTTAAATTCATTTCTTTAGATCTCAACCATTATCCATTAAAACTTTCATTGCAAATAATCGACATCAATAAATTTACTGATAACCATCTTTAAGAAGGAAACAATGGAGGAACCTGGTATAGTTTTTGGGGAGAAATGCAAGGTTTGGAGCTTCTATTTAGGAGTCATCTTTACCTCCTAGCTGCTGCCTTCCTTTCCAATCAGCACCCCCCAGCCATTGCCTTCCAACAACACCTCCCTTCCACTACTCTCCTTCCTCCTGCCTGCATTTTCTTTCTTCTCCTTCCTGCCTGTCATGATAATTTCCCCATTTTCCTCTTTTTAAAACGTTCCCTTCCCCCTTAATTTCATCCGCACGTCTCCCTTTTTATTTAACTCTACTCTCACTTTCCTTCCTTAAATGACTCCATTTTCCCCAATTTTAGTAATAAACAAGTTGATTCAAGTTTAAAGATTTACACTTAGCTTTTCGAACAATAATTAAACATTAAATTCATCTTTATCTACACATGACCACTTCAAATTTGAAACTTGAAATTACTAATTGAAAGTAAATTGAGAGTTTACCTTTTTACTTTAAAATGAAACTATAATTTGTCATAAAATCTAAATTTGCAAATAAACAAATCCACACATTTTCCTTTTTATCATTTTTTTTTCCGCATTTGAACTAGCTTTTAAAACAAAAGATACTAGATTCAACGAATTTAAAATATCTACGTGTGTGTATGTTTACACCATGAAAATTCTAGGCCAACCCTGTCGAGGAGCTAAACTCCTCTACCTCAACCACCCTTCCGCCTTTAGTACCTTCACACTCACAGACTCAACATCACCCATTGCGTCAATAATGTCATAACCATAACACATAAATAATATCTTAAATACAAATTTTAAAACATTCAATCATACATCATCAGATATAAACATGTAAATGAAATCACAATTTTTAACCATCATGTCAAAATCTCATAAGATCAACATATAACAAAATGACTACATCGACAGAAAGTAAAATTTTATCTATCTAATATCATCAACTAAAATTCTAAACAAAAATATAAAGACATTCGAGTCAAGTCAAGTCATACATAGTCTTAGTCAAAAAGTCAAATAACATACTAAGTCCTAATAAAAACATGTCGAATTAATGAGTCGTGACAATAAGCATTTATTCCAAACTGATAACTCGCATGGTTCTGAAGCACTAAATTGCATATGAATAGATATAAATGGAAATGAGCGGAAACCAATATGACTTATAGGTCACAACCGAAATGACAGTATTATAATCGAAATGAAATTACACTTACAGAATCCTTAGATCAAACATCGACCGTACTTCACACAAAATGAAAACAAACGGTGGTAAGCCAATCGATTACCAGAGGGAGTGGGCCCTGCCTCTAGGTGTCGATTGATCAGACCAAATACTCATGTATCACACAGAAATAGCCCTCACAGTCACAATTACTTCTGCAATTCTATATTCAAAAAGTAGGTACATCTTCTACATAGCTTTGGTCTGTATACAATGATACATAGACTATGGTACAAACAGAGACTATAACAGCTATCCAAGTTTAGCCCTATGAACTGTGAAGGGCAAAAATAACAATAGTTCATTCTTGCTTAACCAAATAATGAAGTGGATTTTAACCACTACTTCAAAAGTCTTTAAACCTTTTTGAACCAAATGATAAAACAAGACAAAATGCCAAAAATAGGTTCCCTTGCAAAACGTTAGGTGCATCCAAGATCTCCCGTGAGGTTCCATTATGCATTCACACCACCACGAGATCCCTGCTTACATAATCACCTGGGTTAGTGCTAGTTATTGGATAATCTGTACAGTAATTTAGATCTTTCCAATTCATATGAATTATTTAATCCTTTGACAAAAATTATCACAACTAAGAGAACAATTGGGTGTGATGGGAGAGAATAGATATGAAATTACACTAAATTGTATGAAAACACAAGACACCTTCTTCACCCATCAGACAGTTCATGATAATAAGTAAATAGTGGGATTCTGTTTATAAAAACAGTTTGAATGAGACTGGTTTAAAATGTGATCCTTGTTGAGGAAGAAAAAGGTGTAAACACAGCTCAAAAGATCTATAAAGCTAAAAAATGCAAAAGAAGTGTCAACTATTGAGGAAAGAGCCTTCAAAATAGGGTTTTTAGGTATGACAATGGTCCCTAAGTAACCACAATAAGAAGATACAATGGTATTATGATGAATAAATACTGAATCAAAATCTTAAATAAGCAGTCCATGTGCTTGTCATATAGCAAAGTGATAAAATGAATAGTATTCAAACAGCAGCTGACAGCCCAAAATATACATAAAAATGAATATCTAGCAACCAAGGGAAAACAGAAGGTTACATTATGACAGTACAAAGGGCATGTCAAACAGGACTGCTGCCAAGCACACTGAGATAAATGATAGTGGACTAAAATGGTAGTGCGTAAGATAATTGTATCACAATAGAGGATTTAAGTATTGTGTAAACCTAAGGATTTGTTCAAATACCTTAAAAGAAGTATCTAACATGCGTGAAGGATTTGCACAGAAAACAGTCCAAACAGCAAAACAGTGCACCTTCAATATCTTGAGTGTTTTGTCGCAAGACAATGAAAGGGCCACTAAGAAGACAAGACAGTTTTGAAAGGGAATGGTGAGAGTTCGGTGTGTAAAGGATATAGTGGTAATTTTCCAGATAAAGTATGATAGTGACAAAAGTGCAATATATTGAGAAATATATTGAGAAAAGTAGTCTTCTCACAGAGGGCATGTCAAGATGCAGGCCTTTTGACAGAAATCATGGTATAAAAGATAAGACAGATCAAGTGCACACAGGGAAGGACTGTTTAAGATACACAGATGACACATGAATAGAAAAGATTCTTGATACAGAAACAAATAAAACAAGAATATGAAGATACTGAATGATAGAGTTTAGACCAAGTAACAATTGGGACAATCTAGAATGAAATACATGAGGATAAATGGTAGTGATATGCTAGAAGGAATAAGTATTAAGAGGGGCAAAGATCTTAAGACAAGGTCACAATTCCGTAACATGCATAACAGAGATCCAGTGGCAGATTGGAGAAAATGACAGGTAAAGTATGCACAAATGGTGAAATATGTGGAAAGAAGATATACAAACAAATTAGACATGTTTCACATTACTGCAAAGACTTCTCAATATCCACCATTGTGAAGCAGCATTTCTAGGAGTAGAAGAAGCCAACTTAGCTGCTTTCACAAGGAGGTTTGATCCAACAAAATTTAGTAGACACTCCTCAGTCCTCATAACATGATCTTAAGGTTTACTAAGCTATTGAATAGTGTAAGGCGAAGCCTAGGCTTGTAGTTAGTGAGCTCATAGTTAGTTAATTATTTTCAATTTCTGGCTAAATATTGTAACTTGTCAAAGTTATTTCTAGTCATTTTCTAACATTGTAACTCAGTGTGACTCAATTGCAGACAAAGAAACAAGTACTTTTAGGCTATATTCAGCTGCAAAATCTTCTCAAGTAATTAATCTAAGCATTTCTTCTAAACAGTTTGTTTACTATGCTTAATTGAATTATGGTCATTTTTATATTATATATTTGATGATCCTTAAAGTAGTGTCTCATTTCATGATCTTTATCTAGAAAGAACATGCGAGTCCCAAGTACTTAATGTGGCTTAAGGAATGTTGGTAGTAAGCCACACCTAGACGAAAGATGGGATGGTCTTATAGGAGTTAGTTCAATTGATAGAACACTTCACTAGCAAATGGAAAATCCTAGGTTTGAGTCCTATCTAATCCATGAAAGCTGAATACAAATCATAAAAAATCTCAAAGAAATTTATGAAATATTTATTAGTATTGATTTATTTACAAAGTTTGCTTTGCTATCTTATATTCAAGCAGAACCAAGACAATCTAAAGAGCGGTAAAACATGACGTTTGAATTAAGACAATGGATGAAGTTTCTTAAAGGAAGAAGTGTCTGGAAACACGTCAAGAACAAAAAGCTTACAACCTAAAACAGGTTCTTAATAATATCGAGCAAGCACAAAGAATTTGGTACACTTGCCTAGTACTGAGTCTGTAGGCATATAAGTGCTTGTTTGAAGTAATGAACCAAAAGAAGATACAGAAATAAATTGAAGAAAAAATCCGTCCAAGTCAAAGTGGCAGTTTAAAGTTACAAGAAGTTGAGCTTTGTTTAGGTCCCTCACCTTGTATTGATCATTCTGTTCTACTCTAAAATGTCAGACTTCTTGTGATGGAAAAGTCCAAAGGCTTTCTGCTATACAGCCACTTATGGCTGTTTGGAAGAAGGAAAATGTTGAAAAAGAGAACAGAAAACAAAAAGTGTCCATTGTAGAAGGATAGAGATGTTGTCACCCTCAAATCATAGCACTGAAGAAGAGAGAGAAGAATGTCTCAAGAAGCTGCCACAGAAGTTAACCGTTGGATGTCAAATAAGTTGGAGCAGGAGGAGATGAGAAGTCTGTAAAATCCGACATTTAAAGCCTAAGGAAGAAGTGGCAAAAGTCTGCGACCTTGTATGATGTCTGCCTAGCTTTGAGGATTTAATATGCAAGCCACTGCATTTGAAGGAGAATTCAAGGGTTTAAAGAATGGCAAGATTCCATGGAACCTGTTTTTCAAGGCAGGAGGAGGAGGTCGTTGTGGTTACTGTATTGCCATGGTAAAGAAGGGAGAGATCCATAGGAAAATGTTTGGCCATAATTGGTTGGAGCGATCAGAGGTTTTAATCAAGCTACTGTCAAGAGGATTAAGGCTACATATGTTGCCTTTGCAGAGGAAGTCAAAGTCCAGCCACAAGTTGTAATTAAACTGAATGAGTTGGCCCATATGCCACAAAAGGAGATCAATGTTAAAGGAGTCGCAAAAGAGTTATGATTTTTGAAGCCAAAGAAGTTCTGATTCTTGAAGCCAAAGTGGAAATTTAGTACAGCCGCAGTTGTTAGGAAAAGATTTGTTTCTTTCACATATCTTTAATGAGGAATGTTTGAAGAATCACAAAAAGATGCGCCCTGCAAGGGGTCTGTAGACTAAATATTCCAAAAGAATCTCATATTCTTTGAAGTCACCGTTTATCACCATTCAAAAGAGTTGTTGATTCCAGTAGTTAAGGGCTTTCATTGTAAGAAAGATGACACGGTGTTGACAAAAGTCTGCTGAATGTTTTATATACTCCATGCATAAATAAATCTTAGCATAAAGTTAAAAGATAGATTTTGCCATGGATTGATAAAGATATTTGATCAACTCTTCCAACCTTTATGCAGTTACATTTAAAGTTCACATGCTTTGTGGGTGATATAAAATATGTCATTTTATGTGTTTCTCTCTCCTCCATTGATGATATGGTTTCTATATATTACAATGGGTGGTAATTGATACTCGCACAGAGCTGTGATAAGAAAGCCATGATAGTATGTTTGTGAAGGAGCAGAAGCCCAGAAGATCTGCAGTCAGTCTGTGAGATGTGAAATGTAAGGTTGTAACAGTACTGTAGGCAATGAGCTTAAACTCAGACAAAGCTATAAATTAACATCTCTTTAGTTTTTAATATTGTTAGCCACGTTTTGAACTCGGTTCTATTATTTTTCTTGAGCTTTTGAAAAGAGTTTTCAGTATGGATATTGAACCTTGAACCCGCTGATTCAAAAGTTCAAAGTCCAAGAAATTCAGAACTACTTCGCTAAGCTGTTGGGAAACCTTTTCTTCAGTCCTGTTTTTGTCGAGTCTGAACCTTGAACTTGAACCTTGAACCTGCTGGTTCAAAGTCCAAAGTTCATCAGTTTGTTGTTTTACATTTCCAAACCCGACAAGAAGAGTTGTGCTTAGTAATGGATCCAGGTGCTCCGTTGAACTTGAACCGTGAACCGATTTTGTTATGGTTCAAAGGTTCAAAGTTCGTGAGCTTAATAGTCAGTCGCCTACAGATACATGGCAGTACGGAGATATATAATATTTCTGGAAACGATGAAAAGACATGCAATTAATATCAATTGGTGAAGGTGGCGGTGGTACAAAAGTCACACTCATAGGATGCATATAAATATAAACAAGGATGACAGACAGAGGAAGTGGTGTGTAGAGTTGGAATGAAAAACTTATGTAAAAGAGCACATCGTTGGAGCAAGCAGTAATAACAGTACAAATTATTAAAATATATATTCAAGAATCATAGGAACAAAGTAGATATTTGTCTACTACGTGGGGATATCGAGTGTGATGTAGATGCAATTCTGGCTTGACAAGATGCAATGCACTATCATTGATTATGTTGGAGAAATACTTTCTTACTAGCCTATGTCAATATGATAGAAGTGTACCATGTAGATCTCGAAGAGGAGGTCACAAAACTCTATCATGGTGAACTGCACAAACACACCATTACTAGGAGTGTGTCCTAGTTGGAATCTCTTTATAGAGCATGACAAGAATTGATTTCTGGATATGTACAGAATGGAAGATGGTCGATACTGATCCTACTTGTTTATGGCGGCAATGCATAAAGTAAGATGAATTGAATATTCCCCATGGAAACTTAGAATATGGAGGGAGAGATCAAATAAGAACCTTAAGGAAGAATTATTGAGATATAACTCAATTATTCACACAAGATGGTACAAGTAATCATTTGTTGCAATCTGGTAATATATCATTAACAAACATACAGTTCATGTACTTTTGAGAAGAAACCATACACTTGAGACCTTGGAAACTGACATTAGTCTCCTAATAATGTAATATATATTAAAATGATGATCACATAACAGAGAGGATAGAACAAATACTCAATAAAAATAGGAAGAGGTGGCAATACAATAATTAAAAGTTGAGAAGAAGAATTATCATCTTCCCACTCTAAGGGCCATTTCCTTATAGGAGAAATAGAAAATGAGGGATTCTAACACATCCGTCAAAGGGAGCAAATAGAGGATATGGTTTTGTGAACCTTTAGTGATATCAATCATATTGATTCAGAGGGAGTAAGTCATGTTGTGATAGAATCTTCAATGATCGATAAATTGTAACAGTCAAGAGGATTATAATTCATGCAACTATGTGATATTAATGGGCCTACCCCGTGTGTACATCATATGAAAGCGGTGACTTCATTTGAACCATCTACGATAAATGATAATGATACTTGACGTATGAGTTGTAGAGTCATTCAAGTGACACAATCATACTCAATCAAGATATTGGTGTATTATGGATGAGTTTGTGTTCACTTCTACCATTAAGCTAAATGAATGTTTGGATTTTCAATGGATAAAAAGAGCAACTTAGAACTTAGAAAGGAGTTATCATATTTGATACAAAATTGTTCAACATTATAAATTAGTGAAAATTTTACATTGTGGGGGGAACAATAGTCAATGTTCGATTCCTACTTTTAGAGGGGAGATGTTCCATTCTCAAATAATCTAAGAAGAAAATTTTGAATCTTCATGTGCAGATAAGTATTCTTATTTATGACATTTATCTCTCTTAATTGTAATTTCTATATATACTATAAAGTTTATTTCCCTTGATCTTTTCCTTTATGGTTGAAGATGTTTTTACAGGAAAAGAAAGTTGGTACTGTAAACATGCTGTCAAATATTGTGCAGAATCAACCTAATGATAGTAGCTCCAAAGACCCTGATGATCAAGATGGATAAAATGAGACTCTCATATTTGATGATTAAGATTATGAGAGTCTTCTACATTAAGAGGGAGTATGACACTTCTTCGAAGGCAACGTAGAAGCTTAGAAGATTGATACTCAGAGGGAGTCTAGAAATACATGTGGGTGACTGCATATTGATGGGCCTACTCCTATGTATATTATGATGAAGTATTGACTTATCACTAGAAAATCTAAGGACTGATATCAGATTTAGAGTGACACATTTGACAGGTATCCTTGGGTTAAGAGAGTTTTTTTTAAGGAAGTAACTAGAGGACATGATTTCCTAGGATCAATGTTCAGAAGGAGAAAGTTTGAGATGCAATCCTTCGTAGATGATATTTTTTCTATGAGCTGAAGTTCTAAGAGAAATTCTTCATAATGCACTCTTCCCTATGAGAGAGAAGTATGAGGTGAAAACCCTTTGTTCTACCCTCTAGTAGCAGCTATGGTGGGTCCAACCTTTGACTTGGTTCATGGTGGATATCATGTGAGTTAAGTTACATGATGTCGTTATGGTTATGTCATGAAAGATGACGATCTTTAATTGATGTATATATTTAGAGGGGAGTTATTGAAAGGTGACGATCTTATCAATAACTGGACCTGTTATCATAATAGACTACATTAAGTTGTTGTCTCGGTGTGCCGGAAGTTACGATAATGAACAGAAGGTAACTATTGTAAGGTGACGATCTTATAAATAGATGACCAACCTTTTAATACCAAAATGTATTGAAGGTTATTGGTGTCATTGTTATAGGTCGGATACTACCGGACATATTGATATCCATCATGATTATAGGCTAGATTTTGCTGGACATCATAAACATTATTGGTGTCATTTTTATAGGCCGAATTCTACCAAACACATTGATATCCATCATGATTATAGGCCAGATTTTGCTAAACATCATGAAAATTATTGGTGTCATTGTTATAGGCCAGATTCTGCCGAACACATTGATATCCATCATGATTATAGGCCGGATTTTGCCGAACATCATGAAAATTATTAGTGTCATTGTTATTAGGCTGGATTTTGCTAGACACATTGATATCCATCATGGTTATTAGGCCGGATCTTGCCAGACACCATGAAAACTATTGGTGTCATTGCTGTTAGGTCAATTTCTGTAGGACACCATGAAAGTTGTTATGGTTCTTTGGGTTGGATATTATCAGTCACTATAACTTAAATCTTTTATAGACCACACTTAAGGTGATATTCAAACTTATATTAAAGTTATAATAATTGCTTAATTTCCCTCCTTGTTAAAACGAAAAGTGTTAAGAACTTTAGTCTCATTATGAATTGTAGCAAATTCGTTATATAATATATGTGTGTGTTGAAGGAGTTGTGTAATTGATATCCTTAAATATGTCATTCTAGGAATATCATTCTAAGATGATATCTCTTCATATACTCAAGAACATAATATGTTCTAAATTAATCATTCTTAACTAAGAGGGAGTGTTAAGTTTGTAGTTACATTCAGATTGATATGATCATGAGTTTTATTATTGACAATATATATATATATATATATATATAGTACATATGGTTAGTTATATTATTTTATACTAAATAATGATGTTTAAACTTTGGAGACATGTCTCTTCAAAAGACATGTCTCCTTCTCTCATACTTATATGAGATCCAATTCTACATTTGAAACATATCAATTACATGGTCATATTATTACATTCAGATTGATATGATCATGAGTTTTATTATTGACAATATATTACATATATAATACATATTATATATATATATATATATATATATATATTGTACATATGGTTAGTTATATTATTTTATACTAAATAATGATGTTTAAACTAAGGAGACATGTCTCTTCAAAAGACATGTCTCCTTCTCTCATACTTATATGAGATCCAATTCTGCATTTGAAACATATCAATTACATGGTCATATTATTACATTTGCAGAAACGATCTATGTTACTTAACAAAAAGGTGGAATAAAGTAAGAACATGCCATGTATTTGACCAAATTTATCATGGAGGAGCTATCTCATTAAACACACTCCATAGTTGACAAGAGACCGATGCCAAGATGCAAACTTTTCAAGAATGGAGAGACCATGTTCGAGCCATGAACTCATATAAGCGGTGGGGTCTCTCCTCTTGGTTCATGGTGAAAGATACATTGTTTTCAGCTCTAGAAGTATTAAGCGGAGTATCAAAAGAACTATCAAAGTGGCTAAGTGGATCGTACCAAGTGGTGGACTTGTCTTCCCCACCCTTGTCAAAAATAGGTTCATTTTCAAGGTGTTTCTTGATGTCACTGGAGATTGTTTTATGACTATAATAATCTTGTAAGATTGAAAACCACAATTGAAAATACTCCAATCTACGATAGGAACATTAAAAGATATTCACAGAACTATAAGAGAAGTAAGCATTAAAAACTTTAGAAACAAAACCAGTCCAAATCTCCCTAGCACAACTTTACACCAAAAATTTGATGATGTTTTGTTTTTGTTTTGTTTCTTTTTCACAAGACTGACTTCCAAACTCTACCCAATACTCTGGAGTCCTAGACTCTCCTCTTCTTCAAACATCCCTCCCCAAGCATGTGCATATGAAACTCTAGTTTTATATATGGAACACAATCACATCAAATAAACAAGATGCTTAACCAAAGGCATTGGAATCCAATATTTATCACCCATAAAGACTCCACTATCTCATAACTCAGTGTGCAACAACTAAAAAACATTTGGACAGCTATATTACCTTTTTCAAAAAAAAAAATCGTGGTAAAATGAGTTATGAACTGTACAAATAAAGAATAGAAGAGTGATAAACATTCTTGAAGCTTACCATGAGATCAGCAAACTCTCTAAAAATTAAAATTAGGTGTACTAGTCTATAGAAGTCGCCTCCAATTTTAGATCAGCTACTTGACAATAGTCATGGCGTAGAGTCTCTGAATATCGAGAATTTGGCTTATATGTTAGCCAGAGGAAAGCTTGAACGACAAATTTCAACACTTGTCCCTCCAAACCCCTGTTGAGCCTCCATGTTATGGGATTCCCGTACTCCTCCTTGCCAAAGAGGACACCTCCTTTGTCAGTCAAAGCTCTGCAGAACAGAAAAACTAAGATCACATAAAATCTCCTACAGAAATATGCTCAAAATAGAATACTCTGCAGTTCTAGATGAAAGAAGACGATTGCAAAACTCTTTAGAAAGTGAAAAAATTTGCAAATTTAGATTTGTTGATATTATAAAGCTAAAACATATAAATATCATTGCCTGAAAAAGTAAGATCGTATAAAATCTCCTATGGAATTATGCTAAAAATAGAAAATTATGCAGTTCTAGATGAAAGAAGAAGATTACAGAACTCTCTAGACATTAATGAAATTTCCAAAATATAGATTCGTTGAGATCATAAAGCTAAAAGCTATAAAATGTGCCCTGCTTATTGGATAATGCAATGCATTTAATCAAGAGATATTAACAACAAATTATAAGGGGCCTCTTTACATACTTATTAAAGGAAGGTGCTTTGTGCCTGAGGATTGAAAATTTTGAGGGAATATTATCATGGACAGGCTTTCCGGTAGTGGAATCATAAAGAGTCCAATCCATCTTTGCATCGCTGCAGTTAACACATGACGTGTCAAAATTCCAATTCAGAATTTTCTTTGTTTTCTCCTTACCAATATTTCGTGCGCTAATTGTGGGTGTTGATGCACTCAAGGAAACACATTGGACGCCATGCCCATGCTCGGGGCCAAATCTCAAGCAGATCTTGGTTGGATGGTATCGTTTATCAGGAACATCACTTGATAAAATCTCTGCCTTGAAGTTGGGATTATATTGAAGGACATTGTACCTCACATTGTCCATTCACATACAAACTTCAATGAAATGATGATGTACATTGATGATATATTGAAATTGAAAGAGGGAATTTAGCAGGTAGAACCTGTCAGCTGAATTAGGCTTTCCAGATTCTCTTGTCTTCTCTAGCAATACGAGCGGAGAATAGGATTCAATCCTCAAAAAATCCCCAATGTTTGTGTTATATGAAATAGTAAGGGCCTTTTCATCATTGAAAGGTCGTAAGGGTGCCAAAAATCTCATGAATCGATGTGTTTGGCCAGGTCCCATAATCAGGAGAACTTCCTTTTGTGCCTCTCACAGGATTTCGGGAAACTTCTCATCTCCATTCCTATTCAGATAAACTAAATTTTGACCTTTGTGTCAAGCAAAGAGGAAGGAACACATAGTAGAGAAGAGAAAGTTAAATACTCTTTTAAAAGTCGCAAATTCTCCTATTTCTGCCTGCATGCCAGAGTTCTTGCACTCTGCACATAAGTCATCTTCAAAGCGTAAAGAATGAATGAATAAACCTAAAAACATATATACAAAGACAGGGAACAAATTGTTGCACATGGCTTCTTGGGTACTGTTCAAAATATCATGTATTTCCATCTCCCATAGAAGTTGAGAAGGGAGAATTTCTCTAATATCAAACAACTCTAATCTCATATGCATCAATTCATTCTCTACCTGCGGACTGGCAAAAAACCCTAGTACATCTGCATTATCCTGCAAAACAATTATCCCAACTTCTTCAAACTTGCCTTCCTTTAACTGGCATGCATGGTGGATGCAGCCATAGAAATCTGCTGGAGACTCCATACTTATTTTAAGTCCAAATCGTCCACACTCTTGTGGTTGTTTGAAGACCAAATCTACACAGAATTTTAGTTATTTGAAGTTGGGCGCTCAGCTTCAGGCCTTTCATTTTCCTTTTCCTCGGGATGGAAGAACAATTCTCCCAACGGCGACACAAATGGAAGAACCGTTGGTTCAAAATGCAATTACAACTGTTTCATTTTGAAAAACTGCCAAGCCGATTTGCTTCATTAGGTATGCAGTCGGGAAGAACAATGATATAAAATGAAACTCTAAAAAATATTATTTTATCAAAAGAGGGAGACGAGATTTATAAGTTTCGAAATAAAATGGAACCGCATAAAATTGTTTTCTATTAAAATAAAGAAACCACTGGAGTCAAAAAGACCAAAATGAAATGTGCCTCTATAACTTTGAGAAAATAAATTTGCAGTATAATTTTGAGAAAATATGTAGTGTATACAAATTTTGCATCAATAATAAAATAATTTTTCCAATTTAATAGATATAAAATATTTATATAACTTGTTTTATCAATATTTTTTGAGGGCAATCATATTAACATTATATATATATCAGAAAATTTAGATATTTCATTTTCTTGTTTGTGGCATAAGAAATATTTTGAATTTTTTAAAGAAAATTTTAAAAAATACTTTAAAAAATGAGAAATCAATTAGGAAAAAGAAATACATCTTAAAAAATAAAAATAAAAATAAGATAGTCGTAAGACATTACAAATGTAATTGATATTTCTAGAATGGATGCAAATTAATAGTAGAAAAAAGAGAAAAAGAAATTTTTTGAATTTTTGAAAAGAAAAATTTAAAAACCACTAGCAAAAATAGGAGGAACTAATGGGAAAAAAGAAATGGTCTTTAAAAAATAAGAGAAATATGAAACATTACAAATGTAATATAATATTTCTACAATAGAGGCAACTAATAGTACAAAATGAAGCCAAAACATAAGTCTCTGCCTATATAGGCGGGACTAATTATTATTAACTATTGACTTGTGCTAATCACTATTTTGATTTGAATTAGAATAAAATAAATTTATAAATCATAATTTTTTATTTAAGAGATGTTTAAAAAAAAATTATTGAACAATGTTGGTAAAAGAAATAAGAGCAATTTAAAAGAAATTGTGTAAAGAAATTAAGTATAGACATACTTCATTACGATAATAATCAACTAAGACAAGTACTATCAGTTACATGGAGTTAAAAAGCTTAGTGCAAAATCTATCAAAGAAATTGAATCAATGTATGATGGCTAAACAAAATTGGACATGAAATTTTAAGAGATTGTCAAATTGTCTAGAAACTCGATCATCTCTACCATGCATGCAGGCGAGTATGAGAAAGATTACCCATGTTTCTTCCAAGGCCATTCAAGATCTAAAGGATTTTGTGGAGGAAGTTACTATCATTGAGAAGCAAGCAGTTAAAGCTCTCAAGGAGTTGGCTTAGGCTTTTGGTTGCCTTTGCTTTTGTGTCTTGTTTTGTCTCTATGTGCTACTAGTTGTTGGGAATGGGTGGGTGTTAGTTGGGTCTATTGGTTGTGTTTGTGCCAGCAATGTTTTTTTTGGTAATCTTCATTGAACATCTTTTGCAATGCTTTCTAAGGGGTTTCAAGTTCCCCTCTAAAATCTATTTTTGCCTTAATGCAAAACATCTCCATCATGCAATAGCCAAAAAAGACAATTGACCTCTTCAAGCATCTTATAGCGTGAAGCCTCCTTCAACCTAGAACACAAAGAAGCAAATTGTAACAAGAGATCATAGTGAAACTATAGCATTTCAAGTTTTTCATGAGTGATGTGATTAGGAAAAGCATTTGAACATCTACTTTTCTAAATATTCATCAAAAGAATGTCTTATTGAATTGGAAAACATATTCTTATGCATCCCAATTCCCAAAGTAGCTACAAAGCATAATAAAAACAATAAGAAATGAGAAAAAATGGCATTCTTATTTTTCTTCATCCAAGAGTAGCTCCAAAAGTTGTGTTTAATAGTTGTAACATTGGTACAATGGACACTTTGGTGGAGAAATCTTCAAATATTTTAATACGCCCCAACATGTAACTTATAATGGAGTATTTTCCAACTGAAGACATGAGCATTCACCTCAATTATGGACCTCAAAATTTGAGACTTAAATTTATTCACTTCTTTTCTTTGAACTTACACCCCTATTTGACATTAAGTTGAGGATTTGGTTTCAAGTTGAGAAGAAGATTTAAATAAATTTTCTTCAAAGAGAAATAGAAAAAGGAAGCTTTCCCAAACCAAAGCTAACCTTTAAAGATATTAAACTAAAGAGGAGTACAAAGTTTTATTGTAAGATTTCACCTTAATGATTTCATGAATGTGATAAATCCTTTACACCTCATATTTAACCTAAAGGAGATTTTGAATTCTTGTCACTCCACCCATCATTATTTATTTAGAAAAGGTGTGCAACAATTCAATGATGTTCTTCGCAACTAAATTAGAGTGATTTTTTTTTTTAAATGAGTAAACATGTATAGATAGAGGTTAGAAGTTAGGGATAATTTGCACTCTAAGATAAAGTGAGCCAAATTGTGTACAAGTAAATCAGGGTGTTGAATATGAATACTAAAACTTAATGGTGAAGAATAGTCATTCTTTGAACCTTTTTTTTCCACTTTTTACACTCTTTATTTTCATAAATCAAGCATATATGTTATGTAATAGGTCTTGTTCTTGTTACAACCAATTAAATTATAAAGAAAAATGAGATCTTGAATTTTTTTTCAATTTTTGTACATCATTTATTGTTATAGCATTGTACTCTAATTTGTAAGCAACAAAGGAGATCACTATTGTTGGAATTCTTTAGAATAACTATGGGGGTGAATCAGTTATCCAAGGTCCAGATGTACAAATAAAACTTTTCGTAGCTTAGTGAACCCATATTATAAAACATATTCATGCATGCATCCATTAGATCATACAATCACTTAAACTTTGTAGGTTATTGTCAAATCAACTTTGCAGAAATGTAAACGTGAAACATAAAAAATTTGACACAATGATTTTACATGGAAACCAAATTTGGAAAAAACCACCAATAACATGCTACTCATTCTCACTCTTCTGAAGTGATGCCCTATGAAAGGTCAACTCTATTAAAGGTTACAATACACATTATTAAATGTGACCTGGTTAGAGAATTTCAATCACCTTGTTAGGAGTGAGCCATGTTAGAGGACTTTAGATCATTCACTTAGAATATCACCCAGTTAAAGGATTTACAAATGATTGTTAGGTCAACCTTAATCCTAAGGATTTACCCTAGACTGGTGCAATGATTAGAATGTAATAGTAAAGCTTGATTAGATAGAAAATTACAACTCACTTGCAGATTACAGATCTTTATTTCAATCCTCCATTCTTCTTTCCTTTCACACACTTCAACTCTAATAGCTTGTTCACACTTCAAGCTTTCATACTTGCTTTGCTTGCCAATAGCAGTCTCTTCTATTCAGCCTTTGAATGGAACAATACCTTAGACCTCTTGTCTAAGCTAGGTTCTCGAACATTGACCAACCTTGCTTCTAACCATCCATCTCTATAAATAGAAAACTAAGATCTTTTGGCATTCATCCTCTATCGTCCATTTTAGAATTAGGTAGGATCAGGTAGGATTCAATGAATCGACCCATCTTTTCATTTTAGTCCCTTCTAGAAACTTCTCCTTCAATCCTCTTTGAATTTTTGTCAAAATTTTTTACTATGAATTATGTGCCACCAACTCATCATAGTTATCTTCCACATGCTTCACAAAATTTAAGAAAACAAAATAGTCAGCTCAAATTCATCAAATATATGATTTAACATGAATACTAGCACTCAACATCAATATGTTGTCACTCGGCTTCCATGTTGTTTTTGCACTCATCTTCAACTAGATCACTCAGAAAACACTAAATTTTATTGGTGTTCGGCATCAACTAAACTTTACTTGGCTTACACTGTATCACTCGGCATATACTAAACTTTGACTTTGCTTGGCTCCAACTATTTTTTGCTCGGCTTGCACTAACTTTTCTTGGCACCTACTGTCCACTTGATCAAGCTTGGCATAATTAAATCTTCTTATTTATTCCTCTAAACTTACTTAGTGTATCCAACCTTTGCAATCTTAAGTAGATAATAAATGCACTATATCATCATTGTCTTAACTGATCTTTGTACTCCTTTTTCATACCATAACTCATCCTTTTTCTATAGGTGTTTTTGTTATCTCATTTGATCAAATCTTCTTCATCAATCAAACAAATGATAGTACTCATATCAACTAAACAATTGTCTTACCAGTAAGTAGCAGGTTTGACATCAGTGACAAAACAATTATTGAAACACATTTTCATACTTGTACAATCTATTTTCAACACACTATACACTATGCAAAGTTAAATTTTACACCCTATAATAACTATTTTCACATTTTATTATTTAATCATGTAAGTTACAACTATGAAGGTAGCAATCCAAGATCTAGAGACGATCAAAGCACAATAATAAGAGAAAAATAATATGATAATAATAAACTATACTTCTCACAAAGAATGCAATAAAATGGATTGGAATTGGATTCACTTCATTGGAATGAACATTACATAGGAGACTCCTTGCTTATATAGCCAAAGTAAAAATGTAGGAGTTAATGAGACAACAACAAGTGTTGTTGTCTCATTAAATGATAATCAAGAGATAACTTATCACCCACCAAGGTGAAATCACATGTTCATTAGAGGTGGATCATCCTCCAATATGTAATAAAGTATGAGTAACATATGCAATAAAGGTAGAGGATGAGAAGTAATAAGAGCACAGAAGGTGGATCAACCATCTAAGGTGCAAAATTTCATCTGTTATAAGTGGATATGATACAATAATAACATGATAAGTCTACATAACTTGTGGCAATGTTCTAAGTACTCCTATGCAATTTATTAAGTATGCCTTACTAAAGTGTGATTAGGACCAAGATGTGAATTAACCAAGGTAAAATGCATTAACAACTATGGAGAATGTACAAAAGCTAACAATGGGAGATGGGTCCTAGCTACTATGCCATGCTAGCTACCCATGTACAAATACAATTGCATTCACTCACGAATATAGAAAAGGAGAAAATGCAGTGGGAAAAAAATCCTCCCCAAAAGAGAATGAAAGCACATAATATTCTCAATAATAAATGAAAGAGAAGTCAAAAGGACCATGAAGCCCCCCACCCCCCTCGCCCCTACTTCCAATGTAGAATCTCTTGCGAAGATGGTTTAAGTTGACAACTATTATTCCTCCATAGGACAAAAATAGAACCAATATCATACCAAGAATGTTGAAAGTGTGACAAATTCAAGTACCAATGTTGATTAAGAACTCATGATGAATCCCCCACTACAATATAATGACAAATTGGTACATTTGAAGTCTTAACTAGAACCGTGCACTACTAATGATTGATTGATGCATTGTAAGTCTTCTATAGAGCCACACACCAAATATCACAAGATAATTCATAATCTACTAAGTATAGAAGGGTTACATCAAATATGTCATCAATGACATAGTATAAAGAAGTATAGTAGTTTACATTATTGTATGTGCAAGATAGCACATGCATGGGAATACAAAATTATGGTATGAGTCTAAATATATGAAGATGATGTCATTAAGGATGCACTACAATTGATCATTGAGATGCATCTATTAAACTAATGTGCCAAGAAAATATAGGAGTAATCAACCACCAAACTATCAGTTGGAAGACAAATAGTTACAATAGGTATAGTAGATGGACAAAATTAAGTTTACTCCCAATTAACATATTTTTTTGAATTTTTTATTTATTTTTAAATCATAGCAAGTTAATTGAATAAAAAATATTAATAATATAAAGAAAAAATTAATTTTCCACTTTTTTCTTCTTCTTTTTTCTCATACTTTCAATTTTAGTGATTAAATTGCTACAATCAAGCCATGATAGACTTAGACTATTATACAAAAGACCAAACTAATGTGTATTATGCATTGCAATTGTAACAATAAGCCAAATTCTACATGTATACAATATTTTATCCTAGTCACTATAAATTGATAGTAGAAATATAAAATAAAGAAAAGATAATACATTTTCAAGAAAAAATTGCACCTAAAAAGGAGTATGTATGAGGCCAAATGAGGGCAATGACGTTGCAAAAATGAGATTAAGCATCTAAAAAAATTGACACTAAATTATGAGACTAGTTATGCCACCCTGCAAGGCACACAATTCTACCCCAAAACAAAAATAATATTGCTTGGAAAAAAGGAGTCTAAATGACTGCTATATCATTATTTGAAAATTGTCTACATAATTATAACACATGAATCATCTTCGTAACTCCAAATCTTAAATATTAATATTTATTACCTCTTATGCCTAATTTGGATGAAACAATGTTGATTTTGGCTTTTTTTGGACCTCTAAAATTTGATTCCAACCTATGATTTTCACCAACAAAATCCAATTTTGTCTGCAATAGAAATCCACAAAGAGGATTCCCAAAAATCTACATAATTATGTACTCAAATATCTGAAATGACAAACCAATGGCACTCTAAGAGCTCCAACACCATGTAAGATTTCGCTATGAAGGTAGCCATACAAGATCTTGAGGTGATGGAAATCACAATGGAAAGAAAGAAATAATATGATAAAAATAAAGTGTATTCTCACTAAGAATTCAATCAATAGATTGGAATTGAATTGACTCAACTAAAATGAATTTTACATAGGATACCCTTTTCTTATATAGCCAAGGTACAAATATAACTTTTAGTAAGATAATTACAAGTGTAGTTGTCTCAAATTGAATGATAATCAAGAGATAACTTATGGCCCACCCAAGGTGGAATTACATGTCTGTTAGAGGTGGATAATCCTCTCATGTACAATAAAGTATATGCAACAAAGTTGAGGGGTAATAAAGTGATAAGATTACAAAAGGTGCATCACTTGCCTAATATGGAACTGACATGATAAGTCCACATAAAGTGGACATGCTTCAACTACTCTTATGTAATTCTCTAAGTGATAGGTAAACTTTATGTAGGACCTAGGTGTAGATAAACCAAGGCAAAATGTCTTGATTACATAAATAAATCTAAAGGAGGAATTCTTAGAATTGTAAATAGCATTGGTTTTCCCTCCTAGAAGGATACAACCCTTGATTAGTGGATGTGATCAAGGATCCCTAAAAGATATTTTAACACAATAGAAGTAATGTAAGATGGAAAAATAAAAATAAAAATAAATCACATGTGTATTGTATGAACCATGGAAGAACCATTTTATTTATTTTCAGTGTTTAGGGGGGAAAGGGAGACGCTTTCATAGGATTATAGATCCTCTCTCTTCTAGGCCATTCATTCAAATATGTATGTGAGGAAAAGAGGGAAATCTCCATATATGATGTCTCTTATAATAAAACTATATTAGCTAGAACCCAAAGGAAGAAGGGCACCAATACAAAATTTGAATTATAAAGGGGAATGCAATACAAGTAAATATTATCTTTGGCCCTTATACGATAATGTATATGCAAAATTGAACCAATTGCTTAAGTACTGTAAATCTAGATGTTATTTGTATACAATCAGCCCAATTAAGATATAGATCTCATATATGGATATGAAAGGAAATAAAATATAAAATACTCACCTTGAAATGTATGAGGAAGATGTATTTCAAATTTGAAAGTTACAAATCCGAGCTTGTTTCTAAATATCTGGCTACAAATTGCCGAAGGAAAATGATAGAAGGAACAAAATCCAGAAATCATTCATCTAGGAAAGTAGAAAGGACTAGGTCGGACTAAGTCAACTTGGAAGGATAAATTCCTACAAGTTGGCGTAGTCTAACAATACTATAACAAAATTGAACCAACTTCTCCAGAAAGCTTCTACAAAGTTATTTAAAGAAATGCTTGTGAAATGTTGTTATCCTACTCCTACACATAGAAAATGAAGGTTTTTTGTTGTTGAATTGGATGAGGGCTTGCCTTGGTTAAGCCCGAGATTAAGGAGTTAACTATAAATTGAAATATAATTGATAAAGGAGAAAATTTCACGTAGTAGATATGAATAATTTCAAATGAAAGATACAATTACTTTTAAAGATTTGATTGTTCTTGATATGTGATCAAGTGTGTAAATGTAATAGCCTTGACTCAAAGAAACCATAAAGACATCAAAGAATCCAATACCTTATGTATGGAAACATATGTGACATGCCATGGATGAATAATAGAAAAATTTGAATGGGTTGGAATGATGAATCTTCTCCTTAGAGCCAAACTCCACTACCACCTTGGAGGAAGAAGCTTAATTCAATTTAAAGGAGATGTTTAGACTTAAATTCTTGAAGAAATTTAAAGAAGAAGAATGCCTTGATTACTTGTTTTTGGATGAGATAACTTGAGAATATGAGACATAAAAATGAAGCCCCCAAGCCTCATTTTATACTATTTTTTGGGCAAGAAAATAACTCAGGACTATTAAAGAGTAAATTAAATCAAATGGAAAACTTGAGATTTTTTGGACCCTAAACCCTACAACCATTGGGGACTAGGTCAACCTAGTCTAGTCTAACTTGACCAAGGTTCACCTAGTCATAGAGGTCAGGACAAGAAGGCTTCAGAAAGGCTAAGAAGGAGGTGCATGTGAAAATGAAAGATAACAAGTTGATTAGGAGATATGGTCCAAAGAGTAACAAAGAGACACCTAGAAGACCATGTGAGAAAGTGAGAGATGACAAAGAAGCATGAAATGGAAAGGGAGAGGAGAAGAAGAGATTGAAACCAAGCTAAGGAGGGCTAAAATGTCTCAAAATGAAGTGTGTCCATTTCAAGACGGTACAATTAGCCCCCACTTTAGCAGTAGTATGAGGCAAGACATACTCTCACTAAAGGAAGGAAAGAAGAAAGACAATATCACATAGAGGTAGAACATCACTAAGTTTAAGGACATAAGCCCCTAAACCTAGGATCCTAACTCCGTTCCCATGCATAAGAGCATGAAAACAAAGCAAAGGAAAGTAAAAGAAAGCAAAAGGAGATAAAAGGAAAACAAAGCTTTAAAAAAATAAACAAGGGGTTAGTAAAATTTAGCCCAAATTAACTACTAAAAGAGACCTTATCTTAAGGAAATGTCTCACTCAGTAATATAATATTTAGAAGGCTATTAAAAAACATAATAAATCACATAGGAAAGGCAAGAGCACCACAAAGAACTAAATTCCTCATGATTATATCCCACCAACATGAAAATACTAAGAGAAGAGAGAGAGTGATTATCTTTCCCAAAATGGTTTGTGTTCCTTATTGTGAATCACAAGGAAAGATTGAATGGTCTAGCAAGTTTGTGTGTCCAATAGTCAATCCCAAAAAAAAAAATGAAAGCTAGGATCAAATAGTCTAGCAGGTTTGCATGCCTGGTAGTCAATCCTATGTACTCATCAGTGGCTTATGCACGCATGTGTATGTGTCCACTCATAGATCAATTTCTCAGTATCACTAAAGAGTGAGTGTGTGTGTGTTTCCTTGAGGTGGAGAAGTATCACTAATACTTGTTGAGGATTTAGAAAATGTACATGCATTACCCTCCATATATATGAGATTCAACATATATGTTTATGTGTGCAGAAGCGATATGAAGCCACAATGCATAGATTTGAGGATGACCTAGAAATCATACTTGGTGAACAAGGCTAAATTACTCCAATACATAAACTACTTCTATCAACAAGAGATATCCTTCATTAACAATGTATACTACAAACTTAGCAAAGTGAACTAACTCTTATAAGCCAATTAAATAGATACATTATGAAAGGATATGTCACTAATGAGAAGAAACCCTTGAAAGGATGAGATATTGAATACAAAACATCTACCTTCAAGAGGAGTATCGCAAATAAAGATACAACTTCAAGAAGAAAAAGAGTGCACCTATTCACCCCCCTATGTACAAGTGAAATAGGGATCCTCGGAAGAAGGATGCAAAACTTCAAAGCACATGGTAAGGGTAAATGCTAACTATGAAAATAGGTTTGTAAATAAAGAAGGGGTGATGATCAAGGACACAATACTCTTGTATATAAGAGAGAGTTGTGATCAAGGTACCATTCCTTATAGGAAAATAATGTCACATAATAAACAAATGTCATTGTACTAAGGAAAGTTTATCCTTATAGAAAGAGAGAGAAAGAATATACAAAAATCCTTGCCCCCCAAGCGTGAGACAAGAAAGAAAGTCTAGGATAAGATTATGACATAATATCTCATGAGATATAAAGATGTAGTTAACAACCAATAGTTATGCACAAAACAACCAATATCAACAAGAAATGTTATAGAATAATGTCATACCATAGAAGGATAGAACAATAAAATATCATAGGATAATGTACTCTAAACATCATAAGATGCTAAGAGAAGATATCACGTATGATGTAAACTCTAGATGATTACCAAATGAGAAACATTAGAATCCAAGATATCAAAAGACATTTTTTAGTAAAAAGACACACGATCTTGCATGTAATAAAATCTTTTTATAACCAAAGATAAAAATGTTCTATAAAATAATACTATATAGAGAGAAATAGGTAAAAAGATTAAGGAGAAGCATGTTATACTTATAAGAGATAACATGAAGAAAGAAGATATCATCCATCCAAGTGAGATCCCTATAATATGAATAATACAAACATATTAAAAGAATACACACCTAAAAGGATAAGGGATAACTCAAGAGGTTGTATCAATACTAAATATGTGTTTTTCAAGAAAGGAAATCTAGGTATCAAATAACCAAAATAGATCCCAAGAAAGGATGATCCTTACCCCTAACGAAGGTGAACAATGAAAAATGATAATTGTAACACTCCTAAACATATTATGGAAAATAATAGGGAGTGGAAACAATAGGGACTAAACAAATGCTAATTACTTATATGGAGAAGAGAATAAGTATCTTGTGTATAAGAAAGTTTACCTCTTTCAATGTTAGCATGAATACAGATAGTAAAATCTATGCAATCATGAAGAGAATGTTCATTAGTGTAGTAAAAAGGGCATTTAAATATATCAACAACATTCAAGATAGATGGTTGATATTGTAAGGTATGAGCTTAAGAAAGGTAGAAATAATCCCTAAAAGCTAAAGCTTCCCTACTACCAATAGGAGAAAAATGTGGAATTGGAAGAAGGTGTAAAGGAGATCGGAGTGGAAGAGAAGAAGAAGAAGGGTCCTTAGAAGAAGGAACATGACAAAGACCTCACTTATGATGTTGTGTAGGAGGGTCAATAGGGTTCTTAATACCATGTTAATTAATACCAAGACCTAAACCCTTATAACCTTATCGACTAATAATGTTATAACTCATAGTATAAGTAAACAAAGGGTAGAATGAGAAAATGTGGTGTCAGAAGAATTATGAGAAAATGTAATGTAAGGAGGGACTAAAGGAGTAGTGTGAATAGAAGGTTGAGAAGTAGGGTGGTGAAGGAGGAGATGGATCATTTAGAAACTGAGTATATCAGGATCATGAACCATACCTTGAATGTTCTAAAATGTAGAATGGGTTTCATCATTAGGAAGAGGAGGCATGAGATTAGGATTAGGATTTGGACGATCAATAATCAAGTCTCTAATGCCATCTACAAGATAAATGAGAAAGCCACATAAAATTATAATGATAGTCTTGAAATATGTCATATTTGGAAACATTGTGTTACTTAACCGTAAAAGAACAAATCCAAGAAAAGCATGTAAATACATGAATAACATAAAGTGATAGAAACTTGCATAAAAATCACAAGCATGATAAATATAAATGCAACAAGAGTAGTACTAATAAAAATCATAATATACCAAAGAATGTCATATTTAAAATCCAAAAGGAAACCTAGCTCACCCAAATGGAGGTAAACACCTAGTAGAAATAAGAGAGATCTAACTCCAAGAAAGAGGGTTCACATTGGGTTCACCAAAATGTTTAGGGGGAAACAAGAGACACTTTAATAGGATTATAGATCTCCTCTCTTCTAGACCACTAAGCCATTCAAATTTGATGTGAGGGAAAGAGGAGAATCTCCAAATATGATTCCTCTTACAATCAAATTAGATTAGCTAGAACCCAAAGGAAGAAGGGAACCAATACCAAATTTGAATTATAAAGGGGAATATAATACATATAAATACACTATTTGGCCCTTATAGGATAATGTATATGCAAAATTGAGCCAATTTCTTAAATAATGTAGATCTAGATGTTATGTCTAAACAATCTATTGTGACTAAAAATTGCACAGTCAATTTTGAGCACCATTGAAGAAACTTAGCCCTATAAATGCTTTTAAATGCCTATGTACCCGGCTATACTTTTGAACCCCGTGAGGTGCTTAATGTTTCTAACACCTTCTGTTCAGCCTGTCCACTTGTTCCATGATAGTAAATTGGCATTCTGAGCTATTTCATGAAAACCCATTTTGAGTAATTGTCAAATCTACATTTTCACCTAAGTGTCAAACAATGATAGGAGGGCATGTTTGTCATTGAATATCTTGCACCAAGAAATGTTTTATGATTCACCATTTTGGGAGTGTCTAGTGTCCATATCCAAGAACCTATGTTTCAGATTTTGAGCCATTTTGAGTCCGTTTGACTAGGTTTTGAATCCCTCAAAGTTGGTTGTTTACTGTTGTCATGTTGATGTAAAATGTTCAAAATTCTGGGAAGCCCTGTTTGACGAGTTATAAATTTTGACCAGTTGACCCAAATGTTAAAATTTCTTTTGCATTGCATTGTAGATGTCAAAGACTTGTTATGTTTCAAGTTTTAGCTTATGACGAATCCATTTGATCAGTTTTCAAACGCGATTCCGAACATAATTTATAACTTTTTACTTGTGTCAACATTTGCAGATTTGTCGGAAGCCCTATTTGTGATGTCATATCTTGAAATCCATGATAGGTGAGATCGAATGGATTGTACCACTACATTGTACTCTAAAAATTCTTTAAGTGTGCCAATTTTTAAGTCTTGACAAATCTATTTGTATACTTTTCCAGGTCAATTCCATTTGTAAAAAATGTTTTTCTACCAATGCTTTTAATCTACAAAATCCAAATAGCCCACTTTGACCACTCACCATTTGCGTCTTGTTATTTTTCATGAGCCCAAATTTTAGATCCATATTGTCCTCATGACAGAGAACCAATGTCCCAATTTTCATTTTCCCATGTGCTCATTTGCCCAGTTTTCAAGGCCAAATCCTAACCCAGTTTAGTGTTTACTGACATGTTTTCATGCAGGCGATTCTAAGAGGTCAACTTTGATGGTCAATATCTTTTGACCCTAAATTCATCATGAGACAAGATTTGACAGGGTAAGAGTGTGTGAAACAAAGAGTCAGTGTGCCATTTTTCAGAGCCAAGTCAGATGTTTGGGTCAGTTTTTAAGGCCAGTCAAAAGACCTCCTGACACGAAGTTGACTGGTTGCAGAAAGTGATAAAATGAGCATTATTGGATGGTTCAGTAATCAAACTTGATTCTAATCAGTTCGAGATGGTTAATGGATCAATTTTACAATTTAGTTGTCTAGAAACAAAAAAAAATTTAGCCGGACCCGCTTTGGAGCCCAACTAATTCTATTAGATTTATAAGGCATAGAGATTTTCAAGTTGTTTAAAGCCTTAGTAACTCAAGTAAATAGATGATGGAAACAAGTCAAAAGGAGGCCTTAATTTTGTCACCAAGTGCTATGAAATTGTTGGGTTTATCATGTTTTTGGAGCCATACTATATGATATTTATAAAAAGACACATTGGAGATATATGTGGGCATGCCATATATGGAATCACTGAGAGCCATATAATTTTGGTTCCTCATTCTACCATATGAACAAACTTTTCATATTTCAAAGATGAACAAAGATACAAGAAGTTGCTACGTATTGTGGATATTATGAAGGACTTCTTTTCCAAGCTACACATACCAAGTCGCAAGTTGCAAGACCAAGAGTCTGCAAAGGAATCTGTGTAATGACGAGAGAGATAAAGTGCTTTTTGAAACAATTGTTTGTATGGAATGACTTTTTGACTTAGCGCATTCACAACCCTTTGAACACCTAGCAATGAGAGCCAAACTATTAAAAATAAAAAAGACCTTGAAAACACAAAGAGATGTCCACGACAATCAAAGAAAGAGAGAAGCCGTTGGAATCCTCCCATGCATCATACATCAACAGTCAACTTTTTAAGTGAAGTTTGTCTCAGCAAATGAGGAAAGACAGCAAGGGATCGTGGGAGAGTGTTGAGGCAAATAGTTTGATAAGAGCCAATGGCTAGGAATAAGTCGCAGTAGGCTTAAGAGAGGTCGCAAGCAAATAAAAAAACACCACACACTCTATAGAAAAGGAAGCTTGCATCAATTAAGGAAGGCAGCAAGCGTTTTAATAATAACAAGCCATGTCCAAGCATGGAGAAGGCATTGTAAAGCTGTTGGTGAATAGGGAATAGTTAATGCATCAAGAGAAAGCACAGTCAAAAGCAAAGGAATCTGTATGCAAAGGTAGTCCACACATTGATAGGAGAAAGGCCAAAATAGCCCACGCATGGAGAGGAGACTTCTATAGTGACAGAGGTTAAGTTTTTTTAGAATGCCCATGGCTTTGTAAAGAAAGAAATGCTCATGCAAGCTGCCTGTACCTCATTCCCCAAGCCTCATAAACAAAATGGAAACATTCTAAAGTTGCACTTCACAAAAGATATATCATAAATGAAGCTGCATAGAGAAAAAGTCGCAAGTAGTTCGAAGAGGAAAGCACAGGGATGTCAAATACTTTATCCCACATGCCTTGCGGGAGAGACTTTTAATATTTTTAAATAGTCCTGCATACAATATGTCTTGTGTCTTAAGAGACACGCCTTTTAAAAGGCAAAGCCACATGCACATGGGGCCCTGTGGCCAGTATGGACATGAAGGATAGCTGGCGGGTAATGTGGAATAAACTTTGAATGAATGTGCAAGTAGGAGATAGATGATGTCAGCATTCAAACACACCAGGAAAGTTGCAAAATTCGACAAGGCACTATGTCGCCATCAAAAAATGGCAAGGTTTTTTGGTAGCAACATAACAACCTGCTAGAAAACCTTAAAAACTTGGCGAGATAGCAAGGGGTCTGTGTGGCAATGATGTGGCACCATCAACAAACTAATGAATGACATGTGGCAAAGTTGGCGATGATGTGGCAAGATCGTAGAGAAAGGAAGGAGGTTGTGTCACGTGGCACATCTGACGGTCCTCACTATCTTGCCAAGGAGAAGTTGCTCACGTGATAACATAGCAACATAGTGAGGGTAGAGGTGGTGATGACACGTGGCAGTGGGTCTCGATAGCGCTGATGAGGCAGATGCGAGATTCGACCAATAATGGATTGCCATGTGGAGATGAGGTGGTGATGACGAGGTAGGTAGTGATTGGGCAATGACAGAGCAACAAGGCATCCAATTAGGGGATGCCACATGGCAACCCAGGTGGTGCCCAGTGGGCTCGGAGGGATAAAAGAGTTTAAGATTGACAAATGGAGTCGTTCAAAGGGTCAGAGGAGGAAGAGAGTTTTTAAATGTAAAATAATACCCTCTGCCCATGCATTCAAACCAAAATTTGAATTTTTTTTTTTAAATTAAGTGTTCTATAGTTTATACTATAGAAAAAAATTTAATGTTAATTTTTTTTTGGTTTTTAATGCAAATCATGGAGTTCAGAGGCCTGATTTTCAAACAGTCATAACTAGAGCATTTTTAATCCAAAATATGCACTCCAATATACCACCGAAACTGGGAAGATCTGAATTTTTTGAATATGAGGTCAATATTTGCGCAAATGCTCACCAGTTCAGTCTATAAGAAAATTTGTGAGTCCCTCAGTAGAATGACCAAAATTTGTCACTAATCATCAGAATTGGTCATGAGGTAGATATAAAGGCTTGGTGAAGTGTAAAAGTGAAGAAAATTGATTTTAATCAGTTTTCTTGTATTCTTGAGGTCATTTCAACTGATTGTTACCTTTTACCTTGAGTTCACTTTTACCTTAGAATTAGTTATGATCTTTCATCATGACATTTCTAAGATATTTGATACCTCTAAAAGCAAATTGAAAAAGGGATCTGATAGGTAGTTGAGGAGAGAGATTAGAGAGAGTCTTTTCATGGCAAAGAGAGAGAATTTCAAGTGGACAGATGTTAGTTGCATAACAGATCATAGAATTCACTTCTTGTTATATCTTTTTTTCATCCATTCATTGTGGGGGTTGGAATTTTGGAAAGTTTCTCTGGAATGAAGGCATTTAGTAGAGCTGGCCCTGGAATTTATGAACTCTGAATGGAAGATCTAGGAAGTGTTGATTCTAGACCATGAAGCTTTTGCTTTGGCTATGACACCCCCTTCCCATCCCATCAGTTTCTCATTCCTGCCATTCTCTCTCTCATATGACAGCATTTGTTATTGTATAGTCTAGTTTATTAGGTTGTTTATGAGTCAATTTCATGCATTTTCATGTATTATTTCAAGGAAATCAATACAAAGAATAGCAATTGTTTAGTTTCAGTTTAAATCTTGTCTCCTTTCTTAGTTGAGCTATGATGTTTTATGGTCTTTGAACAAAGAGCTTAGATCATAGGTGTAGTCCCTTAAGGTTGTATGTTTCTTCATTGTTGCTTGTAATTCAAGGAATTATGTAAATGCTTCAGAGATTCAACAGGGTTGCAGGTTGATTGAGGGGGATATCATGTAAGAATGAGATTTAAGTTGAACATTAATGTCTATTTACAAGGTGAATGGATAGATAATATATATGAATATATGAATAAGTATTAGATATCCAAAATAAATAAGGGAGATTTATGAATTTGCCCAATGGATCAGGCACTAATCAGCTACAAGATCATAAGTTTGTTGTTCATACCTGGTTTTCATCCACTTTCCCCACCCACATAAAATCAAATCAAATTCAAATCATCTTTACATTTTATGTTGAAGAGATAGAATAGTTTAACCCTCACTCAACTTATGAGATTTATGGTTTTACATTTAACTACTGTAGATTTGTGTCATGTCATGAGTTATTAGGAGAAATAAGGGGTTTTCATCTGCAAAAAATAGATTCAGGGATATGTTTTGCACTAGTACGATATCAATTAAATCTGAGGTCCACCCGCCTAGGTCTTGTAGAACCTGAAGTGAAGAAGGAGTTATGCCTTTTAGTTGGCCCAAGACTGTAGTCAAGTGTATCCATCATAGGAATTGGCTAGCCTTAGATGCATTCGTCTGGTTTCTTGGTTATCTACAAAACTGTTAAATCAAGAGCCAACACAATCAACCCAATTAAGATATGGATCAAATATATAAAAGACTCACCTTAAACTTGTAGAGGAAGATTTATTTCAACTAAAAAAATCACAAATTTGAGCCTATTTTTTAATATTCAATTGTGGATTTGTGAATGAAATGACGAAAGTAAAAAAACCCATAAATCCTTCGTCCAAAAAAGAAGAACAGACTAGGTCAACTTGGAAGGATAGATTCTTGCAAGTTGATGTAGTTTGATGGTAGTGTAAAAGAATTGAACCAACTTCTCCAGAAAGCTTTCACAGAGTTATTTCTATTTCTACATGCAAAATTTTTCTATCCGGCTCCTACACATAGAAAATGAAAGGTTTTTGTTGTTGGGTTGGATGAGGGCTTGCCTTCGTCAACCCCTAAGGAATTAATCATAAATTAAAATTTAATTGATAAAGGAAACACTTGCATGTAGTAGATCTAAATAATATCAAATGAAAGATACAATTATCTTTGAAGATACAATTGTGCTTGATATGTGATCAAGTATGTAAATGTAATAGCATTGGCTCAAATAAACCATAAATACATCAAAGAAGCTAAGACCTTATGTATGGAAATGTATGTGGCATGCCATGGATGAATAATAGAAGAACTTGAATGGATTAATGCAATTATGGATCTTCTCCTTAGAGCCAAACTTTATTACCATCTTGAAATAAATTGGTGCAAAAAGGAGATGTTTATGTTGGAATTCTTTAGATTAACTAAGAGGGGGGGTGAATTAGTTATCCAAGGTCTAGATGTACAATTAAAAATTTTCACAGCTTAGTGAACTTGTATCCATAAAATATTTTCATCATGCATGCATCCATTAGATTATGCAATCACTTAGACTTGTAGGTTATTGTCAAATAAATTTTGTAGAAATGTAAACATGAAACATAACATATTCAATACCACATTGGATACAATGATTTAATGTGGAAACCCAATTTGGGAAAAAATGCCAGTAATATGATACTCACTCTCACTCTTCCAAAGTGATGCCCTATGAAAGGCCAACCCTATTAAAGGTTACAATGCACACTATTAAATGTGACCTGGTTAAAGGATTTCAATCACCATGTTAGGAGTGTGGCTTGTTAGAGGACTTTAGATCATTCACTCAAAATTTCACCCAGTTAAAGGATTTACAAATGATTTTTAAGTCAACCTTAATCCAAAGGATTTACCCTAGACTGGTACAATGATTAGAAAGTAATAGTAAGGCTTGATCTAATAACAACTTACAACACATTTGTAGATTATGGGTGATTGTTTTAGTCCTCCATTCTACTAGGCTTTCACACACTTCAGCTCTAATAGCTTGTTCACCCTTCAAGTATCCATCCCCTTAACCCTTCTTCTTTTGTTTTCCAATACATTCTCTTCTCTTAGGTCACTGAATGAAGCAATACTCTAGACTCCTTATCTTCCCAAGGTTCTCACACATGACAACCTTTATTTCTGACTTTTCCATCTCTATAAATAAAGAATTAAGATCTTTTGTCATTCATCCTCCATCATCCATTTTAGGGTTAGGTTAGATTAGGTAGGATTCAATGAATCTACCCATCATCTCATTTCATTCCCTTCTAGAAACTTCTCCTTTAATCCTCTTTGAATTCATCTCAAAATGGTTCACTATGAATTTTGTGCCACCATCTCATCAAGCTTATCTTTCACATAGTTCACACAATCTAAGAAATCAAACTTGTCAGCTCAAATTCATTGAATTCTCTATCTTTGTCATAATGCTAACATTTAGCATTAACTAGATTTTGATGCTTCACACAAACTATTTTGCTTGATATCCTCTATCAAATCACTAGGCATGAACTAAAGTTTACTGGTGCTTAGCATCAACTAAACTTTACTCGACTTACACTGAAATTGAATTTGCTTGGCTCCAACTAATTTTCTACTCGGCTTGCACTAACTTTTCTCGGCACCTACTATGTAGAATGTTAAGCTTGGCAGACAAACTTTGTTTAACTTGTTCTTCTAAACTTAATCAGTGTAATCCATCCTTAGCAACCTTAAGTAGGTTATCAATGCACTATAGTATCACTATCTTAACTAATCCTTGTACTCCTTTTTTATATCATAACTCAACCTTTCCTCTAGGTGTTATTATTACCTCATTTGATCAAATCCTCTTCATCAATCAAATAAATGATAGTACTCAAATCACATAAGCCATTTTCTTACCAACAAGTAACAATTTTGACATAAGTGAGAAAAGAATGATTGAAACATGTTTATAATACTTGTATCAATCTGTTTTCAATAATCTCCCTCTTTGGAATTGATGGAAAACCAAACTGACCAGACTTAATCAGTACAACCAAAAAAATATCAAAAAGAAAATAATTCCTTGTATTGAAATCTCTCCCTCTATCAACAATGTTCATCTTCTAAATAGGTTACAAAATTTTGTTTTGATCAATAGTCAATCAATTCATCCTTATGACTCCCTCTAGATTGCTTCTTATATCTCCCTCAACATTATCTCCCTCTTACTAGGTAGATATAATCAGTAGGCACACTTTCTCTCTCTGAGTAGATATTCCATGTTAGGTACACTTTCTTCCTTAGTTTGTCTTTCTCTCTTAAAGATTCCTCCCTAAACTCATATTTCTCCCTCTTTGACAACAATGTCAAAGACTTGTCATCTTCATATATAGATATGAACATTTTTAGTTTCTCCCTTGGTCACCTAGCTTGTGACTGATTTGCAACTCCAACTCTTTGATTACTTTACGCAGCTCCTAAAGTAAGATCCACTGCATCAATGTGTAACATATATCCATCAACTTGTTTGATGCAGGGCATTGCTCATACTTCTTAGATAGACTTTTATAGGGGTATCACCCCGAGTTTACCTCTTAGATACTTGAGAGTATCCTTAGGTAATATTTTTGTGAAGATATCAATTATTTTCTCTTTGGTGTTAACATATTCCATCTTCACCTCTTTATCTTGAACTAATTCTCTCAAGTAATGATACTTGATTGCAATGTGCTTAGTCTTTGTATGCATCACAAGATTATTTGATATATTTATAGCACTTGTATTATCACAATAAAGTATCATAGGTTTAGTGATTCTCTCCTTCATACCTTTGAGTAGTTGTTTGATTCCAATAATGTGTGTACAATTTACTATAGTAGCAACATATTCAGCTTTAGTAGTAGGTTGAGAAATGTAGCTTTGTTTCTTGCTAGTCCATGTAACTAGCCTTTTGCCTAAGAAAAATGCTCCTCCACTAGTGATGTTTCTATCATTAATATTTTCAGTCCAATCAACATTAGTGTAGGCTCCAATCAGCATCAGTGTAGGCTCTCAATTCAAAAAATATATTTTTATTGTAGTATAGACCATAGCCCTTTTTTCCTTTTAGATATCTCATTATTCCCTTAATGACCATCAAATGATTCTCCTTGGGATTAGCAGAGAATCTTCCAACTATCCCTATAGATAATGAAACATTAGGTCTATTGGGTACTACATATTGTAATTTTTCAATCATAGACCTGTATAATGTTTGATTCACCTCAGCTAAATCATCATTCTTTGACAACTTATGTCTTGTCACCATAGATGTACTTTCTAGCTTTAAATCCTCTAATCCAAAACTTTTCAAAATCTCCTTTACATACTTTGAATGAGTGATGTATATACCATATTTCATCTGATGTACTTTCAAACCCACAAAGAACTTGATCTCTCCAAACATAAACATCTCAAATTATTTCTTCATTTCATTTCCAAAAGCCTTACAAAAATTATATTGACCTCCAAATATGATTTCATGAACAAAAATTTCATATAGTAATTATCATAAATCCTCTCAAATCCAATCTTCACAAATAATTATGAAGCTATTCATACCATGCTCTTGGTGCTTGTTTCAAACCATTTAAAGCTTTCTTTAGTCTACATACCATGTTTTTGTTGTTAGCATCAACAAATCCTTCTAGTTGTTCTATATAAGTCTTTTCCTCTAATATACCATTCAGAAATGTAGACTTAACATCCATTTGATAAATTTTGAAATCTTTGTATGAAGAGTAAAAAAGAAAAGTTCTTACTCCTTCCAGTCTTGCAACAAGGGCAAATGTTTCTCCATAGTCAATCCATCCTTCTTGTGCATATCCTTTACAAACTAATCTTGCCTTGTTCCTTGTGACTTCACCATTTTTATCTAACTTGTTCCTATATACCCACTTGGACCAATAATATTTTTGTCTTCTGGTCTAGAAACTAAAGTCCATGTTTTATTTTTCTTAGTTTGTTCAATCTCTTCTTCCATAGCTTTACTCCAGTCCACATCCTGTAAGGCATCTTTCATTATTTTAGGTTCTTGCATGCTTAGTAAACATGTATCATTTCTCAATTTGTTCCTTGTCATTGGTCTAGTATCTTTATCTCCAATGATTTGTATAGTAGGGTGATGTCTCTTGACATACTTAGATAATCTTGGTTCAGCTCTGGTTTCTTGATTTCGTCTCTCAATTCTGAATCACTATGTACATCTCTATTAGGTAGTCCAACATCTCTTTCATGTACTCTAATCTCAAAATCAGAATGTGCCTCAACTTCATTCTATAAATCGGCACCTAAATGTAGCTAGGTTTTTTAATGCAACTTGGCATTCATAGTATGTGACTCGACAGTCACTAAAACTTGTTTTTTTTGTAAGAATTTGGCTTAGGCCAGAATTTACCCAAGAACTAAAGAACTCAACACAAGCACACAGTAGACCAAAATAGACAGAGTATGATCAAAATGATGATATTCATTCAATACCTGGATGAGAGTACACAAGGAGTTCCTAAATATAAAGGCCTCAGGAGAGCTTCTAGAATGCATAGAAGTTAGCATCATGATATGTCATAAAACTAGGCACATGTCCACCAGATATGGATTATCTTCCATTAAGCATGAGATTAAGTGTGATGATGTGAGGATAAGCCTATAATGGTGTAGCATGCAAATCAGTGGTGTAGACACCATGTGCTAAATAAAGAGTGTGGATAACTATGTTGTCATCATGACAACTCAGTGAATGATGCATACTCCTATGTTGTAGACACCATGTGCATAATTAGAGTTGTGTAACTCAATGAGAGTATACAAACTCCTAAGTGTCTCACCTAAAATAATACTAAAATAATGCATTAACCTATGTAAACTTAAGTAAGTGTAATAAGTAAATACTTATTTACACCAACACCCCCCCTTAAGTTCAACTTAGGGAATGCCCTTAAGCTTAGGAAATCTAGGATGAAATGCAAGATGGGTCCCGACTACTAGGCCATGTTAGGTACCCATGTACATAATGATATGCAAACTCCCATAAAGCGAGAAAAGAGGGAAAACCTCATGGGAAAACCCTCCCCCAAAAAGAGAGATAAATAAGGATGCATGGATGGATGGAGTAATCAAGACCCCCCCCATTACGACATACATCCAGTATATACATAAGAGAATGATGAGAAGAGGAAGAGAGATAGGATGGGCTCCCCCCCCTAAAGAAGAATGTCGAACAATGATTGCTCCAATGAAGAAGTTGATCCAAGACAATAGAATGGTGTTCCTCCCCTTAGGAATAAATAATGCCAAAGGTACAAATGAGACGCTTCCGCTTTGTGTGGAAAGAATCCCATGGATGAGTGATGTCTCTAAAACCTGCTCAACTGGCTGAAGAACCTATCCCAAAGAACTGTCTGTCTCTGCAACTGATGAAGAACCCTATTGCAACTGCTAATCATAAGTATCCACAATCACCTCAACCTATGAGGATTGATCATATAGAGAATGAACAAGATAGTCTGGAACCCTTGTGACAACTGAAGAAGGTAATTCTGCATTAAGAAGAAGAGGTAGATCATGAATACTATCCCCCAAATCTACCACTGAACCTATATCTGGAAGACTGGAAGTACCCTACTATTATGGACCTATCACTATGGAAATGTATGCATGTGGACTAAATTGATGAAGTGACCTCTCATTGTATCTATTGACAGAACTCCATGTGTCTAAATCTGTTGAAGCACTATCAATTATGTCACTATTAGTATCCACACTATATGATGTTCGGAGGGGAGTAAAGGACAAGCTTGGTGAACTTTCCTCAAAGTATACATCCTTCTCCACAAAAATCTGATGTGTCTCTAGATCTAGAAGTATGTATGCCTTCACACCGTCTTCATAACCAATGAAAGTACAAGGCCAAGATGACCGTGCCTTGCATCCCTTGGAAGATTTCTTTGCCCATGCAGGACAACCAAAGACTCTAAAGTATGTTGCAATAGGTTTTATGCCCCACCATGCCTCAGAAGGAGTTTTGCTATCTAAGGCTGGATGAGGAGAACAATTAAGAATGTGAGTGACACTAGAGATTACTTCAACTTCTAATGATGGATCAAGAGACTTTGCATGAATCATGCAACTTTCCATAGACTTAAGAGTTTGGATCCTCAATGCTGCAATATCTGTCTTATGCAGACTAAATGCTAGCGAAGTCTGAAGATCAATGCCCTCCTGTTTGCAAAAGTCCTTAAGTCTTCTGTTCACATCCATGTTTCCATTGTCCATTCGGAGTACTTTGATGGCTTTCCTGGATTTCCATTCAACATGAGTCTTGAAGTCTAGAAACTTGTCCAACACTTCATTCTTGTTATGTAGAAAGTAGACCCAAGTGAACTTTGAAAAGTCATTGACTAAGGTGATTATGTAGCGACCCTATCTTAATGCAAAAGGACTTGCTAATACCATGTGAACCATCTAAAGAACACTTGTTTCTCTAGAAGACTTCCCTCTTTGTAACTTCCCCTTTGGATGCATATCCACTAAATTTGTTGAACATTCACCCTTAGAAAAGTTGATTTGAGGTAGACCTTTCATCATTTGGTTTGTGCAAAGTTGCTGAAGATAGTGATAGTCAAGTTGACCATACCGCTCATGCCATAATTTCATGTTTGAATTTGATTGTGATAGCAAGGCTTTTGAAGAAGACTTGGGGTACAAAATGAGAGAAAGAGTACAACCTCTTGTGATCAGTCACTTTCCCCACTGCAACCAAGGAATTATTTGTAAGATTCTGCACTTTTACTGAGTCTAGAAGGAACTCAACTCTATGTCCATCTCCAAGGTGAGTGATTTGGTAGATTGATAGGAGATTCAAACTTAGGTTTGGAACATAGAGAACCTCTTGAAACTCTCCATTTTCCATTTCCATGTTGCCTTTCCCTTCAACTTCCATTTTGCTATCATTTCCCATGAAGATGTGTGGTACCTTGGACTGCTTCATTGAAGAAAAATCCTCCTTTGAAGAACACATGTGATATGAAGCACCTGAGTCAAATATCCATTCCTTTGAAGAGTTCAAATTTTCCATGAGTGGTTGCCCTTTGCTCTTGTAATCTAAATATGACCCTTTATCCTTACAAGCATTAGGCAATGGAACATTATGTGTCTTCATGATTTTAGTGAATTCATCAATCTTCTTAAGATAGCACTCATGCTCTTCATGACCCATTTTCTTGCAATAAGCACACTTCTTCTTCTCCTTATTGTTGTTGTGCCCTTTCTTGTTGGAATTCAAGGACTTGCCTTGTTGATTGGATTGAGGTGGTGTCTTTTCTGCATCCTCATATTTACTCTTCCATTTCTTCTTAGCCTTTCCTTTATTTGAAGATTGTGTAGCTGAATTTTGAGAACCCTCATTGGCCACCAATGCTTTGGACTGAGGTGTTTTGCTAATCCCCATTGATCTTAACTTTTTTTCTTCATCATCCAATAGTTTAGCATATTCATCAAAAGAGACTTTCTTGTAGGTAGACCCTAAGGTAGTCTTTGAGGTGTTAAAAAAAGATACAAATGTGGAATATTCTGATGGCTGCTTGTTATGAATGAGATGGATCAATTTGTCATCTTTGATTGAACTCCCACAATCAGTAAGCTTTGTCCTCAGTTCATTCACCTTGATGATGAAATCCTGAATGGAGTCATACAACTTAGGATCTAAGGAGACAAGCTCATCTTCAATTTTGAAAACATCCTCTTCGGACACTTTACCATAAAGGCTTTCGAGGGTATCCCAAGCTTCCTTAGATGTAGTACATTTCTTGATTTGATACATGATCTTATCATCTACCTCCAAACAAATATCACCTAGGGCTTTCCTATCCATTGCTACCTAATTTAAAATTTCACTTGCTGGTTTAGAAAGAGTACCATCTACATATTGTGAAACTCCATTATGCATTAAGTGATACAACATTTTGATTGACCACGAAGCATAGTTATGAGGAGTTAATTTAGAAAACTTAAAGTTGCCCATAATGCAAAAAATGAAAGAAAATTGCAGAAAAGAGAGAATACAACACCAAGAACACCCCCCCTTTTCACTAAATCAAGAAACCCCCCCAAAGTAGATGCTTTGGGCACTTTATCAGTAGTGCAATTACAATGGGCCACTTGCTAATTTTTTCCTTTGTGGACTTCTCATTTTTCCTATTACAACCTCTTAATAAAGTACAAATTTAAAACTTTACAATGTGCTACAATTCTTAAGCATTACAAAGCAAAGAAAGGCCCTATGCTGAAAGTGACAATTTTTTCCACACAACTCTACAATTTGATACTAGATCTGGAAAGTAGATGAAAAAATATGCACTTTCAAAAAAAATGAAACCTATTTTTGACTCCAGATGTGCCCGTACGGAGCATTTGAAGTTGCAAAATGTAGGATTATTCAGGTACAGTCGCCAAAAAAATGCAATTTCTAAAAAATCTATGGACCAATACCAAAAAATAGCTGACCAATAAAAATTTATCAAATTCTACCAAATTTCAAAATAAATTGCACTTGATTTGGAGTTTGGATGTCCAAGTTATGGCCTTTCGAAGTTGGACTGCAAAAATGAAAATGATTCTAGAGAGGCCTTGCATCAATGAATCATAGGATTAAATTTGATGATCATATGACCATTGTAGAAGTTCTATGTTGCCCTAGAATGACATCCAGACTGGTGTCAAATTTAAGATAATGAATTGATGACATCAGTAAAAATCTGGCCCACTCGCTGATGTGGCAGTCGACGTGGAATCTGTACTGTACGAATTTGTATAGACTCAGTGAATGTACTCATCCATACACTGATGTGGTGACCTATATGGCATTGACTGGGTAGATGACTCAGCCGTCGATGTGGCAGTCAGCTAATTAAAGGATGACATGTGTCTAGGGTAGCTTTGTCCACTGCTCGCCGTGTGCCAGACCCTATGCATTATCAGATTCATTGTGCGATGTTGGAATGCTGCCGTAAACTTCATTTTTTGGCTGCTAGGACTGGGAAAAGTGACCGCCAGATTTGCATGTAATAATCCCACATTCATGGGTTATAGGGTCTGCAAACTATTTTTATAGGAGAGTCCACCGGCAGCAATATGAAAGAGAAGCTCATCGGTGGTTGTGATAGTCACGCCAAATTGAAGTCAGGGCCGGTCTGAGAAAGGTCATTGTTGGGTTCTGATGGAAATTGAAATGGTCATCGGTTTGTTGAGCGGGGTCTGATTTTAATGGTCTGATCATTGAAGGTGCAAGTATGACCCGTGATGTATGTAGAGGCCCGCAATACAAATAATAAAACTTGCAAAATATTACAATAATCCACCAAAATATAAAGCACTGAGCTGGGGTGTCACTGCTCGATTTGGCCAAAAAAATTCTCTGCCCTAGAAAATTTTCAAAAAATAATTCCATAAATACCAGATATGGAAATAAATTGTAGAGAAGAAATTGAATACAGATCCAAAAATCAAACAATCAGATCAAATAAAATGATCATACCCAATTGCAAATCGGGGCCTCCGAGTTTCGATTTGCAAAAAAAAATTTCCTCATGATCAACTTTCACCTAATATAGATAAATTTATAGTTGATCTGCACTGAATTGATGCTCCAAACGCAACAGTGAGGTCAAATCTGACATTAGACTCTCCCAATTTTTGCAGATCCTCCAAATTTGTGTTGAGGTGCTAAAGCATGAACAGTCTCGAATGGCTACATGAAGAGAATCTCCCTTAGCTCTGATCCCATGCAAGAATTTTTCTTAGGCCAGAATTTATCCAAGAACTAAAGAACTCAACAAAAGCACATAGTAGACCAAAATAGACAGAGTATGAGCAGAATGACGATATTCATTCAATAACTAGATGAGAGTACACTAGGAGTGCCTGAATATAAAGGCCTTCGGAGAGCTTCTAGAATGCATAGAAGTTAGCATCATGATATGTCATACAACCAGGCACATGTCCACTAGATATGGATTATCCTTCATTAAGCATGGGATTAGGTGTGATGATGTGAGGATAAGCCTACAATGGTGTAGCATGCAAATCAGTGGTGTAGACAACATGTGCTAAATGAGGGTGCGGATAACTGTGTTGTCATCATGAGAACTCAGTGAATGATGCATACTCCTATGTTGTAGACACCATGTGCATAATTAGAGTTGTGTAACTCAATAAGAGTACACAAACTCCTAAGTGTCTCACCTAAAATAATAATTAAATAATGCAAAATAAATAAATAATGCATTAACCTAAGTAAAATTAAGTAAGTGTAATAAGTAAATACTTATTTACACCAACAATATTGCAACTTGATTTACAACATCTTCATCAGCAGTCATACCTTCATAAAAGTATACAAACAATTTGTATTCTTCTGGTTCCTTCATAGATTCAGCCTCATATACATCTGTATATTCATCAAATTTCACATTTGCACTTTCCAAAACTTTGTTAGTGTTAGTATTTAAACACTTATAAGTTTACTTCTTGTGGAATAACCAAGGAATATACCTTTTCACTTTTTGCATCTATTTTACCATTCCTGAAATCTTTGAGAATATAACACTTGCTTCCAAATACATTAAAATATTTTATAATGGGTAGTATCCATACCATATTTCAAAAGGTGTTGAATGAGTACCTTTCTTGACTTGTACATGGTTCAAGGTGTAGACAGTTGTACTTCTAACTTCTCTCCAATATTTCAAAGCAACATTTTTCTCCATCATGAGTGTCCTTGCATGGTCCATTACAGATTTGTTCCTCCTTTTAGCAATTCCATTTTGTGGAGGGGTCCTAGGAGAAAATGTCTATCTTTTGATTCCTCTATCATTACAAAACATCTTAAACTCATTTGATGTAAATTCTCCTCCTTCGGTAGATCTCAAACATTTCGGACTTTTACCTATTTCTTTCTCAACTCTTGCTAAGTACCACTTAAACATTTAGAAAGTATCAAATTTCTATTTTAGAAGCATAATTGTCATCATTCTAGAATAATCATCAACAAAAAGCATAATGTACTTATCTCCTTCGTAGTTTTTCACTTCAATTGGTCCACACAGGTCAGTATGAATAATTTCTAATATTCCTTTAGAGGTATGAGTCTTACCCTTAAAACTTGAGTTTTTTATTTGCCGAACTGACATTGTTTGCAAATTATATTGTCAGGCATCTTCAACTTAGGCAAACCTCTAATTATTTTCATGTTACTAATACTAACCAAGTTATCAAAATTAGCATGACATGACCTCTTGTACCATAGCCACACATCATCAAATTTTGTAATTAAACAAGTAGCATCCTTTATATCAAGGTAGAATGGACTACCTCTAGTTTGATCACCTTTTCAATCAGTTTTCCATCAGTGTCGTATATCTTAGCAATCTTTTTTTCAAACTCAAGTTTACAACTCGAATTATTTAGTTGTGACACACTCAACAAATTATAGTTAATTCCTTCAACATAGTAAGTATTGTTGCATAAAATCTTTTCTGTGAGCTTGATAGAACCTTTTTCTTTTATCAGACATGGTGCGTCATTACCAAACCTTACACTATTTCTATCATAATAATTCAAGTTAATGAACTTACTTTCATCTCTAGTCATGTCATGTGAACACCCACTATCAATGATCCATCTATCATTCTTTTTCACACAAGACACTAGTGCAATTGCCTCATCTTCATCAGATTCATCCTTCATTATAACATACACCACTTCATCATCATCAGATCCATCTTTTGTTTCTTCTTTAGCAATGTAGAAAGAATTCTTGCCTTTGTCTTTATAATCTTTGTTGTCTTCATCTCTGCTAATTTTGTACTTGTCTCCACTTTTGTAATTCTTCTTATCTGGACATCTAGTAGCAATATGACCAACTTCATTGCAATTGAAACACATGATAGATAACTTACCTTTAAACTTTCTCTTACCTCTGTGAAATATCCTTGCTAATAGTGCTCCAAGTTGTGCTACATCTTCCTTATCTATATCACTATCACTAGACACATATTTCATCTTTTTCTTCTTCTTCTCATTAGGTTCCTTCAATGATAGCTTAGCTTTCAAACAAGATTCAACATTTTCAGATTTTTAATTATCAAAATTAGATAGCTCAAAAGTAGTGAGCCTACCTACCAAACCTTCAAGAGATAGATCATTCCCTTGCATACATCTCAGTTCTTGTATTGCAAAAATTCTAATAGCATAAATAGGCATCAATGTTCTTAGAACTTTTCTTATTATGGTATCATCATCTATTTTTCCAGTAGCTCCTTTTATTGCATTAACAACATCTTTTATCCTAGAGCAATATTGAGCAATATTCTCACCTTCTTGCATTCTAATATCATCAAACTTACCTCTAAGACTCTCAGCTTTGGCTCTTAGAACATTTTTGTCACCTCCATAGATAGTGTGTAGAGTATCTCACATTTTCTTTGCACTTTCATAACCCTTGATATCATTAAACCTGGCATAGCTTGGGGTAGAGGCAATCTCCAACATTGTCTGGTTGTGTTCTTTCTTCTTTTTCAGATCTTCAACAATTAAGCCTCTAGTAGGGTCAACATGCTCAACAACAATGGTAGATTTTGCATGATCTCCAAGACCTCGTAGGTGTAGCTTCATTAAACTTTTCTATGCAAGAAAGTTCTCTATTGAGATTGGGTACCTCGCTTTTTGACATCTTGATCTTGTTGCTTCTAGTACCTTCAAACTATAGACACTTAAAATTGTCCTAAAAACTATATTAATTTATTTAATATTTCTCTTAACATTATAATTGATTATTTATTAATTAATTATATTTTTCATATTCTTCTACTTCTTTAATTAAATTTATTTAATTAAATAGGTTCATTTTCTTAATGTATTTAAATTTAATTTGAATACTTACCCTAATGTATTCAATTTATTTAATGCATAGTGCTCCATAAATCTTCTTTTAAATAAATTCTATTTATTTAATTCCCTCCATTCCATTAAATTCTATAATCCTATGATTAAATTAACTCTTATTTAATTTAATCTTAATCCTATCCTAAAACCTAGTCTACACCCATCACTCTCATCCCTCTAAGCCTACCCACTACTTAATCCCACTTATCTACCTTAAACACCTTTTTAATACACCTTTTAGTCCTTAAGTGTTTGCTCACACATGTGTGAGAAGCTCTTGATCCAATAAACCTTCCACTTCATTTATGCCTCTTACATCTCTTACACATTTGTCCCCCACTCCTTCCCCCAAGGTTGCTCACACATGTTGGAGCACACCTTGAGCCTCTCAAACATTAAATTCCCTTTTTGACTTTTGCATGGCTTGTCCTTTAGCCCATGTATCTCCCTTGTGTCACCTATTTTGATGCCACATAGATGCCACCTCCCCAAGGCCTCTCTCAAACCTATAAATAGAGCCCTTCTCTCAAGCATTTTCCATCTTCCTCATTTTGCATTTTTATCATGCTAGTTTAGTGTTAGAGATTTCTAGTGATTTTGTGATTTGCATATTTGCTACTAACCTTTTGGTTATTTTTTTACTTCTTGCATTATTTTCCATATCATGGTAGTATTACATTGTTAGATTTTCTTATTACATCCATCTCCATTATCCATTGAGCACTCTCAAGAATGGTTGCTTCCATAGCCATCTCTTGAAGCATTCTTCATCACTTAGTTTAGTTGCATGTTCATTATTACATTTCATTAACTTGGGATTTAATAGTTGTGTTTGGGAGAGCACATCTACATCCCTCACACTTAAGCACACCAAAAAGGCCTCTTATGGGCACCCTTGTTGAGCTACTTTGAGGTTGTGTGAGGACTCTAATTTGTAGGCTGCATAGTTTGTTCTAAAACTCAAGTAGATTTAGTAGTTTTTCAATTTCATTTATATCTTGAATGCACATGCTACTAACATTTTCTTGTTTACGCATGCTCCCGACAAGTTATATTTTAGCACATAAATTTTGGCACACTTGGTGGGACCCACATCCCTATTTTACCTTCAAAAAATCATCAAAAAATCGTAACCCACTATTAAAATTCATGCATTGTTGTCTTTGCTAGGACACAACATTGTCTGCAAAGATCTGTCATCTCTGCTAATCAGCGTCTACGCATACCATCTTCTACATAGATTGTCATCTCTACCCTTGCTATTTTAAATCCACCTGTCACTACATTAAACCTAAGTCTTAGCATCTTTGATATTTGTAGTGTCATCTGTGTGGTGGGCGGACATTTAAAACTTGCTTTGAAACAAAATTATCATCTGTGATTTTTACAAAGAGTTGTCATCTGCGATCCTTAATTTGTTGTCTACATTGTGTGCCAAGTACTTTGTCATCTCCAAGTTTTAGCATCTTTGCATCTAATCTATCATCTATAACTAAAAAATTACCACTAAACTACTAATCATACACCCCTATTCTATGTCGTCTATGAGTTTTGGCATCTATACAGTTCTATTGTCTAAGAGTTTTGACATCTGCATAGTTATGTCATCTGTGCCTAGTGTCTGTCATCTTTGATTTTTGGTACATTAAATTAATTTTTAAATACTTAATTTGTTAACTGATTGATTGGCAAGGATTTCTAAAAAATGTGTAGTGCAGGAAACAAACTTTGGAGGACTACCTTTTAAGGACTTTAATCATTTAAAAATTTGTAGTGATTTTAATCACTTAAAAGTTTATAGTGATTTTAATCACTTGAACAATTTGTAGTGATTTTGATCACTTGTAAGATTAGATGGTTAATGAACTTGTATGAAATAATCATTTGTCTTTGGAATGTATGTTGCAAAATAATACCTGGAGGCCAAACACACCCTTAAATGCATTAAGATAAAAACATTACATCCAATCTTGAGCACCTTAAGGACATTTACACACATTTCATTAGAATGAATGATGCTCAAACACACTCTCTAATGTCATTAAGAAATGAACAAATTTTTCATTGGAATGCGTGTTTAGGATAGTCAAACAGAATCTTGAATGCCATAAACAAATTGGCATGCTTTCATTGGAATGAATGTTTAGATGGCAAATACTCTCTTGAATGTGTAAGGTCAATGAAGCTTGCTATGAAATATTTGGACTTGGTGCTTAAAATCAACTCACTCAATCTTGAATGACTTAAATAAATTGGTTTTATTTTCAGCAATTTTCTTAAGTTCATGATTGATTTACTTTTGTTGATGAATCCACACTTTTCATTATGTTGACAACGTTGTCAAGTTGGAAAGAACAATGCATGCTTAAACACAAGTGTCTTCAAGAGTAGATTACAAAACTTAAAGCTTCATTGGGAAAGAACAAGTGTCTTTTAACCCCGAGGCCACTTATGTATTCTCTCCTCTGATGCCTTCAAGCGATCTTGAGTGCAAAAGAAATAAGTAGTATTTTTTTTTTTTTAGGAGGCCTACTTGGGGATTTCATCACCCCTTGGGATGACCTCAACTCTAGTGTTCTAGTGGAGTATAAATATTGGGAGATAAATCAAAAGACACCTCTCTTGGAAGTAAAATCTTGTCACTCATGGCTAAACCCTAAAGAACTTTATACCTTTAGGAAGTGAAGGAAGATATTTGGGTTATCGTCTCCCCCTTGGCTGTGTGGCATTATTTTCTTTCATCTACAAATTTGGGCCTCACGTACCTTGTGTATATCAAGGATGCCCCCTAGATAATCCTTGTACATCCTAGTGGTAGCCTTATTAGGATTGTTGATGTGTTCAACATGCTTGATTGGTTAAACATCCAAAACCAACACCAAACATCAAACAAGTTCAAAAAACAAGTGAAATGGTGAGCTAAAATTTCAGTGAGTGAAATAGTGGCAAGTGGGTCCTCTTGACTCACGGTTATTTTCAAGAGTTTCTATATTTCATCTAGCATTTTAAATTGGTTGAATCTTCTAATTACAATTTTTTGCAAATTTTTTGTACTTGAAACTGGGTCTATTTTGTTCCTACCATGATCGACAAAGTCAGGCCTAAGAAAGTGAAATTATCCAAACCATTTCCTTACAAGGAAAGGAAAAACCTAGCACATAGTGATAAACAATTTTGATATGCTATCAAAGACATCAAGAAAGAAGAAGTTGAACAAGACCATTATGATAGAATCAAATGCAATGCTAAACTTTGAAATTGGTCTGCCTTCCCTAGAGTAAACCCAAAATTTTTTTTCCTAGTGAGAGAGGATTGAGTTAACAGCATAGTGACCATAACACCTTCATTTTCCACATCAACCCCATTTCCCAAATTTCTAGTCTTCTATTTGCAAAATTTCCTCTAGAGAGCCTAATCATTTGAACCTTAATCTTTTGGGTATAGGGACATCTTAGTCACAAAACTTTTGATATTACAACAGTAGACCTTTATCCATAAGCAAGCATTTATCGTAGTTACACTCACTCATTTGGGATCACAAGTCCATCTCCAAATAGCGGGTACTCAATTTGGTATCTTGTCTTGCCTAAAGATCACTTGACCATCTTTGGTAGGAGAAAGATACTTTTATCCTATAATCACACTTCATTTGCTAAATCAAGATCTTTTGTTTACATTTAGGTTGTTGGCCCCTTTTATCACATAAGGTTCAATGACTCTCCCACACATTGTTCTCTTTCTTCCATAATCTTTCACCCATTGGTTTGGTCACTATTGTATGGTACATACATGATCTGATAGATTCATATCTAATCTCATGTCTTGTTTGTTAGAATCATTAAGGAAACAAGAGATGGAGAATCCTTTTCCTCTTTGATTAGCCTCACTAGAGAGCACATTTCCCTCTAGTTTGAACTTTGGCATGCCTAGCTTAACATCCACACAAGAACCAAAAGATCCTTTTCGCAACACAACTTTAGGAAGTAATTCACATGATGACAAAGAAGTATACCAAGAGGAAGATCCTATTGACAACAACAATATCCCTAGTGATGTTTCAACATTTCTTGCAGATCCATACAATTTGGAAATGATGGGAAAGTCTATTAGGGTAAAATAGATTGAGATCTTCCTAAACTTGGTTAAAGATGGTGTTAATGTCCCCATGAGTTTTGATGAGAGCACCTTGTTTAGAAAAATTACGAAGGATGGTGCTCTCGTGTGACCAACTTCAAACATAGCCCAAACATCTAGCAAAGAGAAGGGGCCTATGGTGAGAACTAGTTCCATACCTACATCAAGTGTCTTAACACAACCAGCATTCCAATTAAGTGTGGAACATATCCAACAAATCATCAGTGTTATGCCCAACACTACTAATGTTAGTATTTGCAGTCAACCTTGATAGGTCCAACTATAGAATGCTTAAACATTGGGCAAGTGCCTACTCAACATATGGCAATTCCAACACAAACAATGTATTCTTCTTATTTGTAAATGCTAACAAGTATGGTGAAAACATCTGTGCCAATTCCAACAACTACATATCAATACATTGAAAAAAGTGGAGCAATTCCACCAGCTCATAATACATTTGGGACTCCTTACAACTTGGGAGGTGGGTTTATTAATTCCCAACAATCACAAATGCAACCAAACTAAGATCTAGCCCAACAATTGAATGAATTTCAAAACTTGGTCCATACCATGAGCAACAAAGGGGTGAAGGATTTTTTTTTTGAGGAAATTTTCCCCTTTCCATTTGATAGATCTATTAACATGATCCCATTTCCACCAAACTTTGAGATTCCTAAATTTGACAAATACACAGGAGAAGCATGTCATGTCACACATCTCAACAAATTCTCTATTTTGTGTCAAGAAGTAGCCTATAGTGAGGATTATCTTAAGATGCTCTTTATACAAAGTCTTGGAGGCCCTGCACTAGAGTGGCTAATGGACCTACCCAAGGGGTCCATTACTTCCTTCAATGATTTAACATGGAATTTTGTAGCATAGTACTCTTAAAACATTAAACATCATGCCTCATTAAGTGATTTGTGCAACATAAAACAATGAAACGGTGAAACATTTGCCAACTTTCTACAACAGTGGAGACATCTTGCTAATTGCATTCCATATAAAATTGAGGATTTTCACCTTGTGGATATATTTATCAAATACTTGATACCAGAGATGTCTTTCCACATGAAGATGGCTAGTCTTGAGGACTTTGCCTCCTTAGTCAAGAAAGGCAAGAACATTAAAAATGAACTCCTAGACAAAGGTTCAATTAAACATTATAGTTCTTCATCCTCAAACAATGACATGGAAAACAACAACAAACCCAAATTTTGGTCTAAAAAAAAAAGGTACAAAACCTCCAAGTGTACCCATGATGGTGTCACTGATGTTAAAAGTGTACAAAACCTCCAAGGAGGGAACAACAACAATTCAAACCATGACAATAAGAATCAAAACAATCAACAATCTTGTAATCAAACACAATTTTTCCTTGCAAAAACAACAATACCAATAGTAATTACAACCATGACTATGACCAAAATAGGAAGTTCACTAACTTTAGTGAACCCTTGGATGCCATATTCCAAAAACTAGTGGACCACAATTTGATGGTGTTTCCCAACACACAAACCTTTGATAAAAATCAACCCAAATAAAAATGGTATAGGGAAAATGAATATTGCAAATACCATCGCATCAAAGGACATGACACAAACAACTATATAAAACTCAAGGTCTTCATTCAAAATCTTGTTGATGATGGAGAAATTGAGGTGGAAGGGGGACCACCCTCTAAAAATGCTAAACTGGAGATATTTCAAAAGTCATTTCCTGACCATAACAATGACAATAACAACAAAGAAAAATGTAAACTAAGCTTCCACATCAAATGCAATCCACTATGACTATTCTACTAACCACATATTAGGGTTTGAGTCCTTGTGTGGTAAAATAGAGACAAATGATATATGTGGTTTTGATTCCATGTGTGGTCACATTGAAGAGGTAGACATGCATGTGAATACCCTTGTCCTACAAGTAGCAGATTGTGATGCAACCACTCGATAAGGAAGAATCACTTTGCAAGTTGCCACTCCCAACCCCACTAATCCATCAGTTCGACATGCACCTGTTGTGCCATCCACCTCACAAAGACCAGCTTCTTGCTATGATGTATTGTCCCAGTTAAGGAAGACTCCTGCACAAATATCCATTCTAGAATTCCTCACCACCTCACTCATCTAAAAAGAGATTTTGGAGACTACTCTTTTAGAGTCTCATGCTCTTGAAAACATTAATGCCTCCCAATTCATTTCCATGATTGGAAACCTTACCACACAACAACACCTTGTCTTTATAGACAAAGATTTCCAAGTTCCTAACCAACACCATAATTTATCACTCCAAATTGAAGTCCTTATATAGTGACATAAGATAAAAAGAGTCCTTATAGATAATGGATCTGATTTGAACCATTGTACATTGAAGATGATTCATTTCTTGGGGCTTCTAGAGGACCTCCTAGATATCAATAAAATGATAACAATCAAAGCATATGAAGAAAGAGAAAGAGAATCAAAAGGAGTTATCATGTTACTATTGGAAATCTAATTAAAAAGATCATTGTGAGAAGAAGATTGATTGAACAAGGGAGATTTTTGATAAAGAATGTTTTCAATCATTGTTTTGTCATTGATGTCAAACCTACTATTTGTAGTAATGACAATTTCTTATATGATTCAAGTACTATCACTTAGTTTATTGATGAAGAGAATTTAATCAACAAGATGTAACAAAAATACCTAAGGGAAAGGTTGAATTATGGTTTTGTAATGAAGTACAAGGATCAACTAAGAAAATGGTTAAATGATGTATTGATAACATACTTGAAGATACAAAGATTGGTCACACTTAGAAAATTTGGAGGAATAAGTTGTAACAAGGTTGACTACAAAGCTTAACTAAGTTCATTAGTAAGTGTCGGGAAAGTTAGTTCAAGCCAAGAAAATTTTTAGTTAGAGCTGAGCAAACAGAAAATCTAGTGTGTGCCAAGTGATACAGAAGGAGCCGAGTGTGTTTAAGTGCCGAGCATTAAAAAAATTTGATGGATGCTGAGTGAGCTCACAGTAGGTGTTGAGCACCAGTAAAATGTAGTTGATGTTAAGTAACATAGTATGTTCCAAGGACCAGAATTTCAATAGTTTCAAGCTACTGCATTATTGGAAATGTTAAAGATTCACCAAATCTAAGCTGACAAAGTTGTTACCTTAAATTTTGTGAACCAGTTGGAGGATAAGGATGATAAGTTGGTGGCACTGAATTCTATGTAAATCATTTTTGAGTGAATTCAAGAGGATTCTTCATGATGTTTCTAGAAGGAACAAAAGATGGGTTAGATTCAATGAATCCTACCTAATCCATTCAAACTAAAATTAAAGGAGGGAAGAATCAAGGGGGAAAAGAAGTTCTAGATTTATATTTAAGGAGTCACAGGCCAAGAACCAAGAGTTTTTGGTGTGCCAAATTGCAAAGTGGCTGAAGGGTGTCAAAGAGAAGGCAACTAGGAGAAGGAAGAATAGAGCGCAGAGACTCTACTTTGATTAGTGATCAGAAAGAGAGGATTGCAATGGTACATTGAGAATGGAGACTCAAGGAGAAAAAGCTTGAAAGGAGGGAAAGTTGTCAGAGCTATAGAGATTGAAAGTCTAGCAATGTTATGAGATGAATGGTGATCTAAAATCTGCAAGATAAGTTGTATGCTATAATCAGGTCAAAACCCCTTATTGTTACTCTCTAGCAATTGTATCAATTAGGGTAAAAATCCTATGGACTTAGGTTGGTTTAACAACTATTTGTAAATCCTTTAATAGGGTGACATTCCAAGTGAATGTTCTAAAGTCCTCTAATAAGGTCCACTTCTAACATGGTGGTTAAATCCTTTAACCAGGTCACATTTAACAGTATGTTGTAGCCTTTAACAGGGTAGGCCTTTCATAGGGCATCACTTCAAAAGAGTGAGAATTGAGTAGCATATTACTGGTGGTTTTTCCCAAATTGGATTTCCACATAAATCATTGTGTTATGTGTTGATCTTTTCATGTGTTATGCTTGCATGTTGATATACAATAACTTGTTGAATAGGAAAGTTAAAGCCTAGATGAATGAATAGTTTGATGGGCATACTTTACTTGATAAAAATTTTGAATTGGACATTTGGACCTTAAATAACTAATTCACACCCCCCCCCCCCCCCCTCTTAGTTATTGTAAAGCATTTCTAATAGTTACCACTAAAGGTTGGGCCAGCTATCATAAATATTGAATGTCGTGTCCTAGATTTGAACTTGCGATATAAAAAATTTCTTGGTCAACCATGGATACATACACTCAAAGTGGTACCATCTAGATATCATCAATGCTTGAAATTTCCCCACCAAGGAAGAGATGTCACAATTCCAAGCGATCCTTTACCTTTTGTCTTTTGTAAAAGATTGGAAGGTGCACCAACAAATTTTTGTCCAATTAGTGATTTTCTAAGGTTATAGATAAATCTCTCACCATAACGGAATCACTTTCCACAATAGTGCTAGAGTTATCCAATAATGATTCTAGTTTTTGCAAAGGAAAAGAGAAGGTCAAAGATACTAAGGTCAATACTACAAGGAAGAAGGTTACTTTTGGTAACCTAGGAATGGGAGAGTATAAGATTGAAAATCCCTTGTGTGTTGAACAACTACCACTCTCCTCGTTCATATGGAAAACCTTCACAACTACCACCTTATGAAAATAAGGATAATATTCATGTTAACAAAACAACATTTGAACATTGGGGTTCACTTAGTGATGAACACATGGAATCTAATATCCTAGATTGGCTATATTTTGATGGAAAAGATGAACTTGTGAAATTCCCCAAAGATAAATATGTTAAGACTCCTCCCATTATTAAAAACATGGGATATCATGGTACTAGCCTTGGACCAAAAGAAGGTGGAATCAAACAACCCTTTGAGGCTAATAGCTATCCTAAAGGACGTGGTTTAGGCTTCATTAAACCCAAGGTATCCTTTGCTGACAACTATTGTATGGTTGACCCTAATTTTGAGACTAAAGAGGAGGAATTCTTCGAAGTATCCTTCCAATACATTGAGGATGACCTAGATAACCATGTTCATGCCATTACCATAGCTGACCTTTTGTCCACTGACCTACCTCTCACCAACCCCAACATGATAGACTATGACCTTCAAGACACATTGCCAGCTCTCAATATCTATAACTCTGATGAACCAGTGATGGCACTTTTTGGCCTTAAGAATCTCCAAGATTGTGAACTTGAGATCCAATACAATGAGGAAGCCTACTTTGGTAACCAAGTCAACTCTCTTAGTCACAAAAGTGAAAAAGAAAATAAAAATTGAAAAATAGAAGAAACATCCTCTAGTGAAAACTCTTTTGGAGCACTTTTGGATGACAAAAAAGATAAATAAAGGATGCATCTTCAGTGAAAACCTCCTAGAGGCACTAGAAGAGGGAGAGATTGACTTGCCATTTAGAACTTTACCACTAGAAAAGTCATCTATATTGAATGAGGACATAATTCTCATCAATTTGGGTATGGAGGATAACACAAATCACCTACATTGTAGCTACCTTAAGTCCCAAAGAATGAAAGGCAATGACTAAGTTCTTACAAAAGGGTAAAGTCAATTTTGCATGGACATACAAAGACATGCCTAGTTTAGACACAGATTTGGTTGTGCATCACTTAACAGTAGATCCAAGATTAAACCTATAAAGAAAAAGTTGTGTAAAATGCATCCTAAGGTAGCACTTATAGTCAAAGCAGAACTGCAAAAAATGCTAGAGGAAAAGTTTATCCGCCCTATTGATTATCTTGAGTGGGTTTCCAACATTGTTCCTGTAGGGAAAGCATCTAGGGGCATTCACGTCTGTTTGGATTTTCTAGATTTAAATCTTGCATGTTCTAAGGATAATTTTCCACTTCCTAAGATAGAAATCATAGTGGATTTGACTGCCGGACATGAGATGTTGTATTTAATGGATGGTTTCTTTGGTTACAATCAAATCAAAGTTGCAGAAGAAGATCAACATAAAACAACATTTAACACTCCATGGGGGACCTTTTGTTACCAGGTTATGCCTTTTGGCTTGAAGAATGTCGGTGTCACTTATCAACACGCAATGACTACAATATTCCATGACCTTCTCCATGTCATAATGGAGGACTATGTTGATGAAATCCTAGGAAAATAAAAGACACGTGATTCCCACATTGATGTGCTCACTAGCATTTTTGAAAAGTTGAAGAAATATAAAGTGCGCCTTAATCCAAAGAAGTGTGTTTTTGGGGTCAAATCAAGCAAGTTGTTAGGCTACATTGTGTCAAGGAGAGGTATTGAGGTAGATCCTACGAAAGTAAAAGCCATCATGAAAATACCTCCACCTACCACATTGAAACAACTCCATAGTTTTTAGGGAAAGTTACAATCCATCAGATGGTTTGTGTACCAGTTGGTAGATAAGGTCCATTCACTTCAACATTTTCTTTGCAAAGACTAAGTTTCAATGGGATTTCCTATGTCAGAAAGAATTTGAACAAGTTAAGGTATACTTGGATAATCCTCTAGTTCTAGTCCCTCCAATTGCAGGACGATCGTTGATTCTATACATTTCAGCCACTTCAATTGCCTTAGGTGTCCTTTTGGCACAGCTAGATGACAATGGTAATGAGCAAGTTATATACTTTCTTAGTTAAACATTAGTTGGCTATGAGTTGAATTACACTTCTATTGAGCGAGCTTATTTTGCAGTAGTCTTTTACACATAGAAACTACACCATTATATGCTTAATCACACTACACATCTCATTGCCAAGATAGATCCACTCAAATATTTTCTATCAAAAGCCTCCCTCACTAGTTGAGCTACAAAATGGGTCTTGATTTTAAGTGAATTTGACATTGTCTATAAGGATCTTAAGGCCATTAAGGGACAAGTAATTGCAGACTAGCTTGTTGAAGCTCCTCTTCAAGGAGACCATCCCATTATAGCAGACTTTCCAGATGACACAATTATGATTGTTACCCCTAGTACACAGTGGAAGCTATTTTTTGATGGTTCCTTCATATAAAAGGGATCGAGGGTAGGAATTTTGTTTGTTACATTACAAGGAGACCTCATTCCTAAGTCTTATAAGATTTCATTCCCTTGCATAAACAATATAGCTGAGTATGAAGGATTGGTCACAGGGCTGCATCACTACTACATTTGACCTTATTTTTCTACCAAAATTTTTCATCATCAACTAAAAAAATTTAGGTTGGTTGGAATGTAGAAGGAAAAAAATTCTTTTTTTTACATCTAAGCCCCATGTTGGTCAAAATTTTGACCAACACAAGGCTTAGATGTAAAAAAACAAAAACATTTTTGCGTGCACGGGTTCATTTGTGTTTTGTTGGTTTTGATCACAATAGGCATTGAGGGAATGGAGATTGTTGCTGCAAATGTGTTTTCTACTATCCAGGTAAGTGCGGACTTATCCAATCCAAACAACTTTACATGCATGATCTGAACAACTTGTTATTGACAAAATTGTGAGTTTCGATCCATACCTGCAAAGTCAATACATGGGTTCATGTGTTTATTAGTATTTTTAAATTGAGGGTTTATTACTTTTGTCTTATCGATGTGTAATCTCATTGCAATACATTTTAAATTAGAGGCACAATCCCTAACTGTGAAGGAGTTCAAACAACATGGGTTTTCCTACATCTATAGCGACACTCATGGTGGTGAATGAGATCTACAAACAAGTGCCATCTATTCTTATTAAAGTGATAAATGTCAAAAAAATTACTTTGACACCTATGAGCTCTACCTTTTTCCCTAACACATACAATCTCTAAATACTTTTGAGGTAAGCCCTTTCACATTTTATTTCAATTTGTTTAATTTGAATCATGGCATGGTACGAGTCTGATTTTTCCCTACATTTACCACACCCTAAATGGTGGAATTTTTTCTTCCCACCCATTAAGATCTTCTAGTCTTAAAACTATAGAGATTTTTCCATTTTTGCTTGTCATTTTCTGAATATTTGGCTTCTTTGTCTCTCAAATCACAAAACTGTCGAATCATAACTATTTTGGCTTTTTGGCTTCTAATGTACAAGTTTGTCTTCGTAATAAAATGCCTATAGTAATGTCAATGAAATTCATATAGATTATGTATACATGTAATTACTATTTTGTGATTTAAAAAAATTAAAAATCCAACATATTATTCTAAAAATCATGCAGACTAATCTCTATTAGAATATGCCCCTTAGGTATTATTTTGATTTTCTTTTCTTGAGAATCATTGAAATGACATGAATTAATTCTCTAGTATTCCCATCAGGAATATTATGTAATGCAACATCATGAGTATACAAGTTTTCTTAGTTTTGTATACTTCTTATCTTTGAAATTTTGTATACTACTATACTCTTCATGATTCTAAAGTTGTATACTGCTTATCTTTGAAGTTTTCTTTCAAATCCAAAACAAAATTGCATTACAAATGGACTATGGAAATTTGATATTGTTAATTTTGCATGCATGTCTAATATGGCTCATGTTGAACGTGAGGAGAAAGACCCCACCATAAACATACAACTTGTTTAACACAAGTTTTTATCTTTAGTCCAATAATTCTTTGATGTGCACTTCATATCTTCTTCTGGCTATATAAGTAAGAAGATCATTTGTTTCACTTTAAATAAGTTTTAATGGGTTGTTAAAGCATAGTTTCTTTGAAAGCATTAGAATAGTTGTGCTTGGGAACTTGTAATGGGTTTCAAGTCACATTGCTGCCATAGGAAGGATCTTTGGTGCTCCAGCTATGGATGTTGGAGAGAAATCCCTCATCTTAACTTGGTTGGTAAGTAAAACTATCTATTGTCAAACATAAATTTCACTCATTTTGTATGGTCTCTGTATAAGGTTATTAATAGTTATGGTTTTCATAATTCTTCTTTTATGCTATTTCATTTGTGTCATAAATATTTCACTTTGTTTTTACCTCTTTGTATGTTAAGATTCTTGGATTTAACATTTATTAATATTTATCAGAGAAGAGGTTCATATTCCATAATGTATCATCAGAATGATATCGAGTTAGAAAACAGAGTGGTCTCAAACATTTTACTTGATTTTTAGTTCTTATAATGTTAAGACTCTTACATTTGCAAAATATCAGCTCATACTTCATAATCTATTATCACATGAGTTTGAGTTTGAGTAAAGAATCAAATTTTATAATGTATCATCTAATTGAGATTGAGCTGAAGAAAAAAATTGATCCTAAAAAATTCTTCTTGACAAATTTCTAATAAAATTATGAAGTTTTATGTTAATTTGTTTTGTGATAGACATTATATAACATTTACTATCTCAATAATCAATACCTTAGATGAAGTTTCCTACTGTATTATAAGAATAAAATGGAACTGGAAAAAAGATAACAAAATCTTGATATCAATAAATATTATAGAATTGGTATCTAGAAATCTTAGCATAATAATATTATAGAATTTCATACTACCAATGTTTTTTTCTTTTATAATTGGAGAGGTTTCTCTCAACTATTCTATTCTAGTCTTATTGACCTTGATCAATTAATAGACATAATATTTTTTTTGAAAACCTTGTGTGAACATAAGAGTTTGCTTCATATTCAGGGCTTCAAAAATGTGGAAAAAAATGTAGGAACTATCTGAACCATGTTTGAAATGAAGTGCCTCCTCCCTTCCTCAGCAAAACCACATCTTTAAAGCACCCTCAGCAGTTAAAAATAAGTAGTTTTTTTAGTGTTCTTGAAATCTCAATTCCATACATGTATTCAAGTTTATGTGAAATGTAATACATTTTATATATTAATTAAATAGGTGGTCCATGAAAGCCAAACTACTTCCTAGCAGAATAGATAGTAAGATTGGAAAAGTGATTTGGAATTCTTGTGTGAAGAAGAAAAAAAATTCAAATGGGCATTGGTCAAAACAATCATATATCGAAGAATTCATCAATTGCTTTGCAGATCAGAGAAAAAGAATCATCTTAGACTGAGAATAATATTGAAGATTGTTCTACTAATTCTATGAAGGAGATGGACCTGCAAATAGAAAGAAATGGTTCTTATGATATGAATATCTTAGTAGAGTCGACACAAGATTTGAGCTGACTTAGAAATTACCAAAAGAAAAACTTCCATGGAATCCATATATAGATTTGACTCAAAAATTACCTTGCTAATCATTTAAGAAAGTATGTACACATTGTAGTTGATTTCAGCTGGGTGAATGATTAACTCATCATTTGATTTTCCTTTAGAAGTAGTCTAAATTGATCAATCATGTTATATCCACATATTATCAGTTTACTCCATGACTGAACATTTTACAAGTTCTGTCTAATCATTTTATACCCACATATTATCAAAATTTTGGGAGTCAACTCTTAGTAAAAAGATAAACATTTTCTTTTTTAAAAAAATTATGTAAACATGAAGAAATTTCAATTTTTTTTGTTTTTCATACATTTTTTAGTCAATAAAATGTTGGTTATCAGTTTTTCTTGTATAGTATTGAAGTGGCCCATTTCTCCTTTTTATCAGCTCAGCCAAATGAAACATAAAAAAGAGGTTACAGGGTCAATTTTCATTGGCACTTTAAAGTTAAGAATGATTTCCTTCATAATGTAGTGGTGACCTAAAATAGGAACACTTTTATCTATTGCTCTTTATTACTAAATGGGCACTAGTATTTAGATGAAATTGAATAATTTGATAAAATCTTTCTGAGTGAAGATTCATTATATGTGTTTCAGGGATCAAGGAGAGTTCATTGATATGAGAACAAGGCACTGCCGAGTTGAAACAAAGAAAATGTGCCCTACATTGATCTTCAAGCTTGTCACTCTACAAAAAAAAATTGATTGTTAGTTAGATAGACCTACATATAGCTTATGTGGGAGCTTTGCTTTCCAATTTTACAAATTTTGGTCAAAAATTTGTTACCCACATGCCTGAAAATTTATTTCTAAATAACTATTTTTTTAGTTATTTTAGATTTTTTTTTAAATTTCATTTTAATTACTTTCTACTCTAATCTACTCTTTCTCTAATTTTTGCCTCATCCCGTGCAATACATTTCCTTTGAACTAATTTTTTCCTTCCCCATTGTGCTTGCTCCTTTGTTCAACAGCTTGCATATAAGTCTCATAAGGTAGATGCACATAAAACATGTAAAAAAATTTATCATCTTTGAATAGATGTTTGAAATCTATTCAAAATCTCCAATTTTCTCCCATTTTGCTACATGAGACTGAATTTCTTGTGTCATTTGTCTGGTGCATTATCTTTGTATCTGTACTCTTCATTCTAAACTTTCTATATAAATGTGTTGCTCCCTCTGCTATAGTAAAGCTTTTTTCCATGCAGTATACAACTTTAATTTCTATGGAATGCAACATCATGAGTATACATGTTTTCTTAATTTTGTATGAAATAGAAATTATCATCTTCATCTTCAATTGGCTTTGAGGGTGAAGCTTGTTTGAGGTAAGTCAACCGTATGCTAAACTTGACACATCTTTTTGTTCCAATAAGTTATTGTTTCCTACTTAGGTTCTATCTAAAATTTGCTAAATCTTTAGGCTCTCATGCATATGTATAGAGGACACTGTGAACAAGGATGGTTTGGATAACTACTATTTCTTATTCATAATGGACGATTGAAAGGTTTATGAAAGTAGAATAATGCTTTTCTCTTTGGTTTGGAGCATGGTAAATAACTAACATCATAAATAACTAACGTCATTCAATTCACATTGCAAGGCATATGGTAGTGGAAAGGAAGACAATCCTTTGTGTGATGTCCCTGGATTTGAAAATGCACACATGAAGCTTTTACGATATGTCATTATTTTTAGTCGATTATAGTTTTTCAACTTAGATAATAAATGATGTTTTTTCAATAATGAATTGATTTACATCTTTTGAATTACTCTATTGTAGGGTCATGATATTTGTGCCATGCTAAATGGTGTTGCTATTATGGATGGTGCATTGCTTTTGATTGCAAGCAATGAGAACTGTCTTCAGCCCCAAACTTCAGAGCACCTTGCTACTGTAGAAATAATGTGTCTTCAACATATTATTATTCTATAGAACAAAATTGACCTAATCTAGGAGAGTGTAGCAAACAATTAACACGAGGCAATTCAAAAATTTATTCAGGTAAGTTGAAATTTATTCTGTTCATTTTAAATATATTTAATCTTGATGCTAAATGCATTGATGATTGTTACCAATTCTCATATTGGCATTTGTTTTTCCTTCTGATTCTAAGGTGTTGTAAATGTTTTGGTTCTATTAGGGTACCATTTTTTTTGCAGCAAATAGATGCATTTCTATACCTATCAAAGATGGTTCACAAGGTACGTGCATATTCCATAATTGCTAAGTCAGATACAATCACATATAATTATTCAAATTGCTAGGGTCTATTGCAGTCACAACCTTGTTAGATTCATTGTACTCCATTGTGGCATTGAAATTACAATTGTAAATATATATATGCTATTCCTCATGGACCTCATGGAGATTAGAAACCTTATATTAATTGGTGGCTTTGACCCAAAAAATTTTGGTTGCATCTGCATCACTCACTTAGTTGATGGTTCAGTTTTTCACAACATTTGTTTTTTTGGGAAATGAATTGGCAAGGAAATTCGGCAATGTGTTTTCAAATCCTAAAAAATTCAATGTTTGAACCTTCTTTCCTTTTTGTTGAGATCCCAGGTTTGTCATTCCTCTTGTGCAAGTTTTGATGGTTTTTTCTCTATCAGGTAAGTTGAACTAAAGTATTCAAAAAAACCATGAAATTGACCTTGGGTTTTGTCATGGAAATGTTTTATTGTTCTCAAATTGTGCTCATTTTTTAATACAACAAAAATGATAGATGCAAAATGGGTTTCTGCTCAGGTGCAAGTTGTTGTCACTAAGAAGAGACTGGTAACTACTTTTCTCTAAATTACTAATAATGGAGTTTTGATTTTGTTAGAATTCACAACTTCAAAGTTGTGTGTTTTACTAGTTAAGTAGTTTCTTATCCGCTTGTTTTGACTCTTTTAGATTTTCTCATGCAAGAATCTTATAGAAATGGTTGATAATAGAAGTGAGAGATGTTTTGTTCAAGCTTTTGAAAGGAATATAAGATTATTGTAAGCTCAATAATCATCTTGTTTATCAAGCACTACTTTTATTTCTTTTTTTGAAGCTGGTGTTGTGTCAGTTTCAAAGGTAACTAGCAAAGATAAGTTTTCTCAGTCTTAGACAGCATTAGACTCTCATTGGTGTAATAGATATCTTAAGATCACTATATGATTTGCAAGTCTTTGATACACTTATTTGATGATGAATGTGCATCCACAAGAGGGACTCTAGGTTTGATGTTCTTGAGATTAATCACAACGCACAAGATTTTAATTTCTATTTATACAACTCACTTGAGGAATTGCTATGTACCAGGATTTATATCTTTCATGTTTATTGAAGACAAATTCAAGTTAAATTCCTAACTTCACATGATGGCACCAAAGATAATTTAAAATCATATGAAGAAATTTGTAGAGATTTTATCTAAGGTGTCCAACCTGAGTAAATTATTTTCAACATTCATGTTGTAAAGACACCTTTAAAATTTCCTAAGGCATTTGAAATGTATTGTTTTAGACAAACAATTGCACTGTGCTTTTTGTATCCAACCCTGAAGTTGGTTTCATGGTGTAGAAACACTTATTGTGTTCTCTAAGGCCTCTCAGTAGTATCATTTCTGAGAGAGCCACATTATATTTACTATTATTTGAAATTTTAGCTTAGTTTAAATGAAAGATGGCTTTTTGGATTATCAAAACACATTGAGATAAGATCTATAAAGTAGGCAATAATGTATGTCAAGTTTCAACAAATAAAATTAGTTGTTAAACTTGTCGCCAATTATTCTTGATACAAGTTGGTGTTGAGTTTCCTTTTTATTATTTTGCAGATCTGTTGCTATTTATTTAATGCGCAATTGTGGAGAACTTTTTAGATTATCGACTTTTGTGTTTTTGAGGTTTTCTTACAAGTAATAAACATTACTTGATTAAAAAATTTACAATGGATTTTAGACTCCTATGGTTCTTCTTGATATGAACATTCCATCTAGCCTAAATTTTCTTTTAGCAAGTTGTTAATTGCAAGTTGTGATAAGGTGGCAAAGATCTTTGAATTGTATTAACTTGAATATTTTGGTTTTTTGGGTCAAAATATCTAGATCAAGACCCCATCATTCCACACATGAATTTCTTGGAGGGTGTTAGACTAGTGACATACAATGGTAACTAGAAAAAGCAATCTGTACAGTAGCAGGCATTCACTTTGAGTCTAATTATTCTAAATTCTCTTGTAGGTGTACACTATATTTGTGTAACACTCTAAAATCTTCTATCCAAGATATTCCATGAGATTGGAATGCTTAGATGCCGGCTTAGAGATCCCTATCCATAGAGTGCAAGAAGTTAGGATTTGAATATGCAAGCTCTCAGCTGAGTCTTAGAAATGTGCTTCTTGCTAGTAAATCATGCAATGGGAGGTTCTTTTAGAGATGAGATGCAAGTGTGAAAATGTCCACCAAGTATGCCTCAATGATGCAATGTAAGATGAAAACTAAGCTAAGATGAGAATGCAAAGTGCAACTACTCTAAGCATGGATGAGAGTATTTCAAACCAACTATTAAGCTATATGAGATAGAATTATTGCAAAATGGAAATTAGACTAGCATGAAAATATGAATTTAAGCTAAAATGCTATGGTATGAAGGAATGAAGACAAGAAAACGGAGTTCTCCACAAAGCTCCAAGAAACCTATTAGAAAACCTATAGCATAACAATATTCAAGAGTGTGTTTCATATGAGAAGAGAGCCCTCTTTTTAAAGAAAATTGGATGGTTGAGATCAAAAGACAAGAAATGGCTAATCAAGGGTGGAGAATAATCCTTGCCTAATTTTTGACATTAAAATGTCCTTAGTCAAAATAAAAGGCTCCACTCATAAAAAATTATGCATTTTTGTAGAAAATGATTTTGTTTTGTCAAAATGGGAGGCTCTCAACACATGGAAAATTACACTTTCATGTGTAGACAAAAATATTGTCAAAATGGGAGGCTCTCAACACATGGAAAATTACACCTTAATGTGTAGAAAAAAATATTGTAAAAATGGGAGGCTCTCAACACATGGAAAATTACACCTTCATGCGTAGACAAAATGATTTAGTCAAAATAGAAGGCTCATTTGTAGACAAAAATGCATTTCTTTTATTTATGAAATAAGAAATGTGTGGATGGATTTTTGAGAATTATATTTGAATTAAAAGGGAGAAAATTCTTTTAATCATATATGTGTTTAGAATATGATGGTCAAACTATAGGTTAAAATCAAATAAATTGATTTTACCTTAATTTTGAAAGTTTATGATCAAACACTTGGTAACATTAGCAAGAAATGCTAGAAGGAGGTTTATGGTCTAGGTAACCATTTTTAGGTGATTACAGTAGGATCACGATGTGTTATTTTTATAACATTTTGATCTATTGAAATAAGTTAAATTGAGTTATTTCACATACAATTATGGTCATATAAATCATTCTTATTAACCTTTCCTTTTGTGATCTATGTGTATAGATACAAGTAACTAGATTGGCTTGTTCATAATAAAGACAAGAACAAGAAGTTGTCCATTGCTTTCATTGAATCAATGAGGGAAGTCATTCATAATGTTTGGCAGGTGACATGTCAGGAAAAAATTGATTATTTTAGATTAGGTTTTTTAGATGAACCAAAGCCCCAAGAATTTGGGAGGTTGCAAGTTCTGAAAAAAGCAGACAAGTATTGCATATGTTGGTGGATTAAGGTGGTTTTATTATGCTTTTCTCTATTGGCACATGTAGCTACTTTCATCATCTAGGGAATGCCAATTCTAATTGACCAGGTTTTGAAATGTTTTAACTTGTGCTTTTCTTTGGAGATCTATAAAATTAAGTTTTCATTTTATTTTCATCATTGATAAATTTGGTATACCATCCAGCTTAATTGAGATGACATTATTTTTTGAATATGTGTTATGATAGTTTTTTGACTTATCCACTACAATTGATGATTTTTCTTGAAATAATTTAGTTTTATATGGAAAATAATATGAGAATAAGCTAGAGGGAGGGAAGCATTAACATTTCTCGATGTGTGTTAATGTGAATGCACATTCATGTATGCGTGTAGTTGTTTCTACATATTTGGCTGAAAATGATTGTGAGTCACTATCATTTTCTAGGTGGTCTGTATATATTTGAAAGTGTTGGAGAAGTAGATGGAGGAGCAACATATATGTAGTTTAGATGCTCCACATTTTTTGCTAAAGTTTATGATCACTTGTTTTTGACTAGCCAGACTAGAATTAATTTTGTTCTTGCATTAGTGTTGGAAGAAAAATTACATGGATGTTGCCTTTCTTTGCTCTATTCATAAAAGTCTTATGTTGTTCCTTGTAGTAGGTGATTATACCAACCTTGGATTGGGAAGCAACAACTTTTAGTGTGAAAGAACTTGTATTTGTGCTTATTGGGTCAATGGGTTTGTTTCCCATTTTTCTCCTACCTTCTGCACCTTCAATGTGGCTAGTTGGAATGGCATTTGGATACAGCATTGGATTCCTAACAATAATGGTAGGAACCAATGTTGGCATGCCCTTGCCTTACTTCATTGGATCTACCTTTTGTAGCCAAATACATGTAAATTTTTGCCCATCATCTTATGGTTCCATGTTGATAAAATTTAGTTGATTGAATTGGTAAGATATCTTATAATGGTCAATATTTCTTTTCTAACATAGAAATGGCTTGAAAGGTGGCCTCAAAAATTTAAATTGACCAGGCTAGTAGGAGAAGGAAATTGGTTCCATCAGTTCTGAGTTGTTGCTCTTTTGAGAATCTCACCATTTCCTTACATCATTTTTAACTATGCTGGTGTTGCTACAAATGTCAAGTATAGTCCATACATAATTGGCTCATTTGCTGGAACTATTCCTGAAGTGTTTGTTACAATCTACAAGTCAGAGATCTTCATCATATGACATTAAATTTGACATTTAAGCATGCCTTTCTTGATCATTAGACTCATTCATGTAAAATCTTGCCTTAAGGTTTTGTAATTTCTTGTTTAAGTAAAACCCTAGTGGCTTCTTTGACATTCTACAAAATTGAATTGCGGTCTTGTTGAATTAAATGATTAGGGATATCCTAGAGGCTATCTTTGGGGAGTTACTAAAGTCAAATTTTGATGTGGCAAAACCTTTTTTTTTCTAGATGGAGCTTGTGTTTTATTGTGCTAAATGCAGTATGCCCAAGGTAGTTCTTTCTTCCTTGGGACTAGGTCCAACAATGAAGGGGAGCTATGGGTGGTGTTAGATGTTCTTAAGATGGAAACATAGTTAGGCTATAAGATTGGAAGTTACATGGTATCATGTCTGAGGCTTTTCTTTTGCATAAATGTTTTGAAGAAATTGCTTCTCTTCACTAGAATTGGGAGTCTAATAAAGTAGTAAATCATTTGGAAAATATGCAAATTACCTTGTTGCCCTTCTCCATGAGGATCAACTCCACAATGATCAGTGATAATTTGAAAGAATGAAATTGCCTCTCTTCTAATCTCTTAGCAGATTATTTACCCCATGTCAAAAATTGTACCCCCAATTTTTGCTCCTCCCTCATATTCATCCACCAATAATTTACAATGATCTAAAAATTATTTTAGGTAGGTTGGAGGATTTCATAATTATTAGAGAGTTTCTAAATGGCTTTGCTACTTGTGTCAGATTTATATTAAAGTGCCTTTAGTGTGTGTGATAGGTGGTTTCTCTAGCTTGGAGCATGTGAGTGGCTTTTTTGGAGGTGAGGCTTGTCTCTTGCTCTAGAATGTTCAAGCTACATTTTAATGCTTTGATGATTTGGCCCTTTCAGAATGTTGATGCTCACATAATGGATGTCCTATTTACAATCACCATCTATGAATACTTTTTTCATCCCCAATCAGTACACTCATAGATTTGGTTAAGCTGGTCCTTGGACAAGATGGATTTGGTAGTGTGGGATTGTGTTGGACTAGAGCTTCTACCCAATTAGAGGCTAGGGTTCTAGATGCAAATGTGAATAAACATATTCAAAATTATAATCAAGGTAATATTGGGAGTGGAAAATGTGTTCCTTCTTATTAAGTATGAGGAAGCTTTAGTGGGTGCAATTAAAGTCCTAGTTTGAGGTTTTCAGTTGGAAACTCTATGCGGGGAGTTTTGATCATATGCTCCCAAAATGAGGAGCTTGAATCTATTTCCATGATTTGGCCAAGAATATTGACAACTTGAGAGTTTAAAGAGTATCTTGAGGAAGGGATTCTTGGAAGTGGCGAGCCTTTTTAGCTTGTTAACTTCCTTTAAGAATAAGGTTACCCATATATGTTGGGAATTGGACCTTAATGGAGTTGGGTTTATAGAACAGGTTGGAGTATGCTTACAATAGTGTTGTAGTTGTGTGTGCAGAGCATAGTCCTTCAGATTTCTATAGTTTTTTAGTTATGCTAACTATGTTTGGCTGCATATATGCATGGGTTCCTTAAAGTGGAAGGATTTTCTGGCATTATAGTTTTAACATTCTTGTCTAAAGTAGGTTGGTTTTGGGATAATTTTACCCTGTAGTGTTGGAATAAGATTTTGTATTAGTAATTGAAAAATTGTTAGCATTGAAAACTTTGCATGGGTTTATACGATAACAAATTTTTTATTGGAAAATTTTCTTTTATATTGTTGATGAGGGCCCAAACAGAATCCTTAATTTACTGATAAAAAACATTATTTACCTTAATTTCTTATCTTGACTATTATATATCTAAGATATCTAGGCATAACTGATATATGGCTCCATTTCATTCTTATGGAGAAACTTAAACCATTATCGTATGGTTCCCTTTCACCTTCCATTTAGTCATATGTTTAACCTAGCTTTATGACCTTTTATCTCCTCTGCATTTGGTGGGAAATATTTTCTTTTCCCGTCATGTCCTTTATGATGGTAACCATCCCCTCATCACATCCTTTATTATAGTAATTATCTCTTAGCCTGCAAGCAGTTGTAATTCCTAGATAATGTTATAAAAGTGTGCTCCATTGCTTCCATATCTTCATTGTCAAGCTTGAAATAACTGTATTGGACACATTTGGTTTGATGTCAGCACTTGTTTTGACAATTTTAGGCATGTGAACCTATGCTTGCTGAAGTCTTCTACTAGTGCCCTTAAAGTTTCATTAGAACATTTTGGACTATTTATCTCAGCTAGATCAAAGGGTTTTGGGATCACCAACAACTAGAGATACCTGACCAACAAGGAAAAACACTTTCTTCTTCTACAGTTGTTTCCTCTTCTTGAACCTTGCCAACTTCCCCTTACTAATGCTTTAGTGTATGTACAATGATTCAATCTGGTGAAACTTTGTTGGACTTAGTTGTGTTATATGGTAGGTAATAATATGAAGGCCTTTAGGTGGGCTTAGACTACAATTATTGAGAATACAAACTAACCTTTTAACTATCTCTCCTCCCTTATCTCTTTCTCCAAGCTTCCTAGGAATAAAGTCTTGTACAAATCAGGTTTAGATTTTAGAGCTTATAAAGGGGAGTTAGTTTACCCACATTCTTGTAATTTTTTACACTTCATTCTATAACTCATATATGGTAATTGTTTACACTTCATTCTATATGTCTAGTTTATGTGTTGTTGAATTGGCTCTGAGAGTGAAGCTTGCTTGAGGTAAGTCAACTGTATGCTTGTACTCATTTTCATCTTCAATTTTGCTTCGAGATGTTTTATGTGCTATTGCCATGACAAAAACCTTCTCTCCAAATGAAAGAGTTGAGCAAGACATATCGGAAACTAAAACAAGAAATGTGTATTGTTTTTTGCAGCAAATAGATGAATTGCCAAATTGCTTGAAACCGGGGATGGATGTAGAGCTATGTTTAAGAAAAATCCACAAAGAAGAAAGTGCAAGGCCAGAAGAAGTAGCTAACAACCTATTTCCTCCTAGGGCTATACATGTAACAGTTAAAGAGGATGTAATGCTACCCCTAATTGGACATTGAAGAATTGCCTAGTCCATAGCCCTTAAATAAATAATGTTGATCAAGTTCAGATTAGAAACCTTATTCAACACACTTTCACTTATTTTTTTCACTTCGGCTTCTACATCAACACTCACATAAGGGATAGGAGTGAAGATTGTCAGTCTGTGGTGCAAGTTAATCAGTGATGAAGTGGACAATGAAGAAGTGCCCTCTCCACAACCCTTACAACCACAATATCGACCTTGTGGAGATTATAAACCTTATATTAATTTGTGGCTTTGACCCCAAAAATTTTGACTACATCACTCACATAGTTGATGGTGCCCTATGCATAAATGTCCATTTGTTCCATGGTGTATCAAGCAATTGTTTCTTATCCAAGCCATTTAATTTGCAATCTTTTAAATCTCTAGAAAGGTAAAGTTGGAGTACGAGAATTTTTCTTCTCAAATGTGTCCTTTGATTGTAAAGCATCCCCATTCCATTATCTATTGAACTAGATATGTCTTGTTTGTTGAACAGATGATGGAATGGACGATTTACAATTAGAGGACACCCTTGAAAAGAAATTTTTTTTTGCTCCAACTTTATCTTTGCAGAGATTTAAAAGGTTGCAAATTAAATGGCTTGGATAAGAAGCAATTTCTTGATACAACATTTAAAAAAAAAAATTGACCGACCATTGGTGGAAATTTCAACCAATGTTTGTTAGTTTTCTACCAAGCATTGGTCAAAATTTCCACCAACTAAATTTTTTTTTGACCAACCATTGGTGGAAATTTCCACCAATGCTAAAAAAAATCGATCAAACATTGGTGGAAATTTCAACCAATGCCTATTAGTTTTTTACCAAGCATTGGTTGAAATTTACACCAATCAAAAAAAAATTGATGAATGGATTGATCAAAATTTTGACCAATTAAAAAAAATTGATGAGTGGATTGGTCAAAATTTTGACCAACATTGACAAATTAGGACGACCAAAAATTAAAAAATTTTGACGAATGTATTGGTCAAAATTTTGACCAAAAAAACATTGACAAATATCTTGGTCAAAATTTTGACCAAACTAGGTGGAAATTTGGACCAAAATTGGTTGAAAATTGAGTTCAAATTTACTATTGTGTCAAGCTATCAGATGGAACATCAAAAGCTTTCTTGTCTTTGGAGACTTGTAATTGGTCATTAAGCAAGTCATAGATGAATACCACAAAGGATGAAAATTTGTTGCCATATCGCTAGATAGTTGAAGATCTTAAACAACACTTCATAGAGATAGTCTTTCAGCAAATACCAAGGACTAATAACAAAGCAGTAGATGCTATGGCTACCATTACCTCCATGATTTCCATGCCTAAATATAGTCCTAAGTGTGAGTTTCCTATTGAGAATCTTTTCCTTCCTACTTATGAGCAATACAATTCAAAGTTGGTGTGTGAGATTGTTGGTCCTGAGTCTCCATGGTATGCCAAAATTTTTGCCTATCATCATCACAAAATGATTCCCATCACCCTCCCCTCGAATCAAAGCAAAACCTTCATCCGTCGCACTACCCATTATACTATCCTCGGTGATACACTTTTCCAAAAACACTTTGATGGAACCCTCCTTCGATGTCTCAATTTAGACGAAGCCAGAATGATATTAGAAGATGTACACCAAGGAATTTGTGGTGCCCATTCCAATGGCCTTATGTTAGCGAAAAAGCTTCTTAGAATGGGTTACTATTGGCCTACTATGGAAGTGGATGCTTACCATCTTGTGAAAAGATGTGTCCCTTGTCAACAGCATGTTGATACATTCTCCCGCCCAAGACCTTCAACCCACCATCACACCATGGCCCTTTTCCTACTAGGGATTCAATCTTGTTGGTCAAATATACCCCAATTTTGCAAATAGCCACAAGTATATTATTTCTACCACTGAGTACTTCACAAAGTGGGTCGAGGCTATCCCATTAACCTACACCACCAAAAAACAAGTTTCGAAGTTCATCTTGAACTACATTATCTTTCATTTTGGTATACCTCAAGACATCAAGACTAATAATGGAACACCTTTCAAAAAATAGGAAGTTGCTACATTATGTAGGAAATTCAAAATCACTCAGCATTTTTCCACCAAATGTTTTCCCTAATGCAATGACCAAGCTGAAGCTACCAATAAAACCATTTTGAAAATCCTAAAGGAAACTATTGACATAACTAGCCGTGACTAGCACCTCCAAATTTCTCCTGCCCTTTAGGCCTACCACACCTCCATCCATACCCCCATAGGAGCCACTCCATTTTCCCTTGTTTATGGTTTTGAAGCTATCTTACCCATCAAAATTGATCTCCCTTCCCTCAAAATCTCTCTCAAGAATCTAATGTCCGAAGAAGAATACCAAGTTGCTTGCTTGCAAGAGCTGTAACGTCTCGATGAAAGATGCCTCAATGCCCTAAACCACCTCTGCATGTATCAAAATAGCCTTCAACTTTAGTTTCACAAAAAAATCAGGCCTCAAGAATTTGAGGTGGGTGACTTAGTTTTGTAGCATAACATGAAGAACCTCTAGAACCATGAGAAGAAAAGAAAATTTGAACCTAATTCGCTTGGTCCATTTATCATTATAGCCAAATATGGTTCTGGGGCATATTAGATTTTCACTTCAGAGAGAGATCCACTCCTTAAACCTGTAGATATCCAACACCTCAAGTGGTTCTATGCTTGAGTCTTGCAGTTCCTATATAATGTTGTTATAGTTCCACAAAATACAAAAAAAAATAGAAAATTAGAAAACTCCAAAAACACTCATAAAATGTTCTTGAAGAAAAGACTAAAAAGAAGGAAAAAGTTCCTGAAAAAGTATTTTGGTCGATTATCTATAAGGCTCATCTCACTACACTCTCTTTTTCCACCTTTGTGCAAAAGTCCTATATGACTTGCACTTTTCATGCATCCAATAAAAAGGACCTCTTGTCCACAAGGCTTCACTTCACTCCCATTTTCAAAAGACCTCTACTCTGCAAGGCATATTTTCGTCGAGTGCTTGTCCCAATCCCATTATGCCAAGATTTTTCCCATGATAGTGACTATAACAGAACCTAAACAAAATCACTATTTGAGACTTAATGATTTGAGATAGTGTTATTTTCATAGCCCTTGCCCAACTTTTGCAATGACATTAGACAAACATTGAGGCTAAATCCTTCCTATGCATGGTATAACAATTTTCACATTCTAAAGACTTGGCATTCTTGGCAGGAACTGTGGACTAATTGACTACTTGGTCATGAGGTCTCTTTTGGTTTATTTTTATTTTGTGTGTTAGTGGTAGCCTTTAGGGTGTGCCTTGATTTTCGATATCCTAGTATCACCTAAATGGTTTCAACTGACTACACGTGTCATTTGCAGTATGATCTATTTTTGATGCTTTAGTACATGTATGTTAGTTTTGAGTTATGATTATGCATTAATCACTAGGGGCAATGGGTTAGCACACTTCCCACCAAAGACCCCTAAAAAGGCTTTGGGTGTGCCTAGACCTCTCCAAATGTGTATATGTCATTTGTTCTATCATAGCTATGTAGACTACATCTACCATCCTAAAGTATCTATTATGTTGAGAGTCTAGTCCACGCAAAGGAAATTTGTCATCTATGCTTCTATAGAATTTTGTGTATCAATCCTTTGCAAAATCAAACTAAGGTGTGCTCTCTCATATAAACACAACTAAATCCCTTGGTATCATGTAGTATAGGGTTTCATTGTGCCCTGCTTGAGACAAGGGTTCTATTTATTTCCCCCTCCTATGCTATGCTACTTGGTTCCTATGAGTGAGCAGTTTTGACACATGTCCATTCATTAGGTTCATTTTCATATTTACATTTTAAGTTCAATCATTTCAATTTTCATTCAATAGTGTCTTTTCTACTAACATTTTAGGATACATTTATTGTCATGTTAATTAGACATTTTATTCATTATTAGATTTCATCATTAGTTCATTACATTAATTCATTAGGTGCATACATTATAATCATCATATCTAGTGGCATATACATCATAAAACATCTCACAAAGAATATAGTACATCCATCTATGTAATATAACACAATGAATACATCTCATATTCACCATAGAATCTACATCATTCACACATTAGGCAACATAACATCCCACACACCCTACATCACAATGTTAGTATCCACATCATTGAAATCACATGTATAAGTAATAATCATCCATATACACATAGACCCATCAAATCATGTCACACTCACACACACACACACACACACACACACACACACACACACACACACACACACACACACACACACACACACACACACACACACACACACACACACATAATGAATAATCAATGTTTGTGTATAGTCCATATACAAAAGAATCATGTAGTATCATCATGCACAAATGCATCATCAAAAACTTTTTGCATCTGCACCTCTATGTCAAAACTTCTCACTATAAAGAATTGGGTCATTGGCTACAAGGGCCTTACCCTTCTTATATCCCCTCCTCGTGGAGGCTAGTGCTATCCAATTGACTACTCTAACCTATCTTAACCCCCTGTAGTCCATGAGCTAGAAGCCTCTCAAAAATCTAGTTGTCGTTGATTAGCAGGCACGACATCAGTATAGAGGACCTATAGTAGGCCACCTCTCACACAAACCATGTCTCCACTTGGAAAGCTACCATAGCCTCCTACATCATAGCCATGGTTGCCCCAGGCTGTACTACTTGTCAGGCTAGATCATGTTGTTAGTGGTACTCATCCACCTATGATTGGTGTGTATCCCACTCTGCCTATAGTGTGGCCACCTCTTGTTGGAGGGTCTCTATCTCTACCAGCTCATCCACCTCCTCCTACATCCCAAAATCATTGAAAGCTCTAGCATATATCCTCTCATGGAAGGCTTCCAAGGCCTCCTAGGTACTTCCACCCTAGCTTGCTAGGCCTGTACCTCTACCTATAATACTGTCAAGGCCTACTAGGCACTATCTGCCCATACCTACTCCACCTATATCTCACCCTAGAGATGAGAAACCTCTGTCCAGAGATTATCTTGCTTTGCCTTGACCATATCTACATCTCGTCCACCTAGTGGTCTATGTACCTATGGCCTTGGTGGCCTCTGTACCTATGGCCCTAGTGGCTTTTACTTGTGGTCTCGTTGGTGTTGGTACTCTCCTTGAGTGGGCTCTATGCCCCTATGGACCCTATTGTGCCCCCTATACTAGTGGTGGCACCACTGTCACCTATCCACCATCCCCTGCTCCATCCCTCTCCCCTCATGCCTACTCTGCTGGTGGTGGTACTCTAGGTACCATCAATTAGACTAGTTGATGAGCCACCCACCACTGTGTATAGGTCGGTGTCATCCCTACATCCCCTCGATCCTATCCGTACACCTAAGGCACTAGCTACATTGACCATTAGGATATCCTGGCCAACCTTAGAGTAGTCCCATGACCCCATAGCCTATCGTACTCTCAAGATACCACTGGGTATACAAATTTGTCTAAAACTATATCCTACATCCTCCCAAACTATCGTTGCACCCTAGAGGGCATATACCTCATAACAACATGCATGGTTCGCTTGATCAGCCAACGGTCTATCTGTGTATATGGGAGGTATCTTTGATCCTTGCTATCATCCTCTCCCCCAGCTGCTAGGACACTACCCCATCACTCCACACTATCATATGGTGTCCACTCAAACATAATGATCTCATCAAGGCATCTCCTCTAGAAATTGATAGACTTCGTGGAGGTATACTAGATAGATGACCTATACTAGCATGAAAATGGCTCACTAGGCTACTGAGTCTCCAGTCTAGTAATGGGTTGTGTGACACCTATATCCTCTCATGAAAATATCATGAGTAGTGTCATCCTTAGACCCATGGTCTATTGTGCCCTATGGGCACACATGTGCAGGTCATGGTATAGCTCTGCTAAGATGGTCTAATCCTAGCAAGCACCATCATCTTGCAACAATGTGTCGAGCACTCGTGTCCACCCAATAGGAAATCCATGCCCAACATGGTTTGGTACCATCCTCCATATGAGTGAAGCGAGGTACAAGGAAATTCATGGTAGTATCTGCTCCAATGCCTCTCTCCATGTCAGCCATGACCTCTATATCGGCAATCTCTACCGTCAGTGCTCGAAGCACTCTCGCAGATAGGTATCAGCACCCTCTAGCACATACTCGAGGTACATCCCATGGATCAGCACTCATATAATTTTCCACACATCTAGTAAGGTGACTATCGCCTCTCTAGTAGGTAGATGGAAACTCAACATCAGTTTATGCCATCACTCAATCAATGCTAAACATTGCACTAAATGAACTCTCAAATCTAGCCACTCGTGGACATGCTCCAGCCTGCATAGTTTAATGTGTCCCCACTTTGCCTCTGTTAGTCTATCCCTTAGCACTATGGTCCCTAGTTAATGCTCTTGTGACTGAAATACTACTGTCTCCAACTACAACATAGACATGCACATGGTCAGTATCCTCTATTTTATGTTGCTCCCGATATGGAGCATTCTCCCCTATTCTCTGTTGATTTGTCCCAGTAAGTAAAGATGCAAATTGGCATAGACTCTAATCTTTAGAGTTTTTGATCAGCATACATGCTGATCAGTAAAGACAACAAAGTTCGGAGATGTCATTTTGACATCTCCAACGGCTGCACAAATGCTAGATTCCTGGCAATGGCGGCCTGATTGTTGTCTGTGAATTCGATGACATAGAGATCCTCATCTCCACCCTAGATATGACCCCCTTTTCCCATCTTTTTTCATCTACAAAGATGATAGGATGTATCCTATCATCTCTGTAGACATGTCGATCCCTATTTTGTCATCTACACAGACGACAAGGCAGAAACTGTTGTCTCTGCCTTGACCAAGTTTTTGGCCCCATAAATGTTATCTAAGAGATAAAATAAAAAAATTGAAAGGTAGGATAGTCAACTCACTGATGGGCCCATCTCAGCTAGTTAGTGCTCTCGAATGCGCTCTCCAAGCTGTAATTTGTCGATCAGATCCATCTTTCTCTCTAGTTCTCTGCTCTTTAGGTGTACAAATGACTCTTCCTTGAGCCCCTTGGAGGCTTATATAGGCCCTCCAAGGCCCCTTTGTGAGCCTGTACCCTTTCTTGGGCCATGTTGACCCTTGTTTATCCCCAAGTCATGCAAAATGTTTATCTATTCTTTTTTATTTTGTGAAAATTACCCAAAATTTGTTTTTTACACTATTTTCGTGAGGGGGCACCCTCCTCCCTTGTCATCACTTTGACACCACTCCTATGACTCCTATCCTTACTAGGGCAACCTATATTTTCTTTCTTTGATATAATGTCATCCTAACATCACATCAAGGAGGGGCAAAATGTAGACACTTAAAATTTTCCTGAACACTATATTAACCCATCACTCTTATCCTTCTAAGCCTACCCACTACTTAATCCCATATATCTACCTTAAACACCTTTTTAAAACACCTTTTAGTCCTTAAGTGTTTGATCACACATGTGTGAGAAGCTCTTGATCCAATTAACGTTCCACTTCATTTATGCCTCTTACATCTCTTATACATTTGTCCCCCACTCCTTCCCCCAAGGTTGCTCACATGTGTGAGCTCACCTTAAGCCTCTCAAACATTAAAGGCTCTTTTTGACTTTTGCATGGCTTTTCCTTTAGCCCATGTGTCTCTCGTGTGGCACCTATGTGGATGCCACATAGATGCCATCTCCCCAAGGCCTCTCTCAAACCTATAAATAGAGCCCTTGTCTCAAGCATTTTCCATCTCCCTCATTTTGCATTGTTATCATGCTAGTTTAGTGTTAGAGCTTTCTAGTGATTTTGTGATTTGCATATTTGCTACTAACCCTTTGGTAGCTTGTTTACTTCTTGCATTATTTTCCATACTCATGGTAGTATTGCATTCTTAAATTTTCTTATTACATCCATCTCCATTATCCATTGAGCGCTCTCAAGAATGGTTACTTCCATAGCCATCTCTTGAAGCATTCTTCATCATTTAGTTTAGTTGCATGTTCATTATTACATTTCATTACCTTGGGATTCAATAGTTGTGTTTGGGAGAGCACATCTACATCCCTTGCACTTAAGCACACCAAAAAGGCCTCTTATGGGTGCCCTTGTTGAGCTACTTTGAGGTTGCGTGAGGACTCTAATTTGTAGGTTGCATAGTTTTGTCTAGAACTCAAGTAGATTTAGTAGTTTTTCAATTTGTATCTTAAATGCACATGCTACTAATATTTTCTTTTTTACGCGTGCTCTCGACAGGTTAGGTTTTTGCACATACACAAACTAGTCCTCTTAAACAGATGGCTCTGATACCAATTGTTGGAATTCTTTAGAATAACTGAGAGGGGGGGTGAATTAGTCATCCAAGGTCCAGATGTACAATTAAATTTTTTCACAACTTAGTGAACCCATATACATAAAACATTTTCATCATGCATTCATCCATTAGATTATGCAATCACTTAAACTTGTAGGTTACTATCAAACCAACTTTGCAAAAATGTAAACATGAAGCATAATAGATTCAATAAAAAATTTGACACAATAATTTAATGTGGAAACCCAATTTGGAAAATACCACTAGTAACATGCTACCCATTCTCACTCTTCTCAAGTAATGCCCTATGAAAGGCCAACCCTGTTAATGGTTATAATGGACATTGTTAAATGTGACACAGTTGAAGGATTTCAATCACCCTACTAGGAGTGAGCCTTGTAAGAGGACTTTAGATCATTCACTTGGAGTGTCACCTAGTTAAAGGATTTACAAATGATTGTTAGGTCAACCTTAATCCAAAGGATTTACCCTAGACTAGTACAATGATTCGAAAGTATTTATAAGGCTTGATCTAATAACTTAAAACACACTTGCAACTTACAAATCATTATTTCAATCCTCCATTCTGCTTGGCTTTCACACACTTCAACTTTGATAGCTTGTTCACTCTTCAACCATCCATACCCTTAAGCCTTCTTGCTTTTCTTACCAATACAATCTCTTCTCTTAGGTTACTAAATGAAGCAATACCCTAGACTCCTTGTCTTCCTTAGGTTCTTGCACATGACAACCTTTGCTTCTAACTAGCCATCTCTATATATAGAGAATGAAGATATTTTTTTGTTCATCCTCCATTGTCAATTTTAGGGTTAGGTTAGATTAGGTAGGATACAATGAATCTACACATCATCTTATTTCATTCCCTTCTAGAAACTTCTCTTTCAATCCTCTTTGAATTTGTCTCAAAATGGTTCACCATGAATTATGTGTCACCATCTCATCAAGATTATCTTCAACACAGTTCACACAATCCAAGAAATTGAACTTGTCAGCTAAGATTCATCGAATTCTCAATCTTTTTCATAATGCTGACACTCGACATTAATTGACTTTTGATGCTCGGCTCAAACTACATTGCTCAGTATCCTCTATCAAATCACTCAGCACAAACTAAAGTTTATTGGTGCTCAACATCAACTAAACTTTACTCGGCTTACACTGAAATTGACTTTTCTTAACTCTAACTAATTTTCTACTTGGCTTGCACTAACTTTTCTTGGTACCTATTGTGCATAATGTTAAGCTTGGTAGACAAACTTTGTCTAACTTGTTCTTTTGAACTTAATCAATGTAATCCATTCTTTGTAACCTTAAATAGATTATCAATGCACTATAGTATCATTGTCTTAACTAATCCTTGTACTCCTTTTCCATATCATATGTCAACCTTTCCTCTAGGTGCTATTGTTAGTTCATTTGATCAAATCCTCTTCATCAATCAAATAAATTGTATTACTCAAATCACATAAGAATTTGTCTTACCAGCAAGTAGTAGGTTTGACATTAGTGACAAAACAATGATTGAAACACATTTCGCATACTTGTATCATTATGTTTTCAACAGAAATAGTTTAGACTTGAATGCTTGAAGAAGAAGAAAGCCTTGATTACTTGTTTGTGGATGAGATAAATTAAGACTATAAGATGTAAAAATGAATCCTGCAAGCCTCATTTATACTAGTTTTTGGTAGGAAAAAAACTTAGGTCGACCAGGGAGTAAATTAAATCAGTTGGAAATCTCGAGGTCTTTCGAGCCCCAAAATTCACAACTACCAGGAACTAGGTCAACTTGGATTGACCTAGTCCTAACCATGTTGACCTTGTTTGACCTAGTCCTAGAGGTTAGGATAGAAAAGCCTAAGAAAGGCTCCAAAGGAGGTGCAGGTGAAGCAAAATGATAACAAGTTGATTACGAGATATGGTCAAAAGGGTAGTAAAGTGATACCTAGAAGGCCATGTCAGAAAGTGAGAGATGACATAGAAGCATGAAATGGAAGTGGATAGGATAAAAAGAGACTGAAACCACACTAAGAAGGGCTAAAAGGTCTCAAAATGAAGTGTGTCCATTTTAAGACAGTACAGTAAGAAATAAGTTATGACAATAATATAACTTGATTGTATGGTTTAGAATTAAAAAAGAGCCACTTGACTCATTTTATAATGGTTAATTAGTTGTATAGAGTAGGGTTAGATATATGTCACATTGAAATTAATTGCATATATGGTTATTCTCGAGTTGAGTTGAGTGATGTTTCTAGGGGTAGGATGTGCAAATTAGTATAAAAAGTATGTTCCCCAAGTGGACATGTAGTGGGAAGGAATGGATATCAATTATATGTTAATGGGAATGGAGGAGACTAGATAGTAGAGAAACCTTAAATAGATAACTGATGTATATAAGAAGATAGTGAAAAAGAATAAATAAAGTAAGTTCACCTTACAAAAATGAGAAGAGTTTTCCAAATTAAATACCTTTAATCTTTTTTTAATTCCAATGTTTTATTGAGAACATATTTGTTCTTGTTAAAATTACTAGCTAGTTTAGCCCATCTCTTTTCTATATCAAACAATAGCATCTCCTTACATCTCATATTTTAGGAAAATATCCACCATTAATCTTAATCTTCTTCCATCTTGTGACACTTTAAATAAGACTAATCCTCCTCTCCATGTAACTTTCAATATTACCCTTCTATTCTATCTTGCAATGTGGTCATGGGTTTGTGTCTTAAGAAATATCTTTAATGGAGGTTTCTTACCCTCATTTGATCATCCACATTTATGCTAAGTTTATGCTATCCAATTCCTAATCAAGTAATCTATTTGCATTCTTGCATGCAATAAATTTGATGGTATTCTTGTAAAAAGAATATACCTTCACCAATTTTTAGCACATTCAAATATCATAATTAAGGTATAAATGTGTTTTATTTGTTTATTATCTTCATTTTTTGCTCTACTTATTTACTTGAATTTAGAATAGTTAGATCCACAAAGGGGAGAAAAAAAGTAATTGAAAGTTCATTTGAATGAGTGGATGGAGCCCTTAGGACTTCAATAAAACTAATTCCTTCTAGCATTTTAGGAATAATATTGGCAACAATAACTCTTGGTAAGAGTCACTCACATAATGACATAAGACTTCATTTTAATTTTAGTCTTACCAACCCCCTCCCCCAAAATTAGGAATATTAGGGAGTAGAAGACATATTGATGGGGACACAACCCAAGAATAGAATGGACACAATAGAAAAGGGAAATTGTATTAACTAAGAAAATAAGCTAGTACAAACAGTACAGAGAAAATAAACTTCAAAACATGCCCTAAGCACTTACAATAGCATAAATCTGGAGATAATTTCTCCTTTCAGTACCTCCTCTCAAACTCCACTCCGAACTGCCTTTTACAATGCCAAAAATCTCCTTAAATAGACCCCGAAGGGTTAAGGACTAGGAGTACATTCTAGAAAGTGCTAGTAGGCACCCACCGACCAAATAGAAGGTTCCGAAAGCTGCGGTAGAAGTCGACGCAAATCTAGAAGAATCTAGAAACGGTAACCGAACTTCTGGGAGGCATAACTTTTGAACCGTAGCTTCGATTGACGAACCATTTACATTTCTAGAAAGCTCTCAAAGCGCTCTATAGCCCTATGGACCAGCTTTTCTCATCCCCCATTTTTTGACCCTTTTCATGGTCATTTAATGCCCCTAACCTAACTTTGAAGCATTCTTAGGAGGTCTCCAAAACCCAAAAAATTGCAATAACCTTCAAACCGTGGGGCCTATTGACCTGATTCTTTTTTTGGAATGCTCTAAATCATGATTACATTCATCTAGCCAATTCACACCTTCTAGTTTACCAAAATGATGGCCCAATTACATTCTCCTATTTTTTAAAGATTTTCAAACACACTAATAGTGGAACTGTGAGAGTTGGAACCTTTATTTGACTCAAATGGGTATCCAAAAATGAAAAGACATGAAATAAAAACTAAGTCTAAGTACATTTTTTTGGGTGACACAGGATTTCCCTTATACCTCTGGATGCTCCTGCATTAGACACCCAAGGTAGATTGAAAAGTGACCTTGTCACTTTATGAATGGTAGAGGAAATCCCAAATGGGAAACCTCAGCTATTGAAATCCAAGTTGAGTCCTCGACGGTCGTCCTTTTCATTTGACCAAATACTCTTCATACTGCCTATTTCTGGTACTCCTACCCACACGATGATCTAGAATGTCTTCTATCTCCTCCTTCTTAGAAGTAGGAATTGGACATGGCTCTAACACCAACTCCTCATCTGCACCATCATCATGATACTCTGTTAAATCTACAATGTTGAAAATGGGAGAAAAGTGAATACCATCTGGCAGCTCCACTTCATATGCATTTCCTGAGTCATGTTTCTTCAAAATTTTGCAGGGGCCAAATTTCTTCATTTTTAGCTTGTTGTAAGTACCGGCTGGAAATCTTTATTTTCATAAGTGTACCATGACTAAATCTCCTACTTGGAATTCCTTATGTCTTCTCCTTTGATCAGCCCTAGCTTTATACTCTTGATTCATCTTGGTAATGTGTGCCTAAACCTCCTCATGTAGACGCTTGATATGTTCAGCAAATTCTTTTGCTTCAACACTTGTCCTCTCCCCTTGCTCTATCTTCCTCAATTTTGGTGCAATCCTTGGGCTATTCCCATATACAATTTGGAATGGTGATTTTCCAGTACTCCTATTTACAGAGTTACTATAAGAAAACTCTTCCTCTGGTAGAATCAAAACCCATCCCTTGGGCTTATTCCCAACTAAATATCTCAACAAATTGCCCAGACTTCTGTTTACCACTTCTGTTTGGCCATCAGTTTGTGGGTGATGTGTGGAATTGAATTTCAAGTCAGTTCTTAACTTTTTCCACAATGTCCTCCAGAAATAGCCGACAAATTTAGTATCTCTGTCAGAAACTATGCTCCTTGGAAGACCATGTAGTCTTACCACCTCTTTGAAAAACAAGTCTGCAATATGGACAGCATCATGAGTTTTGTGGCATGGAATGAAATGTGCCATTTTGGAGAACCTATCAACCACCACAAATACTGAGTCATTACCCCTTTGTGTCCTTGGAAATCCAAGAACAAAATCCATACTTATGTCCTCCCATGGCTTTGATGGAACAGGCAATGGCTGATATAGGCCAGTATTGTGACTAAACCCCTTGGCAACTTGACAAACCTGGCAACTCTGTATAAACTTCTTCACATCTTGTGAAATTTGAGGCCAAAAATAATGTTCTCTAAGAATGGCAATGGTCTTATCTCGACCAAAATGTCCTACCATCCCTCCACTATGTTTCTCCTTAATTAGATTTTCCCTCATGGAACTCCATGGAATGCACAATTGACTACCTTTGAACAACATGCCATCCTGAATCAAATAGTCTAACCACTTGGTTCTATCTACAGTAATAGGTTCTTTACAAGCTTTCCATGCTTCAGCAAAATCAGGATCCTCGGGGTACAAATTCTTGAGTTCATCAAACCCAACTACTTCAACCTGCATTACTGTGAGTAACAAATGTCTCCTACTTAGTGCATCTGCAACCCTGTTAGATTTTCCACTTCTATTCTTCAACACAAATGTATAACTCTACAAGAACTCTACCCACTTCATATGCGTCTGATTCAATTTACCTTGGCTATTTAGGTACTATAATGCCTGATGATCAGTATACAAAACAAATTCCTTTGGCAATAAATAATGCCTCCATTTCTTTAAGGCCTAAACTATTGCATAGAACTCTTGATCATAAACAGAATACTTCTTCTTTGCATCATTCAATTTTTCACTAAAATATGCAATAGGCTTACCTTCTTGGCTTAATACAGCCCCAATAGCACTGCCACTGGCATCACAATCCACCTAGAAAACCTTTCTAAAATCTGGAAGTGCCAACATAGGTTGTTCTGTCACCTTCTTGTTCATTAATTCAAAACTTCTCGCAGCTGTTGTAGTCCATTTGAACTCTTTTCTATCCCCTCTTATTGTATCAGTTAGGGGTGCACATATGCCACTGAAATTCCTAATAAACTTCCTGTAAAAACTAACTGGACCATGAAATGAACTTACCTTAGTAGCAGACCTTGGAGTAGGCCATTCCAAGATGGCTTTTACCTTCTTCGGATCCATTTTGAGACCTTCAGGTGATATAACAAACCCTAAATAGACTAACTCCTTTTTTACAAAGTTACACTTCTTCAGATTAATTAACAATTTCTCTTCCCTTAGCCTTTCAAGGACACTACGAATATGCAGTAAATGTTCTTCCAAAGTCTTGCTGAAAATTAAAATATCATCCAAATAGACAATAACAAATTTTCCCAAGAACTTCTTAAGTACCTCATTCATGAGCCGCATGAAGGTGCTTGGGGCATTCATCAACCCAAAGGGCATGACTAATCACTCATAAAGACCTTCCTTGGTCTTGAAGGCTGTTTTCCACTCATCTCCTTCTCAAATCCGTATCTGGTGATAACCACTCTTCAGATCTATCTTTGTGAAGTACTGAGCTCCACTCAAGCAGTCCATAATATCATCCATCCTTGGCAAAGGAAACTGGTACTTGATAGTGATCCTATTTATAGCTTGAGAATCTGTACAAATCCTCCACTCCCCATCCTTCTTTGGTGTGAGTACTGCAGGTATTGCACATGGACTCAGGCTCTCTCAAATCAAGCCCTTCCTCAACAACTCCTGAACCTGTCTATTTAGCTCCTCTATTTCAGTAGGAGTCATCCTATGAGCGGCCTTGTTAGGAAAACTAGCTCCTGGAATCAGATCTATCTAATGAATGATTTGCCTTACTAGTGGCAATCCATCTGGAACATTATCAGAGATAATATCTCCAAACTCCCCTCATAAATTTAAAACTTCAACTGATATTTCACTGCTACCTTCTTTATCTTTCCTAGGAATCAAAGCATAGCACATATGCTGATGTTTCATGCCATCTAAAAACTTCCTTCCATCAACAAGACAAATCCTAGCACTGCTACATACCTTTTCACCTTCCTTTTTCATGGGCTTCAATTTGTGGCGAACTCCATCCTTTGTCAAAGAGTATGTGTTTGCATGTCCATCATGTACTGCATGTCTATCAAACTACCATGGTCTACCCAACAATAGATGGCAAACATCCATCGAAATAACATCACAGAGAACTTCATCATGGTAACTCCCAATTTTGAATTTTACTAAACATTGTTCACTTACCAGGACCTTATGTTCATCTTTTACCCAAGCAATCTTATAGGGCTAGGGATGTTTCTCCCTCTTGAGCTTTAGCTTAGAGACCATCTCTTCTTATACCAAGTTATCAGTGCTACCACCATCAATGATCACATCACAACATTTATCCTCACACTTGCATCTGGTATGGAACAGACTCCTCCGTTGTCCTGGTTCAATCTCACCACTTAGTAGGAATCTTTCATTTACCAAGGTCTCTCCTCTTTCTGCATCCTCTGAATGTGATGATTGTGCATCCTCATCCACATGAGAAACCTTAGCTTGGCCCTCAGCTCTCCTATCTGTCCTTCCTTGTCGTTGAGGGCATTCAAAGGCATGATGACCTTCTTCATTGCAATGGAAATAGGTACCATGAAAGCCTCCTCTTCCTTGTCCACGTCCTCTACCTCTTCCTCTCTGATTTCCAAAGTCTTGATCATGGGAGCGGTTGAAACCCTCATTCCTCTGGTTCCTGCTAGTACCCACATCTTCATTTTTTTTTTGGGTTTCATTACGGCCTCCAGATGATCTACCACTTCCCCTTCCTCCTTGACCGTGCCCTCTTTGTCTTCCTTCAAACCTTTTATTCAGCTTCTCTTCAACTCGTAGGGAAAACTAGTATGCCTCTTCAATGCTGGTCATTCTTACCAGACTTAATTCCTCCTGGATGCTAGGTTGCAACCCACTGATATAACGAGCAACCTTCTCCTTATTTGCTTCTGCATGTCCTGCTCTAATCAAGAGTCGATAAAATTCCTCTATATATTCTTGGACTGATCTTCCTGCTTGCTTTAACCCATGCATCTTCTTAAACAAATCAAGCTCATAGTCCACAGGAATGAACTGCTTCTTCAATTTGTCCACCATGTGATCCCATCTTGTGATCTTCTCCTTTCCTCTTCTATTTCTTTCCAATTAGACCTCTTGCTGCCAGATTTTGGCATGGCCTTTCAGTTTGGCCTTTGCAAACTTAACCCTATCTGGGTCCCTGATATCCTCATACTCAAAGTATTCTTCCAGCTCATTTATCCAATCGATCAACTCATCTGGTTTCAGATTTCCTGAAAATATACCCACTTCAATTGTAGGTCTTTTCCCAAACTTAGTAATGGCCCTAAAAAGCCTTTCCTCTGCATGATTCGAAACTTCCCCATCAAATTCCCCTTCTGGTTCCATTACTTCTTCTTCATTGTCATCCTCACTGTCGTCACCAGCGACAACATTTGCTCCTCTACGGAGCTCCTCTTGCAATGCATGTACCTGCCTTTGGAGGGCTCTAACCTCCTCAGGATTAATAGCTCTGGCCCTTCTACCACGCTCTCTTCATGGAGGCATCTTCTTAACTCAAACCCACAACCACACAGTCCTGGTGCAAACTGCCTCACAGTCGGCGTTCTATCTACACACTCAGGAAAACCAGCTCTGATACCACTTGATGGGGACACAACCCAAGAACAGAATGGACACAACAGAAAAGGAAAATTGTATTAACTAAAAAAATAAGCTAGTACAAATAGTACAGAGAAAATAAACTTCAAAACATGCCCTAAGGGCTTACAATAGCATAAATTTGGAGATAATTTCTCCTTTTAGTACCTCCTCTCAAACTCCATTCCGAACTGCCTTTTACAATGCCAAAAATCTCCTTAAATAGACCCCAGAGGGTTAAGGACTAGGAGTACATTCTAGAAATTGCCAGTAGGCACCCACCGACCAAATAGAAGGTTCCGAAAGCTGCGGTAGAAGTCGGCGCAAATCTAGAAGAATCCAGAAATGATAACCGAACTTCTGGGAGGCATAACTTTTGAACCGTAGCTCCGATTGACGAACCGTTTACATTTTTGAAAAGCTTTCGAAGTGCTCTATAGCCCTATGGAATAGCTTCACTCGTCCCCCATTTTTCAACCCTTTTCCCTTATCCTGACTTTGAAGCATTCTTAGGAGGTCTCCAAAACTTGAAAAATTGCAATAACTTTCAAACCGTGGGGCCTATTGACCTGATTCTTTTTCTGGAATGCTCTAAATCACGATTACATTCATATGGCCAATTCACACCTTCTAGTTTACCAAAATGATGGCCCAATTACATGCTCCTATTTTTTTGGGATTTTCAAACACACTGATAATGGAACTGTGAGAGTTGGAACCTTTATTTGACCCAAATGGATATCCAAAAATGAAAAGACATGAAACAAAAACTAAGTCTAAGTACATTTTTTTGGGTGACATAGGATTTCCCTTATACCTCTAGATGCTCCTGCATCACATATACTCTTAATCATATTATCTAGAGGATTCTTTGGGTACTAAAAATAAGTGCATAAAATGGGAAATTGCAAAGAGGGAAGAGAAGGAAGACATATTGTCAAATAGAATAGGTAGGATATTGTTGACGAACATATGAATCTTCTTTAGGGAAATATAGATGTGTGCATGAGAGATAAGGATGATATTTACCAAATTACATAGCCTTAAACATGTATGTAATGATAGGGAGGTAGATGAGTAGATTAATGGCTAGTAGTATGTGTTGGTGGATAAGAAAGGAAGGAGGTTGGTCAAATTTTGATCATCAACTAGAATCTCCTATCGATAAGAATGAGAGGATGCTTGTTGACAAATATGATAATAGTGATAATAACCTCAATGTATAAAACATGTCAAAATAAGAAAAACAAAGAAGAGTACTCTTCAAAAAGGAAGAGTGCTAGCAAATAGTTCATGAGAATAAATAAATAAGGAGTCTGGTCTAAAATGTTGTCATTGTTGAAGAGGAAAACATTTTTAAAGCAACCCAAACAATCAATAGAGAAAAAATAAGTGTCAATTATTGAGGAAATATCCTTAAATATATGGTTTTTAGATATGAAAATTGTCCCAATATGCAAATAAAATGGCATAAAGATGAATAAATATTGGATGAATTTTTTTAATAACTAATCCATGTGTTTGTTGTATAGAAGAGTCATAAGGTGAACAATATTCAAACAACAAGTGATAATTCATAGAAATAAGAATCTAGCAACCAAAAAGGGATGACAAGACTTTATATTATGATAGTTCAAAGTGCATGCCAAAGAGATTTGATGCAAAGCACCCAAAAAAAAAATGAGAGTGGAGTAAAGTGGCAGTGCATTGGATACTTGCATCACAATAGAGGATTAGAGTATTGTGTAAACCTAAGGGTTTATTCAAATCCCTTAAAAGGAGTATTTAACATGTATCAAGGATTTGTGAAGAAAATTGTCCAAATAGAAAAAAAAATCCAACTTTAATATCTTGAGTGTTTTAGTGCATAGCAATGAAAGAGCGACATTGAGAAGACAATCAAAAGACACATAAGACAATATTTTTAAAAATAATACAAAGATTTTATCATATTAAGGATATAATGGTATTTTTTTAGATAAAGTATGGTTGTTACAGAAGTGTTATATATTGTACTATATATTAACATTATTTTTTCATATTAGACTATATATTAAAAAATTAATATGTCTAAATTTTGTGAAGTTTAAGCCTAAAAAGGAAACATAGTAACTATCTATCATAAAATGAAAGAATAATCCTAACTAATAAACTTCTTAATGATGGAACAAACAGAAGCCCAAGCCATAGAAAGAAAGGATTTATATTTCATCCTTATACAATCAAATAAGTGTACAAGTGCACTTAGCTTATTACAATGGTAATGCTTATGCTTGTTATGTATGTCACCAACTTCCACAACTTATGTCTATGATTGCAAGGATAAACCATCTTCCTTGCACCTATAAATTAACATATGTCATCTTAGATTCATAATATAATTTGCTAAGCTTTGGTGTATTTATGGTTTAATAGAGACCATTTTACAGTCGTGTATGTTGTGTCTAATAGAGGAAGTCAAAGTCTAGCTACAACTTGTAATTCAATAATACCATTTTAGACCCAACTAAGAGAAATATAGGACTTTATATACCTTGGGCATGTAAGAATGTAAAATATTTTTACGTCAAAGATTGTCTCAAAATCTTGATCATTCATCCACATAGAAACAAGCCCACAAATAGTCGAGAACTGTTATAAAGAAAATGATTTGGGTTAAGGGGAATTGTTGATGTTGTTCCATGAAGGAAAATATTTATTAAATTAAAAATAGGTGTACATTCAAACCCTACATTTTAAAGATATATGCATACTTAAGCCCTGCAACTCAAAGATTCCATATCAATCTAATGACTTTTATCAAAAAATGAAATCGTTAAAATGATTAACTACGTCACCACTCAAATTTAAGTTTCTATTCTCCATATGAAAAGAGATAAACATTTAAGCATGTAACAAATCTTACATCAAGAAGCCAAAAGTACATAGAAATCTATAATGAGTATCTATTTGTCATATTATTACAACTCCCTATACTCTATACCGGTCTCTTAGTATTCCAATGTAATGGGATTGTAGGAAAGCAATCAATTTCAATTAATGGTTCAAAAGGGTAAGGATACCTGAACTGTTGCTTTTCTAATTTGACACAGCAAGCATTGGTTCAAAATTATTTGATCTTTGCCAATGTGATAAAGAGTGTTCTAGTGCTTGCAATATAGACAAAGCCAAAATTCATTCTTATGGGAAAAACATAATATGCATAATCTAACCATGTGCCAATTTTTGTAAGTGTATGGTGTTTTCCTTTGATTTTATTCCCATATGTTTTGGGGGAATTAATCTTTAAAATGGAAATTTGGTAAAATGTTTATCAACACATTATTTGAAATATAACAAACATTTTAAAAGAATCCATTTTATGCATTTCTTATAGATATATAAATTATTTAACCACAAAAATTCAACATATGTCTTCAAAAGAGACTTGACCAAAGTTTTGAATTTTTTTTTTTTTTGATGAATAGTCCTTTTCAATTAATAAAATTTACTAAGATTACAATTCACAAAAAAGGGGTCTGGGGATATAGGATCACCCCGCGAATGAGTTCAAACGGTCGAAGCCGGAATAAAAAACATGGCCGCAGCCAGAAACTAAAAACTATTCATCAAAAAAAAACATTTTAAATAACCTCAAGCTGCCAAGGCAGTACCAGTAGAGGGAGGAGGATCATCTTTATTAGGAAATCCCCACGCATCAGTGGGATTGTGAGGCAGACTGGGAACAGTCCAGCCATCAGCAACATCTGTAGGATCTGGGGTAGTCACAGTCTTCACATCCTTCTTGTCTAGCCGCGGAGGAGAAATTGCCAAGGCCAGCCGAGGAAACTTGCCAGAGTGCGCCCGTCCAGGGGGAGGAGCCAGAGACCAGCCAGAAGCCCACCTAGGGGAAGGAGCCAGGGACCAGCTAGAACCACAACATGGTGGGGAAGCAGAGCGGCGCCTCCAACCGCCATGACCACCACTGGGAGAGCAGTGGCGAAGACCCTGAGAGCGCGATGTATGTAAATGGTAGCCAGAGGACTGGCATTGGGAATGACGATCACGAGACGAGGAGGCATCGACTGAGGCATCCGAAGGCACTCTGGTAATGGTGCAAGGAGCATTGCCCCAATGATTTAACAATTCTTGTAAGTGTGCAACCTCTAGGGAAACTTTATTAGTTTGCACCTGTGTCTACATAATGACATTGTTACAAATGCATGCCTTAGTGTACATCATTCCAAAAAACTGTGAGTGAATAAAAATGCATTCCTATCTTTCCATAGAGAAAACAAAATTTCCATCCTGAAGGTATGCCAAATCTGGGAGAACTTTTGAGGAAATTTGGGGAAATCACCTAGCAGGATCATGTGCCATGAAAAAGGTTCGGGCCTGAAAGGCTTGAAAAAATCATGAATCCAGTGCCAATAATTCTGAGCATGCTTGCAAAACCATAAAATATGCAAAAAGGACTCAAGTTGGCCACAGAAGGGGCATCTGGGATTAGGAACCCCAATGTGCTTGAGTCGAGGCCCCAGGGGAAGACCTTGGAAGGCAAGGCACCAAGAAAAGTGAGCAATCTTAGGCTCTATAATGGCACTCCAAATGGTGTCGAACCATTTTCTCCATTGAGAAAGTGAAGACTGCAAATGCCATCATTGATTAAGTGTTTCCACCATTGGAAGGTGGGGCTAAAGTCATCTATATCCCATATTGGGCTTATAATTAGTAAAAGGAGTGGCAGGAAACCACTTCCAATCATACCACCAAGGATGAACAGACTGAATCCCCACTTTATGAAGTAAGTGCATAGGGATGGAAGACAACAGAAGGTCATAAGTCTGGTGATTGGCACGAACAAGGTGGTATTGAACTTGTATATCCTCCCATGACCTAAAATTCATGGTGACTCTTGAAAAAATTTCCTTGGTAGTGCGGATTCCATGTTTAAAGAAACGCAGAGCACTAGCACCTTAAATCTTGGCAAGAGGAGTACCCTGGAAGGCAAACAGGGGAGAACACCAAATGTTCTGTTGATTTAAGGATAGCCCATTGCAAAACTCATCACCAGCCCAATGAAGCCAAGGTTTAACAGCTTCCCAGGCTTTCTATATGCTCTTTATAACAAAAGAGCCATGTATGACCACTGGTTCACACATAGTGAGAAGGGTCTGAAAACCAATCCCCTTCCACGTCGGTCTGTTAGTAGGGAAGCCTGAAGAGATGCAGTGCCTAGCAAGAATTTTCCAGGCTTCATCTCTAGAAATAGCTCTAATAATCCATTTAGGACAGAGGGAAAGGCCCTGCTTTCGAGTGGAAAGCAAGCCGAGACCCTCAGATTCCCTTAGGAGACAACAGAGATCCCAAGCAACTCTGTGAAAACCATGATGGCCAGAACTAGAGGCCCAAAGAAAATCTCTGAGAAAACATTCTAATTTGAGATAGGAAGCTTTAGAGGGAGCCCAACAAGAAGAATAATACACATGGGTGGCAGCCAAAATCTTACAACAAATCTAGAATTTACCAGCAAGAGAAAGCGGCTTAGTGATCCAATAATCAAGCTTTTTGCTAATCTTTGTAAGCACAGCATTCCAAAGTTCCACACAAGAAGCCTGGAAAGCAAAGGGAATGCCAAGAAAGCAAAAGATTTCTCCATGAGTAACCCATTTCCATTGGAATTGGCTGAGCCAAGGTGGAGCTGGCAAAAAAGACTGTCGGTAGCAGAGCATTTTATGCCATTGAATGACAGAGCCAGAGGCTTGACAAAAAGTGTCTAGACAATTTAAAGCATTTTTGATGTTTTCTTTATCTTCAAGAAGAGTAAGAAAAGAATCATCAGCAAAATGAACATTGACTAACTGAGAGGAAGAATTAGGCAAGGAAATGCCATGGACCAATCTTGAAGACATAGAGTGAGCAAGTAAATAACCAAAACCTTCAGCAGCAAGGACATAAAGCGTTGGAGCTAGCAGACAACCTTGTCTGATGGAACAAAAAATTCCAAAAGCTTTAGATTGTGAATTATTGATGGTAATGCAAGCATTAACATCACCAAAGAGCATCTCCACGGACTGAAGGAAATTGGGACCAAAACCTATAGCCTGAAGCATAGCCAAAATGAAAGGCCATTCAATGCAATCATAGGCTTTAGCAAAATCTATCTTTAAAAAGATAGCCTGCTACTTGGACTTACGGGCCCATTCCATACCTTCCTAGACAACAATGATGTTGTCAAGAATAAACCTGGATTTGATGAAGCAAGTTTGTTTAGCCCACACAATTAGAGGAAGCATATGACAAATTTTGAGAGAGAGTGCCTTAGCAATGATCTTATAAGACACATTCAGGAGGGTGATGGGCCTCTAGTTGCAGATGTCCTCAGGATCACCAGCTTTAGGTATGAATTTAATATTTCCTTTATTTATGATCACTCTTAAGCTTTTAGAATGGTATGCTTTAAGATAGACTTTTTGTAGATCAGGACCAATTTTCTCCCAAAGATGTTTGTAAAATTCATAGGGAAATCCATCACACCTAGGGGATTTGTCATCCATCATGGAGTAAATTGCCTCTTTAAGGTCTCGGAGGGAAAGAAGTTGCTCACAGAAAGCATGTTACTCAACCACAAGGCAGTTTGGAGTAACAGTAATCCACTTTCTGAGAGCCTCCTCCTGAGCAACTAAATGGCCCTATGAAGCAAAAATGTTCTCATAGTGAAGAACAAAAGCTTGTAGGATGTCAAACAAACTGGAAAGAACATCAATTCCCTATTTTATCTTTTTAATCCCAACATTGGTATGACGGGCTCAAAGAGCCTAGAAGAACTCCTTTAAGGCTTTGTCGCCAACCTCCAACCAGTGGAGACAGGCTTTGATTTGAGCTCCTCAGGCAGCATACTTATCAGCAATTTTCTTTTCATGGTGAAGCTTGGCAAGCTGAATTTGAAGATCCACATTAAAGGGGTTGAAGGTGAGTGCTTCAGAGGCTTTTTTGAGGGCAAGGGTGTTGGCTTCATAAGACCATTTTCTAAAAATTGCCAGTTGATGCCCGTAGATGCGCAAAAATTGAGCCGTTCTAGTAATGGTGTCATTCCACCATTGAATCCAACCTCGATGGGAATGTGGACGTGGTTCCAAATTTGAGATACGTTGTATGTGGGATATGGTGGAAGCATGCAATAGCACAGACGTATTGAGGAAGAATTGAGACTTGGCCACTTTGGGGATAGCTGTTTGCCAAAATAAATGGGATAGTGGTCTGACAACATCACATCTGTCAGGGGAATGACAGGTAGATCATGATCTTCAGAAAAGGAAAAAAAGATTGTGTCAAGATTATAGCACGATCAAGATGTTTAAATATGTGGTCACGACTAGCTCAAAAATTGGACCAAGTGTGCTAGGCCCCAGTATCATGACGGTGACTAGTATTGGGATCAAAAAGGCCCAATTTATGATGCATGTAACACCAGGCTTCTCTTTCCCCAGCTATCCAACAGAAAGGCAGAATGCCATCTTTGTCAGAGGCCACTTCAACTATATTGAAGTCCCCATACAGGACCCAAGTAGCTGGCGACAAGTTGTCAGCAAGCCAAACCCACATTTGTACCCTTTCCACAGCATCATTGGAGGCATAAACATTAATGACTCCAAAAGAATGATTGTTAATGGAAAGCAAAAGCCAAATAATATGGTGTGTGGGGTCAGAACCATGCGAGATAATAGAAGAATGAACGCGAGGTGATAGGAGAGTAACTACACCACCTCAGCCAGCTTCATGCTGAGAAGAAAACATGATACTATCTTGCCAAATGATGCAACATGTAGCAAAAAGCATGAAACTAGAAATCTTAACTTCTTGCAGGCAAAGAAAATCTAAATTCCCAAGTCTATGATGAGTATCTCGGACATAGAACTTTCTGGGGAGGTCTGTAAGACCTCAAACATTCGAAGAGAGGAAGTTCATGAGAACTCTTCCATATCATCCTCGTCCTCCAGAGAGGAGTAACTATTCTACAAAAAGGTAGAAACTGGGTGGAAGTCAGACGAGAAATCCTCTGGACTTACAGCCTGTCATTTTACCCCTGATATCTTCCCACGTTGATGCAAGAGCATCTTGCATGGAAAAATTATTGGGGAAAAAAAAATTGAAAAAAAAAAAAAAAATTGTGGAGGAGAGAGAAAGTGACAAAAATTAGAGAAATAATAATAAAAGTTAAAAAAAGGGAAAAAGGAGAAAAGAAAGGAAAAGAGGATTTCTATTTTTGAGGTGCATAGGTGGCATAATAGAAAAAATAAAAAAATAATAAATGATTGTCATTTCATTTATTGAGGTGTGTGGGTAGAATTCTAAAAAGTTATGAATATTGTATAAAGTTGTGGATATTGTAGAAGGTTATGGAAGTTGTAGAAGGTTGTGGAGGAATTCTAGAAGGTTGTGGATAAGCCATGCATGGGGTGGTAAGTGCCTATTTAAGCAAGGCATATGAGCATTTCAAATCAAGCTTGGAGAAGCTCAAGGAGTAGCTTGAGAAGTGGAAGCTTGAGGAGGATAAGCTTGAGAAGGAGAAACTTGAGTAGTGGAAGCTTGGAAAGCTTGGAAGGCTTCAAGGTGTGAAAGAGAAGGAGGAAGTGAAGAGTGAGTTTTCTTGAGTCTGTGGACAGAGCGCCGAATGTGAGGCAGTTTACATCATGATTATTGTGGAGTTGTGAGTGTGTAGACAGAGCGCTGAATGTGAGGCAGTTTACACTTTGATCTTGGATTAGGTTGGAGAAGAGCTAGTTACTGCGGTTTAGAAACAAGGAGGTTGCTTAGTGGCTTGCGAGCACAATTTGAGATCTTGGAGGTTTCTACTAGAGTGCGGATTTGGACTAGCTTGGGTTTGGATTGGATCTCAAGAGATCTTGCAGACATGTTATTGTAATTGCTATTGGATTTTCAGGTATAATAAAATTGTCTTTATATTTTTGCATTATTGGTTGAGAGTTGGTAAGGGTGTTGTGGCCCTTCGTCAGTGGTATTAGAGTGTATCTACATTAGTGGTATCAGAGCAGGAGTTCCTAAGTGTACAAGCAAATCGTCGAAGAGTGAGGCAGTTTGTACCAAGACCTTGGTTGGGAAAAGTTTATCAGAGTTGGTGGATTGCAAATCCATTGTCCTAGACTTGTGATGTGGTTCTTGATTGTTCGTGTGAGGTGGCAAGTTGCGATGTGACTTGCAAACAATTTGGTTGTCACAAGGAGCATAGGAAGGATTTGTTGCAGAGGGTTTACGAAGATCTTGGGAGAGGGCTCCAAGAGGATTGGACCCTAAGATGATTGTGAAAATCCATGATATATTGGAGAGAAATTTTTCTAAGATGATTTCTCGGTTGGATGATAGATTGTCTAATCAAGCAAAGAAGGTCAAGGTGGAAGAGGATAGTTTTGCTGATCAGTTTGTGGAGCCTGATGCAAAACCTGTAGAGAAACTATAGGTTGTTGCTGAAGATATTCCTAATGTTGTTGATGTTGGGACAGAGGTTGGTTTTCATGATCAGTTGGTTGAGTCTGACATGGAGACTACAGAGCATTTGGTTGTGGATGATCTAGTTGGTGTTGGTGGTAACTTGTATGTTGTAGAGCACTCGGTCGTGGATGATCCAATTGTTGGAGGTGAGTTATGTATTGCAGAGCATCTTGTTGTGAGCAATGAGGTTGCTAGTGTTGAGAGTTTGGCATGTGTTGATGGAGATCTGCATGTGATTGTTGATGTGGGGTTTGTTGCTATGGATGTGAATTCACTAGTTGTTGATGTGGATGAGAGTTTTTTGTTGAAGCATTATGTTCAAATTGTTCCTGGGAATGAGCATGTTGATTGGACGGTTGAGATGCTGGTGTGGAGGATTTGCATGGTGGTTTTGTTGTCCCTGTTGAGGTGGAAACCTTTGGTGAAGATGAAGATGGTGGTAGATCTTTCTTTTTGGCGTCAAAGTGTGGGACACACTTTTCTATCTGCCGGGGGAGTCTGATGCAGGAGCATCTTGCATGGAAAAATTATTGGAGAAAAAAAAATTGTGGAGGAGAGAGAAAGTGACAAAAATTAGAGGAGAAATAATTTTAAAAAAAATTAAAAAGGGAAAAAGGAGAAAAGAAAGGAAAAGAGGATTTCTATTTTCGAGGTGCATAGGTGGCATAATAGAAAAAATAAAAAAATAATAAATGGTTGTCATTTCATTTATCGAGGTGTGTGGGTAAAATTCTAAAAAGTTATGAATATTGTATACAGTTGTGGATATTGTAGAAGGTTATGGAAGTTGTAGAAGGTTGTGGAGGAATTCTAGAAGGTTGTGGATAAGCCATGCATGGGGTGTTAAGTTCCTATTTAAGCAAGGCATATGAGCATTTCAAATCAAGCTTGGAGAAGCTCAAGGAGTAGCTTGAGAAGTGGAAGCTTGAGGAGGAGAAGCTTGAGAAGGAGAAACTTGAGTAGTGGAAGCTTGGAAAGCTTGGAAGGCTTCAAGGTGTGAAAGAGAATGAGGAAGTGAAGAGTGAGTTTTCTTGAGTCTATGGATAGAGCGTCGAATGTGAGGCAGTTTACAACATGATTATTGTGGAGTTGTGAGTGTGTAGATAGAGCGTCGAATGTGAGGCAATTTACACTTTGATCTTGGATAAGGTTGGAGAAGAGCTAGTGACTACGGTTTAGAAACAAGGAGGTTGCTTGGTGGCTTGCGAGCACAAGTTGAGATCTTGGAGGTTTCTACCAAAGTGCAGATTTGGACTAGCTTGGGTTTGGATTGGATCTTGAGAGATCTTGCAGACATGTTATTGTAATTGCTATTGGATTTTTAGGTATAATAAAATTGTCTTTATATTGTTGCATTATTGGTTGAGAGTTGGTAAGGGTGGTGTGGCCCTTCATCAGTGGTATCAGAGTGTATCTACATTACATGTCCAGGAGGACTGTGAGAACGCCTTGTTGTTGGTGGTACTATAGAAGAGACTATAAGAGGAGAACGAGCCCCAGCCAAGGACAAGGCCCTAGCGGCCACCTTAATCCCCTACGAACCAACAGGGTTTGAAACCTGCGAAACTGAAACAAGTGCAATGGAAGCCACTGGCATCTCCACGCTAGCAGGCACTGACACTTTGGTGAAAGTAGGAGGAATCATGGTAACTGCCACATAGGATGGCTTGGGGGCCAAAAGATTCAAGGCAGGCTTGCCTTTGCGCCCAACAGTAACCCATTCTTTTTTTTTTCCAATGACCTGTTTGACAGGCATCGCTTTAGGCTGGGGTTTGACCCTAGGTGTAGCCAAAGGGAAATCCCTGATCTTGTGTTTTGTAGAATAGTACTTATAATAGGTGTTAGGTAGGTTCAAGTAAAGCACCTTCTATGTGAAGGTTTGAGCACCAATTTGGATTTCCACAGAATCCTTGAGATCTTTAGAAAGATCAACTTCAATGCAAACACGCTGCTAAGGGTGAGCATTAAAAAATTTCTCTGGCTCCTTGGTAACAACTTTGCCAAGGGCTTGGGCAATAGACTCAATAAAAGGCTAGCAGGGCAAGGGTAGACCTGGGAATATGACCCAAACAGGAACCCTAAGCTTTTTATCATCCAAGACAGAGAAGTCTCAGGACCATTTCTAAAAAACAAGCAGAGAGGAATGCATAGACCAAGGGCCGTTGGTAAAAACTACGTCTGCTTGCGACAAGTTAGCAAAGCGAAATAAAAAAAAACCTTTGGTAAGGTTTTGCACAACGTCAAGGCGGACTCCATGAGGAGTCCAACTTTTGTTGACCCATTCTCTGAGCATAGCTTCAGGGGGAGTCCTACCAAAAAAATACCCTATCAAGGTATGTTGTTCTAACCAGTCACATGCAACATCAAATTCTTGCAAAGGAAGGACAATATCAGGATTACCTCGTGGAAAACCTTTGGGACAAACTTGCAGGGGTGTTTGTTTGGTGGCGGTGCCATGGCAGTCCGAAGCAGCAATGTGAACACTAGAAACAACTGGTATACCGCTGGCCAGAGCCATTATATCCTAACCTAAAGCTCCTGTAGTAAATGTGGTATGACAAGTGCCAATAGAAGGGGAGTGCAAGTGAAGGGCCGTAGGCATAAAAAATTGAAAGTTTGCATGAAGCAAGAAAACCCTCGCAGAGAAAAAAACTCCCAGATCAAGTTTTGAATTTTGACAACAAACAATTTGGAAAAAAATGATTCTTCAAATCTAACCAAATATGTTTAAGTTCAACTTAAGCAATTAATAAAAGCAATAAAAATCATAGTGCACACTACAAAGGTATTTATTAATTGATAAGACAAAAAGACAAATTGATTAATTGTATGATATAATTACTTGATAGTGAGACATATTTAAAACTTAACCCTTACACTTAAATAATTTAAATATATAGCTAGATTGAAATGCAATATTATTCATTTTATACTAGATGTTCCAAATAACTTATTACAATTTATCTACTTAATCATGTTACTCTTTCTAAATAGATATAGTCTTGTACTTACATATTTTGGTTCATATTAACTTATCAATTGTTTTGGATCCACTATTTCTACTTCAGATTGTAATGTTCCAAAGGTGATCTCTGTCTAGAGGTGTTCTTTCTCCTAAGGTATTTCTATCGGGAGGTCTTTTTCTATCTAGAGGTGACTTCTATCTGGAGGTGTTTTCGTTCGAAGGTGTCTTCTATCTAGAGATGATTTGTGTCCAAACGTATTTTTGTTTGGAGGTGTTTCCTATACATAGATGATTTGTCTCTAGAGGTGATTTATTTTTTGTCTAGAGGTGTTTCCTACCCATAGCTAATTTTTGTGTGGAGGTGATTTTTGTCCAGAGGTGTTTCTATCTAGGGGTGATTTTTGTCAAGAGGTGAGTCAACTTGTATTGTTTGTATGATATCAGTACAATACTAACGTACGATGAATATGAATTATGTACATATTGTTGGAAGGGTCATACGATTGTTAATGTATGAAAAGAGTATTACAGAGACAATCAATGAAAATAGGAAATACTAATAGTAGCCTTGATTCAAAAAAAGAGAAGACCTAAGCCAAAAAAATGAACAATGTACTGAGTGGCCAAAACCCTCACTTGTGGAACTCTCATGTCAAGCACTTTTTGTATTGTTTCAACACCATGTTCTTGCTTTTGAGCTAACGGTTCTTCATGTGCATGCTCTTGTAAAACATTAATTTTGTTGAACAATTGTAAACTCTTAGAAAATAAATTATTGTTTTCATGTATGTATGTATGTATATATGTATGTATATGTATATGTATATGTATATATATGTCTATACATACATACACACACACACATATTTGTATGTTTACGTATGTATGTATATATACAGAGAGATCTTCTAGATTGTGGATTATGGATTATAGACAAAAAAGAAAAGAAAACATGACATTAATCATTCCCCATTTGTTTTCATTGATTGTGGAGATTTTTGTGTGAAAGAGGGTGGAGAGCTCCGAACAAGGGTGGAGAGCTATGAACATTGGTGGAGATTCGTTGAGATCTTGGATATTATTGGCATTCCCTTGTGATCATTCCATGTCATTGTCATGTCGTGCCCTTGTGATCTCTATGCCCTTGCTCTATGATTTTCCTCAAGGGGAGAAGAGGTACCTATGTAATTCCTTCTAAACATGTATCTCTTGTTCATATATAATAGCTTTGGTTAGCTTCAAGGATAACTAATTATGATGATTGCGTGCATATGTGCATGTATGTATGTATATCATTTCATTATGTGAATTGTTTTATTTGCATGCATACACATTTTCATAGTACTTGTGCTAAATTAAATTAATCATTCATGTCTTGAATTCACACAATCAATTATCCTTACATTCAATCGAAACTACTCATACCAAACTAAGTATGCAAAAATTTGCACTTACAAATTATATTATCTCTTGGTGATTGAGTAAAGATCTTGTGCATAATATCATGTAGGTAATGATTAGATGCATTCACATTAAGTCATAATAAGTTCAAGAAGATTATCCATTTATGTTACTTCATACTTTTTTTATTTAACATTTTGTTTAACATAATCGGTAATACTAGAATTATGCAGCTACAACTAGTACTCTTGTTTATTTTATTTTATCATATACATTTAAGACTATTATTTTTCTTAAAATTAGACTGTATATTGTTTATCATTAAAACACAAATATGGATCTTTAATAGTTATCTTTTTTTAATTTCAAGATCTTCATATTTAACATGAAGAGTTTCCACTATTGAATAGTGAAATAGCCACAATTTTTAGCCACATAGCTCATGGCTTTTTCCACCAAATTATATTTTTATTATATTTTTTCCCTTCAAAAATATTATAGGTGAATGTTCTTCTAATTTTCCATACATTTAATAATTTTTCGATTGTCATTTGAGGTAATTTTCTATTCTAAGATAGAGACATCTATCATAAGGGTGGACATGTCAATTTTGATTGTCCCGCTTTCAAAGTCGATTCCCTTATCAAATTAATGAAAATACTTGCAACTGACACCCTTATTTTCTACAACTTTCCCAATCAACCATTCACACAAGCATCTTCCTCCTACCACACCATAGCATGTAACCTTTTTTTGAGGTTTATATCTTAGTCCCTCTTGGGTTTTGAACCTCATTAAACCTATTTCAAAATGGTTCCATTGGTTCAAGGAGGTTCATATGTTCGATAAGTTCAGTGTCCTAGGTAGTTTAATAAGTTTCAATATTCAGAAGGTTCTTATCTTGGATCAGAGTACTGAGATTCAAAGACTATATAATTCAGATTGAATGGTTCATATCAATTTGTGTAGATGCTTTTAGATGTCTCCAAGAACATTTAGGTTATTCTGGTTCATAATAGTCCATGCACCACAAATCAAAATCAAAGTTCACATTTCAAAGGCTAAGGGTTTTGAACATGAAACTAATGATTCAAAGTGTTGGTTCATCAATCTAGATGTATAGTTCAATGGTTCAATTTTGAGAATTCCAAGTAGCCCATACCATTTCAGAAGGCCAAGTCCAATGATTTGTATCTAGCAATTTGATGATATAGAAATTCAATATGGAGGAGGATATATTGGCATAAAAAATGAATCATCCCATATCCATAAACAACATCTAATCTTCTATAATTCTCTCTCGTCTAAAGACCCAATACATGGAGTCATTATCATCGTAAGTAGACTCACTCTCCTCAGACAAATTCAATTGAAACTATTCATACAAAACTAAGAATGAAAAAATATGTACTTATAGTATTATCTCGTGATGATTGAGTAAAGATCAAGTATAGTTTTCCAAGGTGATAAAATTGCATATGAAGATGTATGTATGTATGTATCTTTACATCTTGTTGTTGTGCCCTTGTGGTCTATGTATATATATGTATGTGTGTATATACATATATATACATATGTATATGTATATATGTATATATTACATACATGCACACATATATCTATGTCTATGTATGTATGTATATAAACATAGAGATCTATCTATATAAACATAAATACATAGAGACACACATGTGTGTGTGTGTGTATATATACACATACATATACATAAAGAGAAGCTTCTCCAATCACTTGCCAGGGGAACTATTTAGAAGGAAAAGAAAAGAACATTTACATAGGTTTTTTCTCTCCTTGAAGAAAACTATAGAGCAAGTACTACTACATTTGGGTTCAAATACACCACAAATTACACCGTCGTTGCAAATTCTAGTCGCAATTTGACCCAATATGTTCTAGTGCAAAGGGCATAGAGATTAGAAGGGCACAACATGGCAATGAAATCATAGAGAAAGGGTATAGAGATCACAAGAGCACAACAATAAAATGCAGAGATCACAAGGGCACAATAATGAAATACAGTGATTACAAGGGCATGATAATGAAATTGTAGATCTCAAATAATCTCCACCAAGGACACGAAAATGAAATGTAGAGATCATAAGAACATGACAAAAAAATGTAGCAATCAGAAGAGCACAACAATGAAATCTCCACCCTCATTCAGAGCTCTCCACCCTCTTGCACATGCAACTCTCCACAATCAAAACAAATGGGGAATGATTTATGTCATGTTTTTTTTTTAATATCTAAAATCAACTTCACATTGTGTTTAACTCTACCATAGGTGTTTGATCCTTAATAGTTTTCATTTTAGCATTTCAATATTCAAGTTTTCTATTGGAAATAACAATGGGAAACTGAATACTAAGAGGGGGGGTGTGAATCTTCATTTCAAAATTCTAACTATAAAACATTCACCACACATCCATTTCATCATATAACATGTAAACTAAAATATCTAATTACATCATAGCATTCATAACATGAAGTAAATGTAACACATGACACAAGATATTTGGTTACCCAGAAACCCTCCAATGAGAAGGTAAAACTAGGGTGGGGATGACATCCACAAACCTTCACTACTACAATTGTAAAGTGCATCCAATGAAGGTTACAATAATTTGATCATAAACTATAATCTACCCTATGAAAGATCTTCCCTGTGAAAGGCTTACAAATACTATTAAATCTTACCATGTTAAAGGATTTTAACACACTACTAAAAGTATGCCTTGTTAGAGGAATCTAACTCACAATAAAGTAAGCACCCTGTTAAAGGATTTACAAAAGCCTATTAAGACTACTTTGTTAGGAGATTTTCACTGATTCACCTATTAGAATATTTCAGTTTTGATCCTTCGATTAGCACTGCTCTGCTAGATATCAGATCCTCTATATCTTGATGTTTATGTGATCCTTCTAATTAGATGTGTCTCCTCTTTCTTTTCTATGCTCTGTTTTGTTCTCCTCTAACTGATTCTGCAATTCAATCTTTTCTCGCAACTTCTTAGTCAAAATGAATTCTCTCTCTCTGTGTATGCAAACCTAACACTTCACACATGAACTCTTTTGGGGTTTTCCCTCCTTAAGAAGACTTAGGTGACCTAGGGTTATGTAGGAAAACACAATTGTGATTCATCCATTTTTCCACTTATTTCATCCTTTTTTCTAATTGTTGCATGTACTACATAGGGACTCTCATTATACCTTCATATATATCTTCTAGAATCATAAAATAATCCTTAAGTCGGCCCAAAAATGGTTCACATAGAAGTTTGTACCATTACAAACAACTATGCCAAAAACTATTTTACTCAGCACTTGAAAGCTCTGATGCTTGACATCCACAATATCCTTACTATTGTAACTCGGCTCCTAAATGACTCGGCATCCATTTTTTGCTTAGCACCTAAATCACTTGGTATGTATTGACTTTCTCATCACTAAAGTGACTCAACACTAATTGTCTACTTAGCACATACTATATGTTTTTCTCGGCATGTGTTATCTAACAACTTATGCTCAACATACACTACTTACTCAGCATGCACTAAGTTATATTAAGTAATGACTTAAGTGTGTTGTCACTCATTTGTCAAAACTAAAATGAGATCAACCATCTCCCCTTTGACCTAAGTGGAAAAAACACTTTGTCATGCATATATAATCTCACTATGAGAATAACTCACATAATTCTTTTACTCATCTCTCATACAAAATTTCAAATTTTCAAAATTTTGCAAAACTGTTGACTTAATAGTCATACCTCTCCAAAACTTCATAACTCCCCCTAAGTTGATTATTCCTTTTTGTCACTAAATTTTGTATAAATCCTGATGAGAAAATATGTTCTAGTATTGTTGTCCCCTATTTTTGTCTTCACTATCATTTTGTTTGCCATCCTCCTGAATTTTACTTTCATCAACAATTTCCTCCTTTCACCTCACTATCCCACTTTTTTGACACTTATGTCATGGGTGGTACACTAATAGTGTATTTATCCAAAAATGTTTTACAGACCTCCATGATGATCTTTAGTGTTGCATCCCAATTGTTGCATGCTACCTCTAGAGATTGGTATTGGACATCTAGCTGGGTAGCAAGGTCTACTAAGCCATCATGAGTAGAAAGATGAAAATCTTTCTTCGTCAATGTTTTAGCATAGGCTAGTTCCTTATGCAACACTTCCATGTGTGGGGTCAACATGTATTGTATACTGATCAAGGTAGCCCTTATGTTCGCATCCTGTGAATGTAATGTTGCTAGCTGACCTTGAGATGACAATAACCTCTAAAAATGTGCTTGACTTTGAACTGCAGATAACTTAAGAATATTCCAAGTTACTTGTATATATCCCTTGAGGTGTTCAATAACTCTCTTAACCTCTTATGTGAATAAATTCACATCACAAAACTTAGTGTAGAGTGAAAAGATAGTCTCCAATACCTTCTTCACACTCTCTATCTTGGTTGCTAGATCAACATGTCATAGTGCAAGGGCACTAGCTATCTTCTCAAGTAATTTTGTGTGAATTTTTCTTTTAGACCATTCCAATAATTTGGTGTTTGTGTCCAGGTCTTCATCACTAATCTTCTCAACAATATTTACCATTTTCTCAAGAATTGGTTTCTCTTTATTAGGGGTTGGGAGGCTAAAAGCATCAAGAAATATCTCTTTGATGTCATGAAGAACTTGTTTATGCTTGAGCTCCCTTCTTAGCAACTCTTGTTGTTTCTTCCTTGCTAGAGCTTCCTTTGGAATGGTTATTTGTTCAATGGTGATTTTTGTAATATCAAACTTTGGAAGTTCAATCACCTCATCTAAGTTTGCATTTCCATATAATGCACCTTCACCAATCTTATGTGTATTAGGACTAGGCCTTGATGATTATAAAGGTGTAGCATCTATGCTCAGCCTATGAAGAGTTTGACTAGGAATAGGAGATGTAGAGACTGGTAGGGTAACCAATGTCCATATTTTTATTTGTTCCTTTAGCTTTTTAGTCAAAAATAAATCTTCAGTCCTATCCTTCTTCTCTTCTATATTGTCTTCACCTTGTATCTGTGAGATAGGTGTAGGACTGACTTGCTAACCTATGTAGACTTATGTCCCATCTTTCTCAACTATCAAAACTGCTTGTGTTGAAGTGTTAGACAGTAATGTTATGATATTTGATGTCACTATATCCTTCATTTGATATACCACAATGGGCATTCAAACTCATGTGTGAGTGGTGACATCCTTCTATTATTTTGTACCTTTTATTTCTGTAGATGAAGGGGGCATAGTAGATGTGTCAATTTTCTTCTCCCCTACTGATGTTTTGTCTATCTCATATGTGCTTACTAATACAAGATTTTTGCAAAGTTTTGCAGGAAAATTAGAATCCTATAATATCCTTTTCAAGTCTTCCTCTGTCAAAGGATTGATGTTCTAAATTGTGGTAGTAGAAACATCCTTGATTTTCATTGTGTCTTGATGACTTGTTTGTTCCACATGAGGGGGATTGGCACTCTACATTTGTACCTTGGGTACATTTTGATCATTCTATTGCTCATCTTCAGTTGTAGCCTCTTCATATGCTTCATTCTTAATGTATTCCTCATGACCATATTTGATAGATACATCTTTTACAATCTCTACTACCTCTTAACCATCTTTTTCATCACCAACTTCCTCAGGTACTTGATCACTTGGCTTTTATGTTGTCAACCCATAGATAACTTTCCATATTTGGGTGCTCTATTTGACAACTTCTTCAATGTTAATTTGCAAAATATTAAAGGCTCTATATTTGAGAAAAAATCTCCCCTTGAATTTGTTCATAACCTTTGTCATCATTGACTTATCCAAATTTGGTATTACTCGAGCTAGAGTAGTCTCCCTTATTTTTCTTTCAGTTATCAAACTTTACTGCCACTTCTGCTCAACTCTGTCATAGAGACTCTTTGGTAATGAGTTAGAAATTTCTAATGTTGTGGTCTTAAATATGGCCATCAATTCATATATAGCCTCTTCCACCTTATTTATATATATCTTTCCAAGGTTATCAAATTCAACATGTGTTAATCCTAAAAAATTTGAATTATGCTTAATATTTTCACACACGTTGTCTAAATCAGAAGAGGGACTAGCTTACCACTTAAAATTGACTTATCTCATCTTATTCAATCTTTTTCTCATCTACTCGGTAGGAGCAACATACTTTCTTCTCTTTGGTTTTCCTTACTAACTCTACTCTATAGTAGCAATAGTAATTTTACCCTTGGGTTTGTCAGCTTCCTTGACTTTTTTGTAGCAGGGCTTGTGCTAGCCCTAGTAACAAGTATAGCTGGATTTTTTTGTGTAGGTTTCACAACTTTCTTTGGTTTTTCTTCTAAAAACTCCTTTACCTTCCTTTTCTTCTTCTTAGGTTTGAGTGCTTCCTTGACACCTTCTATGTTTTCCTCTTAGTCTTCTCCTTGACCTTGTGTAAGTGCCAATGGGGCTTGGCCTTGTTCTTCCTCTTCTTCTCCTTCTCCCCCTTTACCAAATCTCTCCTTCATCTTCTTAACTATTTTGTTTTTCTTTTTAATCATAGAAGCAATTTTCAAGTCTATTGTGATTCTTGATTTGGCTTCCTCATAATTTCCAAATGAGGTGGCATTCTTGTCTATGTCCTCTACCAATAGTGATGTGATGGTTATTGATGCCTCATCTCTATTGATTTCATAAGGTAATGGCTTGATCCATCTGACCCTTAGAATAACTGCTTGTACATATGTGAAATCTATATCAACTAGAAAGCATGTATCATTATAATATTTCTCCACTAGTGTCACAGGAATCCTTAATCGTTTCTTCATAGAATTCTTGAAGTCTTCAAAGTATCTTGTCATCATTGTTTCAAAATTCTCTCCAAGTTGTTGTATCAACTCTGAAATCTGTACTGTTAATGGCCTATTTGTGTTCCACACTACCTTACCAAATGTGGGAAATGTGTTCAGCACATAGAAAAATATGCTAACCAATAGAGAACCAAATTTTCATTGTGCACTCTTTTTCTTCTTTATAGCCTCCAATTTTTCTAATAATTGTTGAAGTTGCAACTTGGCAAGGTCATAAGTGTAGTCCTTCTTCACTATCTTGTAACCCAAATCCATAACCATGCAAGACATGATGTTCAATCTGCTAGACTGAAAGAACTTGTAAGAAATTATTCTCACTAAAAATGTAATTAAGGGATCTAAAATTGTGTCTATGGTCATTCCTCTTTTATTCCATACTGCTCTTGTATTCTTCTTAATTATCTCCTTTGCATCACTTTTCATACTCTTAGGTTTGTCTAAGGTAGGATACCCTGACACTCAGTGGATGATCCTTTTTGTGATCTTAGTAGGGACATTTTCCAACCATATGGAGTGGTCATGTATTCTGCTAAGTACAATCTTAATCCATTCTATTTTAAATACATTAGGGAAATCTAGGGCACAGATTAACCCTTTTCTCTCTATGAATTTGATCTCTCCATCTATATACAATTTTTTGTACAAATATCTAATCTCCATGTCTCCAATACTTTCAACTTTACAAGTGTAGCAACATCTAACATCTTGTATCATCAAAACTTGTGGTGGTATTATTGATAACGCACCAGAAGAATCTCCTTTGTATGTTATCTTAGGAATAGCTTGGATGAGTGGTTGTCTAATATCATTACTGATTAATTGAATATTGAAAACTTCTTTTCCTTCCTTCCTAACAGTAGTAGAAGAGCTAGACACCATTTTAAATAACTAGGGTTTGCGATAATTCAGATAGCATAACTCGACACTTGATAAATACCTTATGTATCTGATGATTGATGACAAGTAGTAGCTGAATCTAGTTCACAAATTCTTGAATCTCTTTCCTCAATTTTCCTTGTTCTCTTTGTGCTCTCTTCAATCTCTGATAAGTGCAAATGAGTTGAAAATTGACTATATAACCCTTAATATTCATCAATAAATACTCAGTTCTTGCACAATTGTAAGTCGGCTACTATAGGATCTTCCACCCACTTGGCTTGTACATGATTTCCACTACACTCAAAAATCATAGCAAGCTTATCCAATACTAATGTAATTCTATCACTCGACAAAAACTAGAATTTCATTTTTGCAGCAACTGTAAAACTTTTCATGCTCGACAATAACAAAATTATAGATTTCTTCCAGGTTCTAACCAATACATTGCATCTTAATTCATGCATATATATACTCTTCAAATCTTAGATTCTTAGAACAGATATGTAATACAACTTTGAAATATTAGTCTCACACATACCTTTTGATTGCCTAGTTGGAGGTGATGTGATCACCTAATCCATTGGATGAAGTGACCTCATCTTTATTTGATGCACTACAATCTTCTCTATTCTTCCATGTCTTTTTCATCTGTACTTTGACTTTTTCAACATCAACCTTCTCTTTACCTTTGTTAAATTCATTGTTTGGTGCTGGTGACCTTGTTGGACAGTTTCTACCGATGTGATCAGCCTTCAAACAACTAAAGCATGTAGTCTTACTCAACCATATATTGTAATCACATCTGAAATGTGTTCTTATGCAATTTTCAAGAACATGTTCATACTCTTGACAATAGTGACAACTATACCTAGTGTTATATGCCAATTATAAGATTTGTCATTATGGTTTACCTTTGCTTTCTTGTTTGATGACCATTTGGGCTTGGATCTACACTCATATGCTTTGTGTCCATACTTTTGACAATTATAGTAGTATCCTTCAAATATTTGAGTGTTTATGGTATTGGTCATGCATTCATGTGTCTAATGTCCTTGTTTATTGTAAATGTAAAAAACTCCTCTAATTTTTTGCCTGCTCAAGGCTTTGGTTGACAAATTTACTCCTGTAGACATTAGTTGTATGACCTAGCTTTCCACAATCATGACAAGTGAGTTTAGTGTTCTTACTATTGTTACTCCTTTGTTCACCACTTTAAGATGATTCTTCTTCTTCAGTAGAGTTGTAACCCAATCCAGTAGTATCATTGATAGGTCTTGGTGACTTTGTCAATTTCTCAAAGTACTTTATGGCTTCACTAGGCTTGTTAAGATTTTCTCTTTCTACTTTTAATTCATTCTGTAGTAGAGCATTTTGTGCCTCCAAGTTTTTGATCTCAATGTCTTTCCTATTCAACTCTTGATTTGCAATCATTAATTGATTCATTATATCTAACTACATGTTGGAAATTGTCTACACATCTAATGTCTTCTCTTCCAATCTATTAGCCAATACTCTTTTGTCCTCTTCAATTATGATCGTGTCTTCTTCATCTTTATTTCTCAATACAGTTGTCTCACACAATAGTATTGTTCGTGCTTCTTGTTCCCTTTTAATATTTCTAGGTAAAAGTACAAATCTATGTCACCCTTTGGGATATCTGGCAGGGTTACAGTCAAAAGTGATTCGGTTGAAGGGGTTATGGCTGAAACACCTTTGGTCATATAGACATGGTGCTTTCCCACACTAACATGGCAAGAGGGATTATGGTCAAAACCCTTTCGGCTAAAAGGGTTTCGGATGTAACCCTAGCAAAGTTATAAAATTTAGAAAATTGCTTGCTAGGGGTCACTTTCCTATTGCGATTTTCAAGTGGTTAGAGTGTTTTGGCCGTAACAGGTTAGTGCATTTTTTTCCTTTTTAATTTTAAATTATTATTTTTTTAAATTAGTTATTACATGTTAACATTAGTTAAATTAATTATTTTTAAGTGTTTTAGTAATTAAATTAATTATATTTTAAGTTTTTTTTTAATAGTTGATTATTTAGACTAGTTAATTTTCTTTATATAGTTAGATCTTGATATGTTAGATAAAGAACTATATAGTATTTTTTAATTAAATATGTACATTTAATCATAAATGTAGATTTTACATGATCAAACAGAAATTTCAAGTTGAGACTTAGATAACTAAAGTAATTACATTTGATAAAACATTGGCATAGTACAAACCTATATAGATAACTAACATGTAACTTGAAACATTAGGTAGAGCTAAACTATAATAAGTTCTAGTTGTTCAAACTTGAAAACTTAAAATTTAACCAACTTCAAAATCAGAAAACTTGGAAACTATAATAACATGTACATGAAACTTTGAAAACTTGTTAAGACCTCAAGATAGCTAAAAATTAGTTACATTTTAGAAAAAAATTTAACATAGTAAACCTATGTACTAAATAACATGCACATGCATTTTTTTGTTCACATACATGAGTTAGATGTGCATATTTGAGCTAGATGTTCATGTACATGAGCTAGATGTACTAAATAACATGTGCATATTTTTAGTTACATTCAGCTTTGTACATATTTATATAGATACGTGTTTTAAATTAAATTTAACTTTCAATTTTATATGTACTTACATGTATATCTTAACTCTGCATTTATAGATAGAGATTTTGCATATATCATTATGGCATCTGGTACTCATGGAGCACCTATGTCCTCAGGGGAGGCTAGTGTTTAGGGAGGGGTTCTTAGTGTTGATTCATGCACATCATGTAGATTGATATCATCCTTTGAGGAGAGACAACATTTGTTTGCAGATACAATTGCTAGGTTATCTCATGCTATCGAGTATCTTGATTCTACATTGTTGGCTTCTACCACTCTCCCTAATAGGGAGAAGATTATTTTTATGAGAGATGAGTTGTGCTAGATGATCGAGATGATATCTACGTACAACCCATTTGATGATATTAGTATTGAGACTTTTTACTCTTCCCTTTTTCATAGTGTCACTAGCACTGTGAAGTATACACAGATTGATGGTGAGGTCTCCACCACTATGGTGAAGACTATGTTTCCCTTTTATACAAATAGGCCTAAGGTTAGAGGTTATTCAGAAAGAAAGTGTATAGATCAGCTTGTTGCTCCATTTATATATCCTTGGTGGTTAGTCGTGCATCACAAGTGGTCACAGAAGGATGAGTTTCCTCTTTATTTCTGCAAACAATTGTTTCAAATTTTCATTTACATCATGATGTCAATTATAAAAATTTTCTAGGTCATGTTGGACAGGGCCTTGGTAGATTGTTAGAGAGATTTTAGACCTACGGACACCCCTGCACCCATTAATAAACAGGCAATGGTGGGTCCAAACCTTTTGGTCATACTAAGAGCTCCACAGATGGCTGATGTAGGTTTGACTATTCCCAATGATACAGTTAAGAGTCGGATATATTCTAGCATTGCCACAATTGCTACACACTTACAAGAGATATCTTCAGATTGATGTGGCAAATATATGTTACAATCTCATGGTCCCATTTCAATAGGTGCATCCTCTAGCACAGGAGTTGATGATCTATATGAGATAGCAGATATACCATCTCCACTAGAGATTTCTACTATATTAGATGTAGATGCATTACGTTGTATGGTATCTTATTTAACATCTAATATTCTTGGTTCATATTAGGCATTGTCAACAATCATGGGGATTCATCTTCATGACATTGGTGGAATCAGCCATATTTTGTCATGCACAACAAGATCACAACCCTCACAAAAATAGGAGGATGTCCCTGCACATTCTACAACACCTACTCCTACAGAGGGCCATACAAAACATTGTCCCCATAACACCTATCCCCACACTTCCTTAAGATCTTGTAGCACCTACTCCTACATAGCTTGGCCTTAGAGCACATGCATTACATGATTTAGATATTAATCTATCACTACATGATTCAAATATCAGTCAGACTGGTAGAGCATTACATGATGCTATGGTAAATATTGTAAATTTATATGTTTATATTTATTTGTTACTATAATTTACACATGTATACTTGTTTAGTGTTCTCAAGATCTTTTATATGTATGTAATTATGTTTATACATGTATTCTTGAGTGATTCAGTTTAACTTGTATACATATGCATGTGTGTTCTATAGGGTCTTAGTGATAGTCTGTTGCATTTTGGAGATCTTCAGACCCTGATAGATCCTACACGACATGAGTCATAGGTATGTTATGTATGTTTTATTATATATTTGATAGATATATATTGTACGTATGATATAATACATGCACATATACATGTATAATTTTATAATTTTACAAATTTATTTCATTTGACACAGGGTTTAGATCTAGATCATAGAGCCTTTTGGGGTCATCGATCAGGAGGGGGATGTGGTTGATCTTAGTTATATGTCTATTTTATTGATGTTGGAATATTTTATATATATACATGTCATTTCAGATATTTTGATATGGAGATGTATGTTATTTCAGATACTTTATATGGATATGTATGTTATTTCAGATACATTTGATACATGGTATTTTAGAGACATTTGATGTGGTATTTTGGAGACATTTTATATGGTATTTTGGATACATTTTACATAGGTACATACATTATTTCATAGATGTGTTATTTTACATAGATGTACATCTTATGTTCATGTCTTATGTTCATGTTGAATGTATGTATGTTTTCAATATTCATATTTTTATTTCATAGATCATGTCTTATTTTGTACATGTGTCACAACATTTAATCAATAAATTTAATACATATTTAAGAACATAAAGAGTACTAGTAAAGAATACATGATGTGAACTACAACATTTAATCACTAAATTTAATACATATAAGAACACAAAGAATACATATGAACATAAAGAATGTAATACATATTTTCAATATTCATATTTTTATTATTGTTTATGTACATTTTATTGATCTTTTAATGTCTTAATATTTTATATTTATGTATGTGTTATTCATGTTTTTGTATATGTTATTCATCTTAATGCCTTATGTTAGAATCAGATCAGATTAACAACCCAAAAAACTAGTGCAAAGAATAAATATCTAAACTATGAATGAAAATGATACAAAATCAAAATAGCATCATAGAGTTAGTCTCCAAGAGAGTAATGCAAATGCTAGAAGCAAAATAGCATTAAGAGGATGCAAAAACAAGAGATGCAAATACAACCTAAGTAGCATGCTTATATAGGCTAGGAAGAGGTAGGAGGTGGCAACAACAACCAATGAGGAGCAACCATCTATCAGACTAAAGATAGCAAATTATCTTCCCAAGATAGCTAATGGATGCTCACATGTAGGAAGGTGACACCTCACAACCAGTCACCTAATAAGACATGCTTTATTAACCTAAGCGAGATTATTAAAAGTGTAGAAAAAACCTAGCAAAATAAGAAAAATAAAAAACTACACTAACACCCCCCCATAAGTGAAGCTTAGGTGGATGTAGAAATGGGTCCCGACAAGTCAAGCCTGATGAGGTACCCATGTACATAAAATTCCCCCAAAAGAGAGAGAAAAGAGACTCCCCAAAGAAAATTAGGACTCCAAGTGAGAGGAAGCAGCCCCCCCAAAAGATGAAGCATCCCATACCCCCAGCAAAGCTTGCAAATTTTTTTCGGTAGATCCACTTACATCGAACAATTTTTCTTCCCTTAGAAAAAGGGACAAGATCCTAAGTGTGGTTCCTCATCAAGGAACTATACTCTTCCTGCATAGTTGTATCCCACTCAAAAATACCATAAGCCTCATGAAAGGACTATGGATTTGAGGCAGTAGCAATGAAGATATGTAGAGCATCTTGGAATTGTGAACGAGTCTGCTTGGTGTCTGATGGATCCCCAACCCAATCACCTGCAAACTGCAAGGTCTGTCTAGCCCAAAGTGGACCAAAAGATGGAGAATCTAGAGGAGAATCATCAACCTGTGAATGATGACTAGGAGAGGAAGGAGGTGAGTCCTCTGAATCACTCTCTACATCAAAAGTGGAGGTAGAAGACTGCTCAAGTGAATCTGACCCATTAGAAGATCTATCATGTATTCCAAGTGACTCCAATGTCAAAGTAGAAGGCAACCCTGTGACCATGCTCTGCTGGTTAAGCTGATGCAAGTAGTGGAAGTTAAGATGGCCAAATTGCTCATGCCATAATCTACTCACATCATTAGAGTGAGTGAGCAAAATAGTCAAAGGAGGATCAGGAACAAGGTGAGAAAACATATAGAGTCGTGACTGATGATCTGCTCTCCCAACTGTAACTGTAGAATCATTGTGCAACTCACATATCTCCACTAAATCAAGAGTGAACTCAACCCACTTGCCTAAACTTGTGTGAGTGATTTGGTCTACTGATAGGAGATTAGTTGATAATGAGGGTACATAAGGAACATCATGGAATTTTCCATCCCCCACATCAACAGACCCTCTCCCACACACCTCAACAGGAGTGTTATCACTCATCAACATAGAAGGCATAGTACATGGCTCCAAGGATGCAAGTTCTTCCTTAGATGAAGCCATGTGGTGTGAAGCACCCAAATCAAGAACCCAAGTGGATGGTGAGGAAGTAACTACAAAAAGGGCCTTGCCCTTTCCTTTCCCCTTGCTATTTTTTTTTCCTTGTTAGACCCTTCATTAGAACTTTGTTTGATAGACTCAGGAACACTAATATTATTCTTCTCAAGAATGTATGTCAAGTGATCAAGTTGTTTCTACAAACATTTATGTTCATCATGACCAGGTCTTTTACAATAGGCACATTTGACCTTTTCTTTCTTAGGCTTATTGCCCTTGGAAGATGGTGTATCAATAGTTGCTTTTGAAGAAACCGGTTTCTTTCTTCTCCTTGCTATTCTTTTGTTTCTTTTCCTTACTATTGTTGTTACTACTTTGTCCTTGTTGTTCTTTTGTGTCTTGGTTGGCAACCAAGGCATGTGACTTAGAGGACTTAAGAGTGCCCATCTGGATTAGCTTGTCCTGTTCTCAAGTGGATTGATAGTAAAATCATCTAAAGATGGCATGGTGAATTGAGTACCAAGTGCACCCTTAGTAGCATAGAAGGTAGAGACAAACATAGAATACTCTAAACTTAGCTTAGAGAGAATACTAAGAATCAGTTGTTCATCTTTCTTTTCAATTCCACATTGTTTTAATTGCAACCTTAGTGATTTCAATTTGGTGAAGAAATCTTGGATTGTGTTGAAATTTCCTGAACTCAAACTAATTAATTCATTTTCCAACATATGACCCCTCATTGAATCTTGTGTGCCAAATAGTGTTTCTAGCTTTGTCCATACTTCATTTGGTGTATCCAAAGACTCAATGTGAAATAGCAAGTCAAGAGAAACAGACAAACACAATGTTCCATATGCCTCATCACATTTGTTAAACCACTTAGGCTTATCTTCATCTTTAGCAGGTTCAGTTTCAAGTCCCATAGTTATCCTATTTAATTCAGCTTTCTTTAAGTGAATTTTCATGTGTGATTTCCACTCAAAGTAATTGTATGGAGTTAGGATGGGCATATTTTTTTGATCCATGATGAAGAAATGCAGAGAAGAAATGTTAAAAAGAAGAGAACCCAGCCACGACAATGCCCCCCACTTTTTACTCAATCAAAGAACCTCCGCAAAGAAATATGATTTGGCACTTTATTTTAGTGCATTTACAACTACCAGTAGAAAGAAATAATTAGTGGTCTTGATTTCAATGCATTACAAACCCTCATGAAGAGCATATGCTAAAAGTGAAACTTGGGCACAATAATCAAGGAAATAAATAGCACCACTACGATCTACTCAAAAAATCATGCACTTTCAAAAAAAGAATTGCCTTGATACAAGGTCGTATGAGAAAGTTATAATCCTCTGAAGTTTCCAAAATGAGAACTGTGCACAGTCACAGCTGAGAATCTACAATTTCTGAAGAATTCATGCATGAAAATCAAAAAACAACTCCAGTAGTGGATAGAGCACAAAAAAATCCAAGTTCATAACAAGAATCATCAAAATCGGAGTCTGTATGAGCAAGAATGAGACATTTGAAAACTGCGTTCAAATATACGACTGCCAATGGAGAGGGGTATGGCTGTAGCTTTGCATGCTCGATTCTACAAAATATACAGCTTGCATGCAAAATCTAAAAGATACCCAGATGGTTTTTCAGGGCTATGAACAAAACCCAGAAAGCGTTTTTCTTGTTGATGTACAAAAAATGTTGTTGTAGTGTAAATCAGACGTCTTTAACAGTAAAAAATGGCTCCAAAAATCAAAAAATGACCCGAGCAACCAGAATATGACATACAAATGTTGGATCACCTTCCTAAGTCTATCAATGGCATGTTGGAACCTGCAAAACTGATTGAAAACTCCAAATATGCAATTTGGTTATCAGATTTGAGATTGAAAGCCCAGAGAAAAATCGTTTTTGTCAAAACTTTTCTGATTCTCAGGATCATGCAAAGATGCAAGAGAAGAGCATACTTCATTTTTCAAAAAACTACAATAAAGTTTATTTGCCCCCCCTGAATCTCTCAAATAAGGAAACTAAAATCTACTCTTGCACATAGAAAAGCTCTAATACCATGTTAGAATCTGATCAGATAAATAACCCAGAAAACTAGTGCAAAGAATAAATATCTAAACTATGAATACAAATGATATAAAATCAAAATAGCATCATAGAGTCAGTCTCCAAGAGAGTAATGCAAATGCTAGAAGCAAAATAGCATTAAGAGGATGCAAAAACAAGAGATGCAAATACAAGCCAGGTAGCATGCTTATATAGGCTAGGAAGAGGGAGGAGGTGGCAACACCAACCAATGAGGAGCAACCATCTATCGGACTAAAGATAACAAAGTATCTTCCCAAGATAGCTAATGGATGCTCACATGTAGGAAGGTGACACCTCACAACCATTCACCTAATAAGACATGCTTTATTAACCTAAGCGAGATTATTAAAAGTGTAGAAAAAACTTAGCAAAATAGGAAAAATAAAAAACTACACTAACACCTTATTTATGTTTTCAATATTCATGTTTATGTATATGTTATTCATCTTAATGCCTTAATCTAAGTGTAATTAACTATATTTAATGGCATGTCTTAAGGGGAGATCCTAAATTATACATAAGAATGTAGATTAAAATATATTTTTTATTTCATAGATGTATGTATATATGCTCATGTTAAAAGTAGACATGTATGTTTTCAATATTCACATTTTTATGTATATGTTATTGATTTTAATGTTTTTATCTAAGTGTAATTAACTATATTTAATGACATGTCTCAAGGGGAGATCCTAAATTATACATAAGAATGTAGATTAATGTATATTTTACTTCATAGATGTATGTAAATATGTTCATGTTAAATGTAGACATGTATGTCGTCAATATTCATGTTTATGTATATGTTATTGTTTTTAATACCTTAATCTAACTATAATTAACTATATTTAATGACATGTCTTAAGGGGAGATCCTAAATTATACATATATAAGAATGTAGATTAATGCACAGGTAAGAATATAACATATACATGTACATAAGAACATATAAAGAGTATGACCTAAAGAATGCATGTTACAATGTTTAATTAATAAAAGTTAATACATATAAGAACATAAAGATTATATACAAACATAAAGAACGTATCATATAAGAATATAAAGATTATATACATAAATACATAAGAGCATTAACAATCATAAGAAAACATAAACAATGTATATAAATACATACAAATACTAAAGGGGTTGTCTTAAGGAGAGGTCCTAAAAGGTGGTATTAAGGGGATGTCCTAATAGGTGGTCTTAAGGGGAGGTTAGGTAATAGGTAGTCTTAAGGGGAGGTCCTAAAAGGTTGTCTTAAATGAGATATCCATGTCTAATTTAAATAAAAATAACAAAACATGTCTAATTTCACATATCCAAGATAAATGATCCAATGTATACAAATTTATAAAACAAATATCCTGTCAACATTAAATGTGAAAGTATAAGAGCTATATAGACATAGCTGACTAGAGCTCCACAATAAGTAGATAGGTAAACTAGAGCTCCACAAACATTGTATTGTTAGGATCCTCTCTAGTTTTTATTATCTCTAGAAGTTTTTCATATTCTTCAATAGACAGTTTCCACTTTTTACTTCCACGATGTCCTCTTCTTTGTATTGCTTCAAATTGTAATTTTTTTGCTATAACATGGTTAGTGTAACATAAAACTTTTCCTCTAGGCTTGTATTCAATAAAGTCAATACCACTATCAGTTAACTTTGTTTGTTGATAATATGTTCCTTCAATAACAACTGATCCAATTGGATATGATTGTTCATCAACATCTATAGTTCCTTCTAGCAACTTGTGTTTTGCTTTTGTGCATCTTAAAAGATAATAGTCCACATTTTCCGCATTATTTGGTAAGGATTGAACTTCAAAAATATCTCTTGCATGTATATAAAAATAGATAAATATAAATTAATTTAAAAATGCATATACATGTATATTAATTAATATATATGTATATGCACACAAACCTACGATAACTAAATTAGAAATGCACTCATAATCAGCTGAATATACAAGATCATGAATGTCAATGTCAATGTCACCATCTTCAAAACGAGTCTTTCTAACTATCTCCTTCAAATCCCAATGTGAAACATATCCATTCAAAATATTTTCACATACACTCACTAGATTGTCCTTAATGCGGTCATCACAAAAACATGTTTTCTCTCTTACTTTAATTACTGGAGGTTTATGGTTTCTTGTAGTTGTCACTTGATGTAAACCTCTAATACCAAGAATTGTTTGAAAATTGTAAGGATTAGATCAATCTATATTTGTTACAAATACAAAAAGTAATTGTCATATTTCAAAATAAATATTTAACAAAAAAAACTCAAGAATTTGAAAAATACATTAAAAATAAATATAAAGTTCACCTTTCACTTCCCAAAAGTAACACTTATTGTATTTAGTATCTCGAGTAGCAAAATGAACTTTGCACTATGCAACAATTTGATTTGCACTCCCTATCCTATTCCCTATATGTACATACAACATGCATATATATAATATAAAATATATGCTACTAGTATTAAACATGCACATTAAATGCATATTTACCGGCAAGATCATGTTGTTCAAACACACACTTTATACATGCTTCTGGTCCATCATGCTCCCCTTTTTCATGTCCACTTTCAAAGAAACTCCATAAAAACCTAACATTGGTTCTAGCATGTTGCATTGCTAACCAATTAAATGCTTTTGTAGATTTGAATTGTCCTGTGAACATGAAATGATAAGTAGAAACAATTATCTATGTACATGTATCAAATCAAAATAGGTATGTACAAATAAATATAAGTTAAAATAAAATTAAAATAAACGTGTAATTTCGTGTATACTAACTTGCACATCCATTAGACCAAATCCAATGCTTTGAAATATTTACTCCATGATTTCTAAGATTTTTAGAGAAAATTGCAAAACAATGATCCACATAACTCCTATCATGAACTCTATCATCACTAATATAGAAATGAACCTCTTTGATGATGATGTGTTCATTTTCATCCAACCTTTCTATCTCATCCACCTCAAATTGTGCATTTCTATAGGTCACTTGCACAAATATTACAACTTGTTCTGAATGATAATATTGCCCTTGAAGCTTTGTTTGAGGTGCAAATGTATAATTCTCAGAAAAATCTACAACTGAAAGTATACAACCAGGTGGAAAACAATTTTTAGAATCACGAAATTGTTTAGCTTGCCATCATGCACCATGACAATGTTGGATATGTGGATATATCAATGGACAAAACTTGGTCATAAACTCATCATAAAAAAATTCACTCTCCTTCAATACATTTTTTTTGGATTCATCTCGTCTTATTTTGGTATGTCTCATATTCATATCTCATCCATGAAACTGGTGTCGATTCATTAATATTCTCAATTTGCATTGAAAATTTGCGTAAATCTCCACAATCTTCACACTGATTTTTGATGCATTGCACTTTGAACTTATCTAAATCTTCTAATTTATCACATAATATAGACTTCACAAATTATGTTGTACTGCTAGGGATGACCAAATTAGGATCAAGTACTACCATAACTTTTTTATATAATTGCAAGTGTAGACCAAATTCAACATGATTTTGACAACAACAAGTTTCACACATCTTATTTATGCATACAAAAGAAGGACCCAAACTCTCAAACATTCTCTGACATATTTTCACATTTTAAAATTCTTGCTTGAATGTTAGAAATAATTCACTTTGAGTTATATCTATGAAATGTTTTGGATGTTCAATTTTCGCTCGTCTCTTGATCTTTAATTTGTATAGTATCACGTCTGTTGGAAGAAACACGAGAATGTGTGGTCCAAAAGTTAATAACTTGTCTTTTTACATCTTCAAAAATTCTATCTTTTTGAGAACTCTACAAATATTCACCTAGTTATTCTCAATGTTATCATCTAGCATATTTCTCCTCTTGATGTATCCCCAAACAGTTCCTCTAGATATATGTAGTACATCAAAAATTGCACATACCTATTTTCTATGTGTCAATTTTCTACTAGATATAGTAGTCATCAATGCTCTACATGCATTACTTAAATCACCTCCTTGAGTTGTGTTGTCAATTTTGTTACAAGCCTTTTGCAAGTTTCCAACTATTTTTTTCTTAATATTATGCACATGGTGTTTCTTGTTATCAACACCCAACAACTCCAAAATAGGTCCCGTATCTTTTCTCCTAAATAACTTGACAAATAATTGTGTCTATCTAAATATACTTTTATCTTTTAAATATTCATCCCACATGTTTTGACAATGCTTTCTAATAGTGTTATTATTTATCATATCTTTAGATGGAATTTGGTTTAAAAGTAGTTCCTCATCCAAATCCATCAAATTTTCTATGCCTTTTAATTTTTTTCTATCATTAGAACTACCAATTCTTCCTCTTCATTACTTTCGTTCTCTTCATGAATCTCATCCTCTTCAAGAATTTTAGTAGGTTGGTTTTGGTTACGTTTTGTATGACCTTTCATTTTGTCATCTCTTATTCTATCATATTTCCTTGATTGTTTCATTTTACTATCCATTGAATACTTGAATCTATAGAAACAAAAAATTAATTTATATTTCACTAAATACTAGCTAATGCTTCAATATAGAATACATAAAAATAAGTAGACAGGAAAAAAAGACCTTAAAAATATTCGATCCTTTGTAGTTCTGATTAAATCCACAAAATATTCACTGAAAATGGCTTCAAAAATCATTGTCTTCTAAAATGCTCCTTTATTTTTCTCTGTTTTTTATATTTATTAAAAAAAGAAAAAAAATTATTTTATATGAAATAATGAAATTAATCACTGGCAATTTGCTAGGCCGACAGGGGTTACGACTAGAACCCTTTCAGCTGAAAGTGTTTCGGCCGAAATAGTTTCGGCTGTAACTGTCTATGTGGCAGCCACACAAGCAAAAATTAGAACTTCTATAAACATCTCACTTTGAAGGCCAATTTAACCTACTAAAATGAAGTTTTTTTTAAAACTAAAAATATACTTCTGTAGGTCTCAAAGTCGAGATTATGATCATGTAAATTTTTTATTATTTTAATTATGGATACTGTGTTATAATTTGAAAATATTACAAGTAGGTATTTTAAGATTTAGGAAGATGTCTATTCAAAAATAGGAAAAAAATAGTAAATCATGTTCAAAAATTATTATTTTTTAATGTTGCACTAGAGGAGAGAGTCTTCCTTAAGAATATTTAATTTGTTTTAAAAAATATGTAGATTTGATGGAAAAAGTTTGATGGGAGAAAAAAATGTCAATTTCTAATAACTTTGACTTTGACCAGTTATAACTTAAAAAATATTACCCAAATTTCAATTTTTCTTTTTTGGTGCACTAGGTATACATGTCAACTCTAACATATTCCATAATCAAACCAAAATATGATAATTTGCATATTTTATTTTTTATGGGAAAAAAACTTTATATTTTAGCATTTTAAAAAACTTTTAAATAGACTTTAAATTTTTGAAAATAAATAAAATTTTCACTCAATTTTTTTTTAAAATTAAAGAGAAAAACTCCATCCAATTTTATACATTTGACTAGTTTAAATCATCTTTAAATTCTAAACACAAATGTCGCTTTTATGCTGTTAAAGTTGAAGAGTTTAAATTCTGATATCACTTTCCTTTATAAAAGGTGACACATGTTTGTGCTTTTAACCTTCTAACTTCTTCACTTAGGGTGCCATTCTTTTCCATTAGATCTACAAATAAATAGTCTAGTAGTGTCAATCTCTTTGCATTATGCATCATCTTGTTGAATAGCCATCTCTTTCCTTCTTTTCAATGAACACTTCAGCTCATCTCTTGCTTCATTCAATTGATGTAGAATAAGTTGTATATCAATTTTCTAGTTATTAATAACCTTTCCCAATTTGTAGACTTTCATCTTCAAGATCTTTACTCTAAAGTTGTCAAGATTTCCTTCAAGAGCACCAATGTTATGATACCAATTGTTGGAAATAACATTGGGAAACTGAAATAGTGAGAGGGAGGGTGAATCAACACTTCAAAATTCTAACTATAAACATTCACCACACATCCATCTCATAATATTACATGTAAACTAAAATAGCTAACTACATCATAGCATCCATAACATAAAGTAAATGTAACACATGACACAAGATATTTGGTTACCTAGAAACCCTCCAATGAGAAGGTAAAATTGGGGTGGAGATGATACCCACAAATCTTCACTATTGTAGTTTTAAAGTGTATCTAGTGAAGGTTACAAATGTTTGATTATAAACTATGATCTACCTTGTGAAAGGTCTACCGTATTAAAGGCTTTCAAAGATTGTTAAATCTTACCTTGTTAAAGGATTTTAACACCTTGCTAAAAGTCTGCCTTGTTAGAACACTTTAACTCACAATAAAGTAAGCACCCTATTAAAAGATTTACAAAGCCTGTTAAGACTACTTTTTTAGGAGATTTTCACTAATTCACCTATTAGAATGTTTTAGCACTGATCCTTTAGTTAGTACTACTTTGCTAGATAATACGTCCTCTCTATCCTAATGTGTATATGATCCTTCTGATCAGATATGTCTCCTATGTCCTTTCTCTGCTCTATTCTGTTCTCCTCTAACTAATTCTACAATTCAATCCTTTCTCACAACTCCTTAGTTACCATGAATGCTCTCTTTTCACATGCAAACCTCTCACTTCACACATGAACTTTTTTAGGTTTTTCTCTCCTTAAGAAGACTTAGATGACCTAGGGTTAGGTAGGAATCAATTATTGTAATCCATCCATTTTGCTACTTATTTCATCCATTTTTCTAATTGGTTACATGTACTGCATAGGGATTCTCAATATACCTTCATATATATCTTCTAGAATCATAAAACAATCCTTAAGTTTGCCCAAAAATGGTTCGCATAGAAGTTCATGCATTACAAACAACTATGCCAAAAATTGGTTTACTTGCCACTTGAAAGTGTCGATGCTCGGCATCCACTATATCCTTACTATTGTAGCTCAACTCCTAAATAACTTGGAATTCATTGTTTAGCTGGCACATGAATCACTTAGCATGTACTGACTTGTTCATCACTGGAGTGACTCGGCACTAATTGTCTGCTCAGCACTAACTATCTTCTCGGCACATACTATATTTTTTTTCTTGACATGTATTATCTGATAATTTATGCTCGGCATACACTACTTACTCAACATGCACTAAGTTCTATTAAGTAATGACTTAAGTGTGTTGTCACTCATTTGTCAAAACCCAAATGAGATCAATAGTTTTCAAGTGTCCTCTTCATTATATATTCGTTTCCACCCTAAAAACCATTTTGTTACTTCATTAAAATCAGGACTCGAACAAAGCCAATGATACAAAACCTACCACCACTTTGGAAAAATGTTGCCTCCAATATTGCAACCATATGATAAATGGGAATAGAACATGCTCGAGCCATAACCTAGTTAAATTGGTCTAGTTTCTAATTAGTTAGGTTGATTACGAATTCCTATAGAAGTGTCATCAGATTCAATAGAAGGCAAGACCAAGAGTTAATCATCATATTGTCATAATTGTGATAGGCCACTATCACAATTACAAGATCTTACAATTTCACTTTCATCACAATAGCGACACCCTCTCTCTAAGGTTGATAGTCATCTGTCAAAATTTCTATCACAAGTGCAATAGTATGTGACAATAGTGTCATGGGTGCGATGGCTATCCGTTAGATTTATTCATTACACATGAGATGGATATGTGACAACAATGTTGTTGGTCCAATGTTGTTCTATCATTTGAAAAAAAAAAATCTTCTTTGTTAGAAATACATTTTACTATGTTGATCACACACGTATGTTCTTTAGCACAAGTCATGTAGTTTCCTCTTTGGACCCTCTCATAGAGATTGTGTTTGAAATTCTTCTAAGTTGTCTAATTAATATTGCTTTTGCTCAAGGGTTTTACAAATAGTGTTGCATTTATATTTCCTTTTTATATTACTGTAGATAAGAAGCCCAACATCATGATTATTTCTCCATGTAGGAAGTTGTGGATTCAATATATATTTTGTGTATAGCATTAGTTTATTGAGGACTTGACATGAAAATAGGTGGACCACTGCCAAATGTTTCCAAATGGCCTTTTGGCAGTGGTCCACCTATTTTCATGTCAAGTCCTCAATAAACGAAAGTTGCACACAAAATGTATGTTGAATCCACAGCCTCCTGCATGGAGAAATAATCACAATGTTGGGCTTCTTATCTACAATAATATAAAAAGGAAATGGAAATGCAACATGATCTATGAAATGCTTGAGCAGAAGTAGTATCAATTAGACAACTTAGAAGAAGGTCAAACACAATCTCCATGAAAGGGGCCAAAGAGGAAACTGCATGACCTATGCTAAACAATATACACATGTGATCAACATAGTAAAATGTATTTCTAAAAAAGAAGATCTATTTTTTTTTAAACATGTTCTTTTGATGTTTTCCTTGTGGTATCATTCAATGTTCATTATATCTCATGTCTTGACACATGATGAGATATTGTATTGTATTTACTTATCTACACATCTCCCAAGGGATTTACCACACCTTTTTATTGCTTAACATTTCTTTTATAAGGTCCTTTCAATGTGGTGCAACTTCATTCAATGGGGGATGTGTGTCTTACTTGCTCATCTCTTGCTTGGAGGTTCCTCTTTCTCATATGGTTTTGGTCACAACTTATGTTGGTGTGGTTGTCCCTGTGGTTGCTAAGATTTGAACTCTACAAGCATGTATATTCCATCTCTGAATTAGTATGTTGTGACAAGGCTCATTGAAAAGAACACAAATCAAACTAATATTCAACAGAGGTTGATTGAAATCAGATCACAAAAATTAATCAAAATGTACCACTCTTATTTCAGTACTTAGCCAATGGAAGACACTATGATACCAAACATTTATAGTTTTTTAAGTAAAACAATTTTACTTTCATGCTTACCATAATCACACCTACTCATATTCATACTTCATTTTATTGGAAGGTAATTTCTTCCTCACATAGCTAGATATATTTATTTGGTTCAATCCTCTCCATGTCTAGTATTTTGGCTTGTTTTTTACTCTAGCCAAGTCAAGAAGAGTAGATTAGGTCATTTTAAGACCTTAGAAGATCATTTTCTATGTGGGCTAAGTGAGTTAGTCATTAGGACTAAGGTCACACACATAGCCAGTGTCAGTTGTTGTTTAATTGTCTTAGTGTTAGAAGCTTAAGGTGAGGTTAGGTTCTTAGATGTGTTCTAAACACATTATGATGTTGTAAAGATGTCATTGGGTCATTAATGGTTTTGGATCTGTGAAATTTTGGAGGTTATTAATCCTAAGAAATAGGATGATGGCAATTAAGGAAGATGTCAAATGTTGTCAAGAAGTAGTCATGACTGTAGACACCTAAAATCCTTTAGAAAATAAAGTATTTTTATTTTCTAAAAAAATTTTGATGACATCATCATTTATTAATTAATTAATTATTTTATTTATTTATTTATTTTTATGCCATTAAATCCCTTTATCTTAATTTAAAATATTTAATTAAGGAATCCCTCCCAAAAATGTTTAAATCTTATTTAAACATTATTTCCTTATTTATTAATTATTTAATTAATAAATTGACCAAAAATGCCAAAAAAAATTATTTATTTATTTTTTGCCCAAAACTTGGCCAATTTCTTTAAGACCACTAACCTCTTCCAAAATCTTCTAATCCTTCTTTAATTTTGATTAAAGGCTAATCTCATCATTTCCTACCCCTAATCCGAACTCAAAATATTTAATTAAGATTAAATATTAATCCTCATGTTTATTAAAAATATTTTAATAAATATTTCCTAAAACCCAAACCCTTGAAATAAATAAAACTTTATTTATTTCCTAAAAACCTTATTTATCCTCATCCTAGGAAGTTCTAGACCCTTCTAGAAAGTCTTCATCCTCATCCAAAGCCTAGACTCTTCTAGAAGATGTCAATCCTTATCTTTAATCCTAATCCTAATCCCCCCCCCAACCTTGTCACATTCCCTAAACATGGGTTAACACTTGCTAACCCAAGCCAAAGTTAACAAATATCTCCTCCTTCACCCACCCTCATTAAATGCCATCCACTTGCCCATCTCTAACATCCCTAATCTAATCCTAAGCAAGCTTAAGACTTTTCTAAGTCAAGACAAAGTCTATCCCCTCAAAATATCCCAACCATAAAACTTTATGAAGCCCACAAAGCCATAAATGACTCTTACAAGCCCATTCATTTCTCTTACAAGCCATTATGAGGGTCTTTATGAGCTTTGAGCCTCCTTTGTTGACCCCTCAACCCCTCTTGCTCTAACCAATGACCCTGTGACATGTGTCATTCCCTGATTGGCTATAAAGAAGCACAATCCATGTGCTCTCCTCTCATTCAATCTAAACCTTCCATAAACTTTCTCTCATCCTTGTATCCTAGCCCTTGATCCCTCAAGCCCTTTGCCTATTTAAGGAATCCTCTCCCAATCCATTTTAACACAATCTAGAAAGTAAAGCCATAATGCCATTTTGAGAAGCCATTTTTACATCAAATCCATTCATCAAAATCTATCAAAAATCTTCCATTGAAGCCCATTTGAGCATTTGAGCATACATACATAATCAAGCCATCTTAGCTATTAGACACACCTCTACATCAAGTGATCATCCTCATTGAGAGAGCCTATCCATGGCTCATATTCTCATTTGAAGACTTCACTTTGTCTCTTATGAAGTTATGTTAAATTAGTATGCAAATACTTTTTGATTGTTTTAATTTGGTGTTTCTAACATACTAAAGTAGCATATACATTTTGGCACGCCCGGTGGGACCTCGCATGAGTCATCTTCATTAGCTTTTTTAGTCAAGTTTTGTATGTCATTTGCTAATTTTGTCTAATTTTTCTTGTTTTTGTGATTGGTAGGATTGTATAAATTGGTTTTGTAGGTCCACATGAGCATGAAGAAGACAAAGGAACTCATAGTCTATCTCATAGTGTTTGCAGATTTTTCAAGCTTATAGGTGGACGAAGCACTTGGAATTCTTCTTCCTCTTCTTGTCTATATTCTTCTTCTATTCTATCTACTTCTTCTTCTTCTTCTTGAGGGATCTTGGCCTTTTTTTTTAAGGAAGAAAAATCATACACACCTTTTTTTAAGTGCTTAAAATGAACCCCCAAATCATACTTAAATCCATTAAAAACTAAAAATTTGCAAAAAAAAAATGTTTTAACAAGTGAAACTAAACCAATCCAATCATTTGCATCCTTGCAACATCAAGGTTTTAGATGCATTCATGCAAAGTTATGAACACTTCATTTTTGGGAATTTAAAAAGAAATTCAAGTTTCCATTTCAAAAGGTTCAAAATCAACACTAAGTGCACACTAAAATCTAAATCAAACTCAAAGCATCAATCAAGGATAAAATGAACCTCATTTGCAAATATTTTAAAGTTCTTTTAAAAATCTCATGAAAACTAAGAGTCCTAAATGGTTGCCAAAATTTTCCTAAAAAGCTTTGTTATTTGTTCCAAAAAAATGTCTTTTGCAAAATCTTGAATGTTTCTTAGGTTTTTCATGCATCAAAACAATCTAGGAATATCATTTTTGGGCTTAAAACATGCAAACTAGAACACAAAATCTTGAATTAAAACCAAAGTCCAAAGAGTCATTTTCACTTTTGAGTCCAAAACAATCTTGAATGATCTAAGGTTAAAACAAAGCACTTCAAAGTTCCTAAAACAACACGCAAAATCTCAATCTTGAATGCTCAAAGGAAAAAACTTGAATGTTTAATCACTTGTCTTTGAATGCATGTTGCTAAAATCATTCTTGAGTGCCATGGATTAAAATCAAGTTTGTTTTTTATGAATGCATGATTAAAACAACAAATCCAATCTTGAATTCCATAGATCAAATAATCATCTTTTGGGGCATAAAATGAATCTACATTTTAGAAACTTTCTAAGTTATAAAAACAAATAAAGACACTTTGAGTGAATTTTTTGTTGGACTCACCCTCTTTAATCACCCATCATTCTAACCATATTATGACTAGCATTTCTTTCCATTTTTCATGGTTGGGCAAGTTTGTTATATCTTTATGTTAAATAGTCATGTTTTAGGGATCAACAGTCTTTAGTGTGTGTTCAGCTTTGTTATGGAAGTTTGATATATAGTAGAATGATAATTCTAAATATATAAGTACACCAAGATATGCTATGACAATAAGAAGTTCAATTCCATTAAGAAAGTTTTAAGAATTAGCAACTAAGAAGAAAACTCTATGTCCCACAAGGCATTTATAGCTTTGAAGGTTTAGTGGTATGCTCAATTTTGAGAGGTGCAAATAATGCTCTGAATTTTCTATTAATGTCAATTTTGTCCTTTTTTTGGGTCATATATTATGTTTTTTTTCACGCATTTCTTTTCTTATACATTGTGATCAAATTACATGCATTTTGGCTATGGTGAGTTAATGGGCAGCTTTCTCCAATTGCTATATGTAGCTGACAAAATGTGAATGCCACAGATAGAGCATCCTCATTCAAGGCTATATGGTCATCATATTTTTAGCATAATTAGTGATAATGCTTCTTGCAAATGTGATTGGTCTATCTCTTGTGTACATTTTTAGGGAAGTATGACTTTAAAACTCTTTTGTTTCAAATTATCTTCATTTGTTTTCTTGCAGTAGAGATAATAACTGCATTTATCTCTTTGTTGTGGCTACTACATACATGATTATAATATTTTTAAACAATTTATAGTAGGGAAAATCTATTATTAATAGTGAATATTATTTAATTTTATATCTTTGAAGTAAAAAATGCTACTAATCTATTGAATACAGGTAATGTAATCCTCTATTTGAAATTTTCTTCCTTCTCTTATTCTTTGAAGGATAGTCATTTATTGAGTTTGTGAAAAATAATTCTAGATAAAGCTAGATAAGTATTCTCCATAGATGCCTAAAATGATGTTCTACTCATATAGATTGTATTTTGTCCTTGTAATTGTCATTTTTTTCCTAGTTATATAATATAAACACCAGTTATAGCCTTTTATTGATAAAAAAAAATCCGCATTCTTTCATGCAAGTGTCAAGATATAAATGAGATTGTGATCTTGGCAAGAGCATGGGTTGTGAATAAGGAAGCGCACACAAGATTAATGTGGGTCTAATAGAAAAGATAAAGTGCATATTTATGAAGGCTTTTATGGACATATTTATGAGTATATAGAGGACTATGCAAGTTTACAAAGCACTTTGAAGAGAGTATTATGAGAATTTTTGATGGAAGTTTTATGAGACTTGAAATGAGTTTGGTGGAAATGTAGTTGTCATCATCATAGGAATTTAAGGAAGAGAGATTGTGGATAACAAATTATCCATCATCTATAGAAGAAGCAACATTTTAGACAATTTCTTTGCACATCTTTAGGATTGTATCTAAATAAGTTGAACTTTGCATTATATTGACCAAATCTACATATTAGTGGATATTTAATACTAATTTCATATGTGTCATCTAACAACATGTTCATTCAAGAAAAGGAAAAACTATTAAATTTATCACCTTTTTTGCAAATTACACCAGACACTCTTCAATTGTAGCCTTGAAAGAATTGTTCCAATTTTTTATATCACCACTAAGATTGGAAGCCTCGTAAGTACAATGCATTCTCTTGCACAAATACCTTTCCAAATAAAACATGGAACTAGCCATTGCTATAGAAGATTGTGATTTTTACTGTTGTGCAAGGATAGCATAAATTTCAATGATATTAATCTAAATTTGAGGTTGCTCCAACACATTCTTGTGATCAAGATGTTTAATGAGCATAGATAATAGAAAATGAGTAGAATGGCCTACAAATTGACTAGCAAAAAAGCATGAAAAGGTGACCTTGGCATTTGGAAACAGTAAGTGAAATATTCACGTATAAATTATAATTTAACCAAAGTATTTTGAAAGTAAAATTCAAAATTCAAATCAGTAGATATCATATATAAACCTAGCTAGAGATGTAGCCAATGAAGTTTGACTTTTACATATTGTAATTTGCAACAAGGATTATAAATTGTGAAATTATAAATGTTACCCACTTTCTCCATCAAGCATTGCATGTCATATAGACTTTATGATCCTCTCCTTCCTCCTTATAATATTATCCAACATATCACCACACTCAAAAGAAATAATGAGAATAGTTCATGAATCAATGTATACTTTAGAATAATCTAATATCATTTGTTTACACTATTCAAATTCCTCTTCATATCTCCCAATTTACAAAAAAAGTTATCAAATGCAATGAAACATGATTGCAAATAAATGGAAACAATAGAATACCTTAAAGAGGAATAATTTGAGGCAATCCCATAGAAAGCCATTCTTTTGAATACTTCATACACTACAACTAAATTTCATAAATAAATGAGTTTGACTATGGCATCCTTTTGCATTACCTAAAACCAAGATATTTATACAATTAGTTGTCATGCAATCATAGGTTAATGTTGAGCTTCACTTTCTTTTGAGAATAGTTTAATTTTCTCTGCTAATCAGGGCCAACCACATGAAGGTGGAAGCTCATTTGGCCCCACCCCCCTGCCCCCAACATCTACATTTCTCGTTAACATCTAAAAATCATTCATTCTATTAATAAAATGTAACATTCATGAATTATCACATGATAAAATTCATTAAGACATTAGTTTCATTAGAACATTCACATTAACATTGAAACATAAGATTCATTAGAACATTCATATGAACATTCAATAGATCATAAATAAAATATCTAAACATTAGTCATTATCAAACAAGTTACATAAGTTCACATGAATCATTTCTTCTTCTTTTTTTCTTTTTTGTCCTTACCTATATTGTTGCAAAGGCATATCCATGTCATCATCAATATTTCTTCTCACCCTCTAACATGTACTCACTGCCCTTTGCAAAGGTTGGTCTTTTGCAATAACAAATAAAATGGTTAAATTTAAAAAATTGAGACTTTAAAGATTTTAAAGAATATTGTATTGCTCTTTACTTGTCCAACCACATCATCTTGACCATTAGCTTGGACCTCAACACATTCATCATCTGCATTCCGTACAACTGCAATCCAAAATGTTTTCTTAATCCCAACACATGTTATGGTTAAATTTGTATTACTAAACCAAATTCAATTTAAAATGTTCACTTGTAATAATAATTCAAAAATCAAAAATTTAATAGAAAATATTTATTTGTATATACATTGATATTATTCTTCATCCATCTCAATATCAGGATCATTCTCATTGTTGACATTGTCACTACCACTATCCTAGTCATTTCCTTCATCGTCATCGTCGTCATTTTCATCGTTGTCATCATCCTCCTCCTCCTCCTCCTCCTCATCATCATCATCAGCATGATCAATAGAAGCATTATCATCATGATTAGTAGCAACATCATTTTCTTCAGCAGCATCATCGAGCAACTCTCGATAATGATCCACTTCCTCTTCCTTGGTATCTTCTTCTTCCATCACATTATACTTTATCAGCCTTCCCCTTGGATCATGTCTAAAAAAACATGACCAACCTATTTTATGTGGAACCTTTGAGTAAAATGCCTACTCACATTGGCTTAGAAAAAAATAGGGCCCATCCACAACTAGCTCAAACAAGCTTGTTTTAATCATTGGAAATCCATTATCATGCTCAATAACAGTTCTATCAAGTCATTTTGATTGAGTCATAATATGTACCATTTGATGATGAAGAGAACTAATTTGAAGGAATTAAAGTCACAGTCAATTATATCAACCAAAATGCCATAGTATCAATTTTGAGATTTTCAAGGATGTAAGTCATTTCTAGATGAAATATTGGTCACCTAGAAGACTGCACTTATCCCAAAATCACAAGTCTCTTCATGTCATCTAAATCTTTGATGCAAAATTTATAACTATTGTAGAAACATAGTCTTGTGGTGTTTCACCTACAATAATGTCAAACATGTATAAATTATTCCATCATGAGTTCAAAGACATACGGTTGATTAACAAACTTATAAGTACCTAGAGATCTCTTAAACTATGTGCTAAATATATTTCCTTTTGTGTAACATTGGGATATCCATTAAAATGAGATTTTTTAACCAATGAAGACACGAATTCCCATTTTAATTCATGACCAAAATATTGACATCGTTCAATCCATATTGCCATCTAATCTTGATTGTTTGGAATAAATAAATGTATTTCATCTCACTCTTTAGCATCTATACAAAAGTAAATATATGGCTTAAAATAGATTTATTTTGAAGATTAAGAATTAATTAACTACAATAAAGTCTCATAATTTATTACCTTTCACTTTCCTAAATCTACCTTTCCCCACCAAGTACTCCCCTTTAAGTTTTGTAATGGAGTCGAGATCCCAATGAAATCTATATGGGTCTTTGCTGCAAGATTAGGAAGATATTGAGCAACATACACCATCATCTAGTATCCCACATATCCCTAAATCATAGAACCCTTGGGCTATTCTATTGCATTTTCATGTTCTTTATGATAAATTACATGATCTTGAGGACAAGCATCTATTGATTGATACTCCATTCCAATATATTCCATAGTGCCACATAATTCTTGTTACGATAGAGGGAGAACATTTGATGGTTGTATCAAATAGTCACCTATCAATCTATAAAAAAAAATTAGTCATTAGTATAAACAATATTAATAGTACACATTTCACCTTTTATAGACTACAATGATGTATATCACAAACCTTAGCAAATGTGACATTTTTATGTTGGATAAACCATTCATAACCTTCAAATTAACCAATAAAAATACAACAAAGAAAAGAGTTGATTGGGATCCTTCGTAAAAGGTTGTGTTTTTCTTCTCAAGTAGAGGTATATCATGGATGGCCTCAATGTCATCCTCATCCTCCTCCTCATCATCAGCAGTAGTAGCCACAACACCAATACCAAATGTGTCATGGATCAATGTATTCATACCATCATCTTCAAATGTTTTTTTTGGTGCATGATCATCATCTTCCATTGGATCATGATCTTCTCCTTCAATACTCACACCTCCATGTTCCTCCATATTCACACCTTTATGTTCCTCTGAGATGTGTTGGTCCATATCATGTACTACCCTAGGGAGATCAACCTACATAAAAATGATGATAATCAAACCCCCATTCTGTGGTTCATATGTATATTAATTGTGAAAACAATATAACAAAAAACTTACCAAAGGATGTTAATCAAACCCCCCTTCAGTGTGACCATTCTCCCAATAATGTCTCTTAGCTATTTGGATTTTGATTCTTCTTGTCTTTAAGCCATTACAATGCTTTGAAGGATGATAATCTAGTTATTGTCACCCTATTTTGGTCAAACTCCCTTGTATTGTCTAACATGATCCCTCTTCACAAGAATAACTTATTTGTGTACCCTTATTGAGTTGGTTGTACTTAATGTTTATATCTGCACATATGGTTTTGAAATTAATTTTTGGTGTAATCAATGTGTATATCTACAAAAATATTAGACATGTTTATATCTATATATATGGTTTTGAAATAAAATTTTGGTGTATTTATGCCTCTTCTTTTTTATTTTTTTCAAGGGAATCCCGTCATTGGTAATAGAAAATAAGAATGCATTTTGTAAGAGTTTATAGTTATTCAAAAAAATTGATGTTTTACAAGAAAATGCACCTGAAGAATTGTTAGCTTAGAAGCAAGAACATGGTGTTGATATTAGATCTACCTTGCTAATTTCTAATGGATTGGGCTATTATTATTTTTCCCCATCACATTCACTTTGATAGCCATGTTAGGGAGGTGATCTCACCTAGTTCATCCTCATGATTTTGAAGTCCTTAATCACGATCTTGGGTTTCATGTTGTGTGTAGTTACCATGATGATGGGGACCTATCCTTGGTCCTCCTCCTAAGAGCATAAGCCTTGATTGTTTGTATTTATTGAGTTATGAACCATTATTTTTTGTCTTTGTTCTTGCATTTATTGATTGTATGTTATATGGATATCTTGTCCAAAATGGGAAAAAATGTGAAGAAAAACCCAAAGAATTGAAAGGTTGAAAGTGACTAAGGATTAATTTATTTCAAGTATATAAGATAGTCCAAAATAACTTTTAAATAAAGTAAAATCATTTGCTAGAAATATGGATGGTTATCCAAAAATCTTAATACACACAATACCTTCATATCTAATGTAGGGAATAAAGATAAATAATCTCTATGAGAGAAGTATATTGAAGGACAAGAAGCATTCCCTTTCTAGTGTATACTGAGGGTTTTCACCCTCATGATAGACCAAAAAAAGGGGAAGGTTTCTATTCTAGGATGCAAAAATCCCCATGTACTATCCAAATTGATCTATTATGAACATTGATCTTTTTACAGTTCAGTCAATATGGTCCACGATGAAGAAAGGAAAAAACTTAAAGAATAGATTCTATATGATTAAAATAATAATCAAATACTATCATCTAACTCTAAAAAAAATCAGACATCAAAGAGACTAAACTTAAAATCTATACCAGAAGAAAAGCTAGAAACATAGAAAAACTAACTCTCAGTGAGAAAGAATACATTGAGATATAATGAGAAATATCCAAAGGAAATCATTTTTGGGGAGATTGTTATGTTTGGGAGTACTAGTCTCAAACATACTACATCACTAAAAACAATTACCCCTAACTATCATGCACAAGATTATGTTGTTTCTTCTAAACGAAGGAAAGATAATGCTTATCTTAGAAAATGAAGCCATGTGGTTCATATTACTATCCAAATCATTCATCTAAGAAAATAATATTGTATACAAAAAAATATGCATATTTAAGGAGAGGTATCGAATGAAAATCAAGAGTTTCCATAGGAACAAGTCATGAAGATAAGATTCCTAATCTAATATGATTTTTTCTTTGTCAATAATAGTATTAATCATTTGAATTGAGAGTTTCAAATTTTTTAAAAATTATTTTCCAACCTGAATTAGAATAGTACCTACCAAAAATTAGACCATGTGTTAAAAAGCTATAATACACATGATCTGAATTATGCCCTTTATTGTTCATTTTATTGTAACTAATTAGATGACAGTTCTATGGGAATTTGTAATCAACTAAGATAATCAGCAACTAGAAAAATCTAACTGGGTTATGGCTTGTTTCTTTCTAAAAATATATGCTATGATATGTTTTTGTAAAATTTCTTGCAAACTCTGCCCATTTTTTGTGGTCTGCATTATTTTTGTGTAGGATCTTGAGGTAAGTTACTCGGCACGGGTTGAGTGAGTTTTATTATTTGGATTATAGGATATGTATGTAGTTGGATCATTTTTTATAAAGCTGATTGCTCATGTTATTGTACCTAATCTAATGACAATTTTACAGGAATTTGTAATTGACCGAGCTAATCAACAACTAGACCAATTTAACTGGGTTATAGCTTGTTTCTTTCTAAAAATATATGTTATGATATGTTTTGGTAAAATTTCTAGCAAACTTTGCCCATTTTTCATGGTCTACATTATTTTGTTGTAAGTCTCTTAGCACGAGTTGAGTAAGTTTTATTGTTTTATTATTTGGATTCTGAAATATGCATGCAGCTTGATCATTTTTGATAAAGCTGATTGTTCATTTTATTTTACCTAATCTAATGACAGTTCTAAAGGAATTTTTAATCAACCTAGCTAATCAACAACTAGACCAATTTAATTGGGTTATGGCTTGTTTCTTTCTAAAAATATTTGCTATGATATGTTTTTGTAAAATGTATTGCGAACTCTACCCATTTTTCATGGTTTGCATTATTTTTGTGCAGGATCTTAAGGTAAGTCACTTAGCACAATTTGAGTGAGTTTTATTGTTTTATTATTTGGATTCTAGAATATGTATGCAGCTAGATCATTTTTTATAAAGTTTATTGTTCATTTTATTGTACCTAATATGATGATAGTTCTACAAGAATTTGTAATCAACCCAGCTAATTAGCAACTAGACCAATTCAACTGGGTTATGGCTTGTTTCTTTCTAAAAATATCTTATATGATAGGTTTTTGTAAAATTTCTTGAGAACTCTGCCCATTTTTCATAGTCTAGATTATTTTTGTGCAGGATCTTAAGGTAAGTCACTTAGCATGGGTTGAGTAAATTCTATTCTTTTATTATTTGGATTCTATAATATGTATGCAGTTGGATCATATATGTAATAAGCACCTTGAAAAATATCTATTTGATTATATAAAGAGATACATGTTTAGAAGGAAATATAAATACATTCATGTTTACAAGGAAAAGAAAAAAAAAATTATATGCGTACCTCATCTTGCTCTTGAAGAAAATTGCAGAGCGAGAGCACATAGATCACAAGGGTATGGTACGACAATGAAATCACATAGCAAGGCCATGACAATGAAATCATAGAGCAAGGGCATGACACAATAATGAAATCATAGAGCAAGGGCACGACACGATAATGAAATCATACAACAAGGGCACAACAATGAAATACAGAGATCATGAGGGCATATCAACCAAATGTTCAAATCACAAGGCCACAACAATGTTCACATCTCTCCACCCCCATTCAGAGTTCTCCACCTCTTTCATGTGTAGCTCTCCAAAATCAAAACAAATGGAAAATGATTTTTTTGTTTTCTTTTTTTATTTTATGCTCATGAGAGCATTGCAGTTACGAGAAAGATGTCAGTATTAAGATGACATCAAGGACAATTGCAAATTTAAAAAACATGAAAATGACCACAAATTACACTGTTGTCACAATTTGACCCCAAATGTTGTAGTGGCAGTTTTCCAAGGTGATAAAATTTCATATGTAGGTGCATCACTTGCATGCCAGTCATGAAGTGCATTCCCCAATTTATAACAAATGGTTGGATATAAAGGCTCCAAACTCTAGCCCAATAATGGAAGCCAAGGATGTAACCATGCATGTATTGAAATTAATTTTGGAATCACTATATGATCTAGAATGTTATGAATTACTGAAGCTAGTAGTAACTTCTCCCATGTCTCCAAAAAATGTAGCATAGGTTTAGGGTCCCTTGGCTCCCAGGAATTTGTAACATAGGGTCAGGGTAGTAACTCCTTACACTCAACTCTTCACTGAAGTTATTCTCTCTACCATTACCTCTAGACCATGTAAAGGATCTTGAAGTGGTTCCCAACCTTGAAAAATTCTTATAAACAATGGCAAAGCAAATGCAAATGCAATACATGACAAATTGCACAACTTGTAGTCTTTATATATAGAGAGAGATCATTTTTTAAGTGCTTATTACATATTAGCACCATAGAAAATTTGATCTAGTTGCATATATATTCCAGAATCCAAATAATAAAACAATAAAACTCACTCAACTTGTGCTAAGTGACTTAGCTCAAGATCCTACACAAAAATAATGCAGACTAGGAAAAATGGGCAAATTTCGTAAGAAATTTTAGAAAATATATCATAGAAGATATTTTTAGAAAGAAATAGGTCATAACCTAGTTAAATTGGCCTAATTACTAATAAGTTGGGTTGTAGAATTGTCATCTGATTAGGCATAATAAAATGAACAATTAGTTGTTCCCAAGTAATAGGATCAAATACAATTTTTCAAAGTGATAAAATTGCATATGCAGATGTATGTATGTATGTATGAATGTGTATATATATGTGTGTATATATATGTATGTATGTATATGTATGTATGTATATATTTATGTATGTATATACATATGTATATGTGTGTGTATATATACATATGTATATGTATTTATATGTTTGTGTGTCCATACACATACACACATATATGTTTGTGTCTATGTATGTATGTATGTATATATATATATATATATATATATATATAGAGAGAGAGAGAGAGAGAGAGAGAGAGAGAGAGAGAGATCTTGTGGATTGTGGAGATTAGTGAAGATCTAGGATTTTCTTGTCATGCCCTTGTGATCTTTGTATATGTATGTATGTATATACATATATATGTGTGTGTACATATAAATACATATGTATATACATATATATATATATATATATATATGTATGTATGTATGTATGTATGTATGTATGTATGTATGTATGTAAAGAGAGAGATCTTGGCACAATAGAGAGATTCCTCTTTTTCTCTCTCATTTTTCATGTGTTTATTTCACTTGAACTATTATTTCTTATGGGACATTTTTTAATATTGAATTCATTTTATGTAGGAGGTGATAAGGACATTCTTGGATGTACCTGTGTGATGAATTTCTCGTGAGCAATAAAGATGGACTTCCCCTGAGAGTAGCAAGAGGTGATGAGGAAATTCTAGGTACTTTAAAGGTTGATCTCATGATATTCTAGGTAACTTACCATGCTTATACATGTATGGATGTTTAGGTAATCAACCTTACATTTAATAAAAGGAATATGTGCTTCAAAACTAGCTTTGCATTAAACAAAAGAATCATGCATGCATAACCAATTTTACATTTGAATAAAGGGTCCCCTTATAGAATGAAGAATATGTACTTGTGGTCTATCTTAAGACATTTTAGTAGATGCAACCTAGTCTACCTAGCTTTTGAAAATAGAAGGCTAAACTCTAAGTTTTAACATTAACTTGATTGGTTTGTTTAGACCCATTGATTATTGTCACAAGCCTTTAAACATAACTATATAAGGAGTGAGTTAGGATGTATATAGCTTAACCTTACATTAACTGTAAACTACAACACAAAGGTTGCACTAGGGTATTACAATATTGTAATTATAGAAAACTACCTGATTCAACCGAGTGGGTGTATGATAGCAAAGAGTTGTATTAGGTGAGTAAAGCTCACCAGTGGTTATAGGAATATAGGGACATCAAAATAATTAGAAACCAAAATTGTATATTCATTAGAGGCAGTAGTTCAAGGGTCTCGATCCCATGGATATAGGTATGTAGGTAGCCTGGTAGGCAGAGTATGCCTCCAGTATGTAGACACCTTGAAAATAATCAAGTAGCACTTAACTATTTTAAGACATTATATGTTAACTCATAAGGCTCATTCCCTTGCAAAAGCCTTTTCCAAAATGACATTGACTTTAAACCATGCAAAGGATGTTTAAGTGGTTCCCAACCTTGAAACACTCTTATAAGAAATGGAAAAGCAAAAGTAGATGCAATACATATATTAGTATTATTTATGCATGTATGTATGTCTGTGTATGTATGTATATGTATATATATGTGTATATACATACATACACACATATGTGTCTACCTATGTATGTATATATAAAGAGAGATCTTGGCACAATAGAAATATTGATCCAGTTGCATGCATATTCTAGAATCCAAATAATAAAATAATAAAAATCACTCAACCTATTATTATTGACTTACCTCAAGATCCTAAAAAAATTATTACCATGCTCATTGCTCTCTCCATTGGCACCGTTATTCCTTATATCTATCAAATATTTTAAGGGCTTATTTCACCTTTGTTGTTCTCTCGCCAAATTACCCAAGATGGGTAGAATATCTAGCTAAGCACCTCATATTATATCCAATGAGAAATATCTTCTCTTCTAATAAACAATAATATTTTCACTTTCAACTCATCAATCTCAACCCAAAAGGCTAGTAGGGTCAGGACTCTGATGCCACTAAAATATCCTAGAACATCTAAAAGAAAATAATAGATAAATAGTTTCAATTTTGAGCTTAAACAAGCATATTATATTATTATTATTTGAATATGAAACAGAAAACAATGCTAGAAGTTCAAAATATGTTGCACCTCATTCGATTAATGATGATTCCATGCTATGAGTTGTGAAATAGATTGCTCAATGTTGCTTGGACTAAAGGGAAACTCAAAAATGCTTATCCATGTCAATATAAGGTATGCACTGCCACAACATGCCAATGTAATGTCGAATATATCATAGCATAATGGTTGCTACCAAATATGATGATCTCTATCAAATACTATGACTGTTGCCTAATATGCTCATAGTCAACAAACTAATCACTACCAAATATGATCTTTTTAAAACAATGATATCATTCATAACACAAAAAGTTGATGGCACTGCTACGTTATTCAAGATACTGCTAAAGAACCTACCTTAAAAGGTTCCCCTTGCCAATTACCGGTAATAGTCTAGAGGAAAAAGAATGGGATATAAGGCAAAAATA